>JADRCH010000105.1:2546447-2664318 GCA_019843965.1 Rhynchomys soricoides | reverse complement strand
GTGTGTGTGTTCACACGCGCGCGTGCGTATTTGTTGTGTGTGTGTGTGTTCACACTCGCGCGTGCGTATTTGTGAATTTGCACATGTATTATCTCATTTGTCCTTAAGTATTTCTAAGGGTTAGATTTTACGATTATTAAAAAAAATCAAGATTCTGGGGGCTGGAGAGATGGCTCAGTGGTTAAGAGCACCGGCTGCTCAGAGATCCTGAGTTCAATTCCCAGCATCCACATGGTGGTTTACAACCACCTGTAATAGGATCTGATGCCCTCTTCTGGTGTGTCGGAAGACAGCTACAGTGTACTCATATATATAAAATAAATCTTAAAAAAAAAAAAAAAAAATCAAGATTCTGAAAACTGGTTCCCACTCTGATAAATGACTGAGGGAGCATAACCAGGGCAGATCTCAGGAGTTTTGCTAAATCATGCTACTCCAGAACTAAACTCCTTTGACCTATGAGAGCAGTCAAAGGAATATTCCACTTACTCTAACGCCTTCTTTCCCCAGTCCCAGCTAAACAGAGCAAGCACTGACCAAAACTAAGACGAATCAATCGGTTTGTAGAGTGAGTGCCCAGCACAACACTCAGAAGAGGAGGCAGGACTACCAAAAGTTCAAAGTTAAACCAGTCCGGACTAAGAGATCATGTTTTCAACAAACCCCCTCCCCATCTTATCCCCCCCTCCCCCACAGTCACTGAAGAGAGTGACTTGAGACGCCACTTCTCTGCCCATTGTCAGATAATGAGAGTTTGTGAGCAAGCTATTGTACCAAGATTAAACTAGTTAGAAACTGCTGTGTCCAGAATGCAGCCTGTCACCTGTGAGGATGTGGCTGATTCCCACCAGCTTTCAGAGTAAAAATGAGAACCAAGCAGAGTGGAGAAAGAAAGACAGGAGCAAAGGGTGGTGGAAGAGGAGGGTTCATTCCCTAACCTTCCACCACCAGCAGCCCACCTTCCACAGACTGGCAGAGGGCCAAGAGGGAGGGTACAGTGAAGTAGAATATAAACCTGAGATTTATTGGCTGCTTAGTCTGAATACAGCCATCCTGCTGTGGCCTCTGGGGGGCATTTGCAGATGTAATCAGACCAGAAAGAAGAGTCATTCCAGCCAGGGGTGTAAATCACCCTTCACAAAACTAGAAGAGAGACATGTGGCCCTAGATAAGGAGAGGATTGAGTGGCCTCTGCGCCCTTTCCTCCTTTCTCCTGCCCAGCGGGGAGCTGGCTCCTGATCTGTAATGCACTTTAAATGGAGTTTGTGCTGCATTTTAATCTCTATCTGCCCTGCAAGTTTACAGGAGAGCTGTGAATGTGAACATCTGGCTCCCCAGCTATTGTACAGGGCCTGTTTGCTCCCAGCTCCACCCCCATCCCTAAGTACCCAAGCCTTCCCTTCACTGACATCAGGAAACCTGCAGCTGGGGAGCGGATGGCCTCAGCGGTTCACTTAATTCTTGAAGGAGTTTCAAAAAGAATTTACAAAGCAAAAGGAAACAATTTTCAGGTGGTTGGGATGCTAGAAATGAACCAAGTACCAGGAACTCACCAAGATGTGTCATATAGTCAAAGGGTAACCCATTTCCCAGCAACCAAGCTATGTCTAGTTCACTGCAGAAAAGTGTCCAAAGACTCTTTCCAATACTGTTCCCATAGTCTGAACCAAGAATCTTGGGTCTGTCTGTCACATTTAATCCAAGCACTCACAGGCAGAGACAGGTAAATCTCTGTGAGTTTAGTGCCAGTTAAACTCAGAGTGAGAGATTACCTTTTTTAAAAAAAAGGAACAAGGTCAAGAAGATTGACTAGAGCTGCCAACTTCCACCTGAAGAGCCAGCCTTCTATGGTAACAAAGGAGGTACCTGAGGCATTATTTCTGTCTGAGTTTACCATCACTGGGCTTTAATGAGGACTGGTAACCAAGGTTAGGGAGGGTAGAAGAAGCAATTAAATAGGACTCCAAGACCAATGTTGACAGCCCTCCAGCATACTATCTCCCCACCAACCCAGACTGCCAACACCTGCTCAGTATGTGGCCTAGCCTTTGGGAAACTTGTACATAACAACAAATGAGCCAGCCATTTCTAAGATGTCAGCCGTCATTCAATTCAATATTGGACTGACTGTATGCACAGCTTTGACTAGTACAAAGTGATTAAGACACAAATCCAGCCCTGGGAGGCCTTATAATCTAATGATGATGCCCAGAGGTCCAAAGTCCCCATGTCTTACTGCACTCTCATTTACAATGTTGATTTTTCTTCTCTTCTGATTAAGCTAATGGATTGTGTCTTCCGTCATCTACCCTCCCTATTGAGCTTTAGTTTCTACATTGGAATGATCGTATGGTGAATAGTTAAGAGCACACATTATAGGATGGCCTAAGTTCAACGATCTTTCTAGCACTTGCAGGGTGACAATGTCAGTTTTCTGTGCTCCATTTCTTCATGTGTAAAATCAAGGACAATATATTATAAAATGTTTCTGAGAGTTAAGTACACATTAGGCATGGCATTCAGCAAATGACCTCGACAGAGTGAGCACTGAACCAATTGTATTATCTCAAGTGGAGTACAGAAGTTAGGTATCATGTGAACTTTGCTAGCTCACACCACCTGACCTGCTGGGGGTTTTTTGTTGTTGTTGCTTTGTTTTTTTGTTTTGTTTTTTTGTTGTTGTTGTTCAGTTTGGTTTTGAGATAGGATCCCGAGTAGCTCAGGCTGGCTTTCATCTCCATTTGTGATTGAGGATGATCTTGAACTCCAAATTCTCCTATCTCCACCTCCCAAGTGCTCAGGTTACTGGAGTGACACATCATACCTGACTTTACCTTTTCCTTTTACATTTTACTATTTATTATTATTGTGTGTTTGAGTATGTGTGAGGGGTACCACATTACATGTGTGGAAGTCAAAGGACAGCTGACTCAGTTACCTTTTTATTGTTGTGCAGATGCCACGACTAAGGTGTCTCTTCTATAAGTTTGTACAGGCTTACAAAGAGTTGGTAGAGGCTCACTGTCTCAAAGGGCAAGAGTCCATAACTATCATGGAGGAGCATGATGGCAGGCAGGCAGGCATGGTGCTGGAGCAGTGGCTGAGAGCTGACATGGTGAGAGAACTAGGAGACAGAGAGCTAAGTGGGAATATGGTGGATCTTTGAAGCCTCAGAGCCTACCCCCCCCCCCCGTGACACACCTCCTCCAACAAGGCCTTACCTCCTAATCTTCCCATACAGTCCTACCAACTAGGGACCAAACATCCGAACAAATGGGCCTCTGGGGGCCATTCTTATTTAAACTACCACAATGGCACTTGGGCATTCTCTCCTTCCTTAGCGGTCCTGGTCAGTCTTGCATAGCAAGCGCTCACCTGCTGAGCTGTGCTTTGCAGCACCCTTGTCAGTTTTGGGGTGGACTTGTTTGTTGGTTTGTTTAAGGCAGGGTTTCTATGTGTAACTCTAGCTATCCTGGAACTCACTCTGTAGACCAGGCTGGCCTGAAACTCAGCATGCCTCTGCTTCTGCTGGGATTAAAGGCGTGTACACCACTGCCTGATCTTGTCAGTTTCTTAAGGGCAGGGATTTTGTCAAGTTTAAGCACTAGGGGGACTGACAATTCTATATATATACATGTTTGAAGGGATTGCCTTTCTTTTTTCCTAGACAGGGACTTTCAATGTAGCCTTGGCTGACCTGAAACTGGCTATGCAGACCAGGCTGGCCTAAACTTGCAAAGATTCTCTTGCCTCTACCTCCTGAGTGCTGAGATGATAGGCATGTACCACCTTGTCCATCTTGTGGTACTCTGGGTAATGATTGCCTGAACTGAATGAGAAATATCTTATGCCTCCCACTCTATGTTCCTAATAATATTAGCCAGGTACTGAGATGAAACTGATAACTACTCCATTTTTAGACCAAAAGAGTTCCATTCTTTACTACCTGACAAATATCAGGTAGTTAAGCCCACCAGTGAGAGCTGTACCCCTACACAGCCATGTGCTTCAGTGTCTGCCCTTGCCCTAAGCCACACGAGTTCTCAAGAACCTACAGATGTAATGCAGTTAAAGCTTGATACATCACCCACCCCCAAAAGCCACGTTGTTGTTGGATGAGGGTTCAGAAACAGCAAAACCCATCAAGTAGGGGAGGGGTAGAAGGAAGGGGTAAGGAGGAGAAATCAGAGTGTACTGTAAGTATATATGAAAAAGTCAGAGAACGAGACTTTTAGATTCCTTTTAAAAAAGATTTATGTATTTTATTTTATGTATGTGAGTACACAGTAGCTGTCTTCAGACTCACAAGCAAGGGCACCAGATCCCATTACAGATGGTTGTGAGCCATCATGTGGTTACTGAGAGTTGAACTCAGGACCTCTGGGAGAACAGTCAGTGCTCTTAACCATTGAGCCATCTCTCCAGCCCAGATTTTTAGATTTTTTTTTTTTTTTTTTTGCGAGACAGGGTTTCTCTGTGTAGCCCTGACTGTCCTGGAACTCACTCTGTAGACCAGGCTGGCCTCAAACTCTGAAATCTGACTGCTTCTGCCTCCCAAGTGCTGGGATTAAAGGCATGTGCCACCACTGCTCGGCCAGATTTTTAGATTCTTAATACTGCATAAAAACCTGAAAACAAATGAACAAAACACAAAAGGTAACTACTATTTAGTACTTGAGTTGATCTTTTTTGTTTAGTGTGTGTATGTGTGTGCTCGTGACATGTTGTCTCAAGTAGCCCAGGCTACCCACAAATTCACTAAGTAGCCAAGGATAATCTTGAGCTTCCAATGGGCTGGAATTACAGCTGTGTTCAAACCCAAGGCAGTCTAAGGAGCAACATTCCCAGCCCCTTTCCCTTGTGAGACAGGATTTCATGTAGCCCAGGCTGGCCTTAAACCCAAAGGGAAGCCAAGAATGACCTTCAACTCCTTATTTCTGAGCCACTATGTCCCAATATTGGGATTACAAGGATGCTACCATTCCTGCCCTTTCTGTTTGTTTGAGACCAGATCTCACACTAGCTCAGACTAGACTAGAACTCACAATGTAACTGATTGGCCTCCCACTGCAGGCAACCCTTTTGCCTTAGCCTTGAGTTCTGGGATTATAGGTGAGTCAACATGTGGAGCAGCTATGTGGCATTGTTGTCCTCTTTGTTCCTCAGCTTCTTTCAATAGGATCGTTGTGAACTAGTGTGTGTGTGTGTGTGAATGAGCTTAGAAAGCATGTGGCAAGCAGCTGCAAGTTAACTATTTCTAAGAATTAAACAACCCAGGCCCAATAAGTGGGAGATAAGAAATCTTGGGGCTAGAGAGATGGCTCAGAAGTTGAGTATTGACTCCTCTTGCAAAGGACCCAGGTTCAGTTCCTAGGACTCACATGGTGGCTATAACTCATTTGGGCTTCCAACAGAAATGCATATGGCATACACTTATATCAGGCACTTACACACAGAGAGAATAAATCCCAGGAGAAAGCTGAAACTCACCCATCCAACACCTACTTAGCATATAAAGTTCAATACTCAGCACTTTGTGGAGTATTGCCCGCCCACCAAGAGACAAGACACTGTGGGGACAAGTAACACTTTTCACAAAGAAGATAAAGTCCTAGCATTTTTCTTTTCTTCTTCAGGCTGAGAACTTCCGCTTGACCCTGGCCCGTGTGGGTATAACTGAGGCGCAGTGCAGTCATCCCCTCTGCCCTCACTCTCTATTTTTTGAAAGCTGAGCTCGAGGTTTAGTGGCAAGCAAGGTGGCACTCATTCTGAGGACAATTCAGAGTGGAGGCTGCTGGCTGTCTTTGAGAATACAGCAGTGCCCTCTGCTGTGAAGCTTGCATTTAACAAGAAACCAGTCCCGCCAAAGGCAGGGGCTACAGCCTTCTTTCCTATGCACTTACATCACGAATATTAGACTATTCCAGATTCTGGGAAGATTCCTCCCTCTCCCAGTTGTTTTGTCTATGATTCAAAGTGTTCCTTCCTTCCCTAATATTGGGTTATCAATCACTAGTACCAGAGCTGTGTATCTTACCACACAGATGAAAGCCTGCCCACCTCAAAGAGCTCGGGAGCTTAGAACAGTTTGGTCTTAAGACTAACTGATCTCTCCTTGCACTTTCTATTCCCTCCCCAACCTGTTCCTCCTTTTGGTTTTGAAGACCTGTAGCTGTCTGTCCTGGAACTAGCTCTGTAGACCAGGCTGGCCTTGAACTCACAGAAATCTACCTGCCTGTCTCCTGTGTGCTGGGACGAAAGGTGTGTGCTATCACCACCCAGCTGAAGAGTAGTTTTTCAAAGTTTTTTTCTTTTTTCCTGGCATCTTAGGGTGTCTATGGCCGTGATAAACACCATGGGCAAAAGCAACTGGGGAGGAAAGGGTTAATTTCAGTGTGGGACTCTCAGATCACACTCCATCACTGAGGGAAGTCACAGAACCCAAGGCAGGGACCTGGGGAGGAAAGGGTTTGTTTCAGTGTGCGACTCTCAGATCACACTCCATCACTGAGGGAAGGCACAGAACCAAAGGCAGGGACCTGGAGGCAGGCAGAGACCATGGAGGGACACTGCTTACTGGCTTGCTCAGATAACTTTATTAACCCAGGACCACTAGCCCAGAGTGGCACCACCTGGAGTGGGCTGGGCTCTCCTGTATCACCAATCAAGAAAATGCAGATAGGCTTACCTATAGGCTAATTGTATGGAGAAACTTTCTTGATCAAGATTCCTTTTTCCCACATAACCCTAGTTTGTGTCATAAAAATTAGCCAGCACAGCTAAAAATTAGCTGGTGAGGTGGCTCAGTGTGTAAGGGCATTACCGCTAAGCCTGATGTCTCAGACTCAACCCCCAGTCAGGTGGTTGAAGGGAATCCTGCAAGTTATTCTCTGGTCTTTACACAAGCAATTGCATATATATGCACATTTTATATTATCATATTTTTTTAGAATTATAAGTGCTTTGCTTCCATGTATGTATTTGCATAAAATGTGTGCCAGATGCCCCAGGTCAGAAGAGGCTGGCATATTCCTTGGAACTGGAATTAGAGATGGTTTGAACCACCATGTGGATGTCTTCTGTAAGAGAAACAAGTGTTCTTAACCACAGAGCCATCTCTCCAGTTCTTTAAAAAGGATAAAGGAAAAAATTCTAATGTATTAGATACTTGGAGCTGGAGTTACAGGTTGCTGTAGGCTTGTCTATGACGGTGCTGGGAACTGAACTTGGGTCCTCTGGAAGAGCAGCAAAAACTGCCAAGCCACCTCTCCATTCCCTTGCCATTTTAGAGCCATGGACTTATATAGCTTATGTTGATATATACACAAGAATTACTTTTGTAATTTCCCTGCCTCTATCTCCAGACTACTGGGTTTAAAAGCATGGACTAGTATGCCCATTTATGGTGCATGGAGATTACTCAGGGATTCATGCATACTAGACAAGTGCTCACCATGAGCTAGAGTGAAATCATTTCAAAAATTTTGAGAAACCTGGGCTGCTGAGATGGCATAGTGGTTAAGAGCATTTGCTGTTCTCAGCACTCACATGGCAGTTCACAATCATCTTTAACTTCAGTTCCAGGAGATCTAGTGTCCAATGATGGTCTCTGCAGGCACCAGGCACACTAGTAGTATGTATACATACACACACATACCCCCATATATATGTGTGTATATGTACACATACATGCAGAGAAAACACTCATATACATAAATTAATCTTAAAATGAAAAAGTTCACCACAGACTATGCATCCTGTAGTGGGACTCACTGTTAGGTCTTAAACCCAGGACATTTGTTCCAGGTTTGAGACCAAACAATCAGCATTGTCCTGCCTCACCCTTCTAGAGAAACAAACATGTACCACTAAGCCCAGCTCAAGAATACAGTTGAAACTTAGCCTTAGGTCCAGAGCAACTGTTACTATGCCCCAAAGTGGATCAAATTACCTGAAATGGGAAGATTTTATTAGCTTTGTAAGCAGCTCACATAGCTGAGGCTGGCTTTGCACTGGCAGAGCTGAGTATGACCTTGAACCCCAGCTCTGGCTTAAAATCTGGAGTTGTGAATTAAACACACACACACACACACACACACACACACACACACACACACACGTCATGCTTTTGTTCCACTTTTAGTATATGTGCTGCTGAAGCACACACCATTTTTTTTTTTTAAATTTCAAACAGACTCACACCAGGTCCTACATTAGGTCTCACAGATGCATGTTTGTGTGAGGAAGTCAGAGGGTAACCTCAGGTGTTGATCTTCATCTTCTACCTTAAGCCAGGGTCTCTTCTGTATGCCAGGTTACCTAGCCCGAGTTTCCATGGCTTCTGCCCCCACCTCCCTTCTCTTACATGGTAAGGATTACACAGATTGCAGATGCAGTCGAGTGGTCAGCTTTATATCAGCTTCCGATGTTTGGACCTCAGACTCTCATGCAACCATGTTTTACCCACCCAAGGAGACATCTCCCCAGCCTATATTTCCTAACTGTTGATGGTGTGTAAGCTCTGACTCTGCTCTTGTGAATAGCCAAGCCCTTAAAGGAGCCTCCTCTCGTGGCTATTCTCATTATGCAGATCCTCCAGGAAGAGACTGGGTTCCCAGTCATTCCGATTTTACTTTACTTTGAGTAAAGAGGCTGAGAAAGGGAAATAAATACAAAGAGGGTAGGCAATGATCTCAAAAAGCCAGAGGCCTGTGCAGAGGAGCTGCCTGGCTTGTGGCACGATATGAGAGACTGGGAAGAGGACTCTATGAACTCTCAAAAGCAGTGCAAACATCTCTACTCATCATCAAGAATCCAGCCAGCAGCTCATGGGACCAAGCTCCTCAGGAGGAGCACTTCATCAGCATGACTATAAGCCTGTTAGCTTACAGACAGCTAGAGGTTCATTTCATGGGTTTTGTTATGAAAACAGGGTCACATGTAGACCAGACTGGCCTCAAACTCAAAGATCCTCCTGCCTTAGCCTCCTTAGTGCTGGGACTAAAGGTGTTTGCAGCATGCATGGCTATGCCCATGTTTGCAGATACAATCATGGGATTATCGAGATGGAAAATGACTCCTGTTCAGTGTCTGTAGTGTCTTCACTGCCACTGTCACAGTCACTATTGTGGGCTCACATCCCTCACCAGGAGGGCTATCTGTTCCCGAAGCTGCCGCTCCCCTTCCTGGGCTTTGCTCTGGCTTCGCCAGCTCAGCAGCTCAGCCTGGTGGTCCTGGTGAAGCATAGGACAGTAGCTCTGCGGATCACACAGCTCCTGAAAGGAATGGGACAAAGATTTCTTAGATGCTTGAGCTCTGCCTACTAAGGAGAAGAGCTACTGCTCACTGTGGCTGAGTAACAAGTTTCCTCTAAGACTGCTTTAAGTCCCTAGAGGTTGCATGCTAAAGCTGGGTTGGAGCACCCCTCCCACCGTGTCTGAGATCTTCCACATTCTTTTACCATATATGCTGGAAAGAAATCTCTGTAGCCCCCTCTGAGGATATACAGCTCGGGGTAGTACAATGTCGGATACTGGTTCAGAGCCCTGTCTTTTTCTCTCAGAGCACGGCACCTGTAAAGAAAATCCAGAGATAGGTTGGATGGAGGAAGCAAAGCCAGAACTCTACACTCTTTCAGTGGGAGGGAGGAGACGAACAGACTATGAGTAACTCCCCTGAGGGAGCTCAGTGCTGGGAATGTAACTCAACCGTGAGTGCTATGTAGCACACACAAGACACAGGTTCAATCCACAGCCACCCCCAACACCCACAACCTCTCACCAAGCTTACCAACCAAGGTCCAAATGACCCTTTCCCTTCCCCTTTCCTCTACTGAAGCTTCAGCCACAAATCCCTTTGTGTGTTTACAGGGGTTTTTGATTGTTTGGTTTTGTTTTTGAGACAGGGTCTCACTATGTAGACCAGACTGGTCTCAAACTCAGTAATCTATCTGCCTCTGACTCCTGAGTGCTGGGATTATAGGCATGAACCACCATGTCTGGATCTTTTTTTGAGACAGGGTCTCTAGTTCAGGCTGATTTAGTATACCTGAAACACCATGACTCCCTTACTTTTCTGTGTTGGGATTATAGGTGTGTATAATTATGCCCAGTTTTATGCAATACTGGGGGACTATATATTCTAGGCAAGCACTCTGCCAGCTGAGTTACATCTCCAATGTCCAATTCTTCGCTTTAGCACTCAAACTTTTGAATTGTAGGAACGCCTTCCTTCAATCACCCTAACACTCATGGAATTGCTGTGGAAGGCATTTGTTCAGGTTTGTCTCTGTCCAAACTGGAGTGCCAAGTCTCACTCAAGATCCATCACTGGCTTTAGCTCATGCAGACACTCACATTCGGGGGCCTCTCTCTGAGGAGAATTCACAGAGGAACACAATGATGACTCTTTTCTGGATGTCCAGAGGGACAACAGGCTTCCTCAGAAAGAACTCATGTAGTTCCTTCTGACTGTACAGGTTTAAGGCTCCCTGCAGAAAACAATGTTAGCAAGTATTACTCAAGGGCTGTTTACAGTCAGTATTCGGGAATGACTGGTATACTTTTCTGGGACATTGAGGCCAGAAAAACCAGGCAACAAGGAGTTACAGGATAGGAACCTAAGCTTCCCTCTGTATCTACTCCAGGGTTTGGCACAGAGTTTGGTATATAGCTGCTCAATAAATATTCACAGAACCGAGACACCCAGAGTACAGGATAAACTATGAGAACCATTTGCAAAGTGCTTCCTGGCTCCTGGATGGTTTTTAGGTTTCCTAAGATCTCACAGTAAAGTGGGAGACTGTCAAGGAGGTAAAGGGATTACAAGGTACACAGGATTACAATGGGAAGAAGGGCTTCCTTCGATGGGGTCCAAATGTACCATCTCTGTCCTAGTGCTAGAGTTCCCAGGACCCTTTGCCCACACACTCCTCTCAATGAAACCGAATCTGCAGCCTCCTTTCCCGGTGCCCGAGATGTACCCTCACCAGGATGTGTCCTCCCAGGTACTCATACGGATAGCGGCAATCAATGATATAAAACCTCTCAACCAGACTCTGGAACTTTCCAGACAGCAATGCAGCCACCTGCACACAAAGAATGATTAAATATCCTGTTCACTGTTGCTCTGAGAAAGAGGAGCCACACGGCTCCTTTTTCCATATTCCCATTAGTCACCCAGGACTGCACTGCATGCAGAACCTGCAGATGTAGCCTATATTTGCAACATGACAAGTAGATGAAGCCTAATCCCACATATGAGCATGAGATGTGTGGAGGACCCACATGGCTGACACCGAGGTTATCTATCCAGAGGAAAGCACGACCGACAGCCTCTCCGGAGACAGCTAAGGAGCAGAGCAGTAGCAGAGGTGGTAGTGATTAGACAACCCAATGTAAGAGGGCATGAGGGATAGTTCCCCAGTCACCAAGTCCTTAAGAATAAACTGGTCCAGCCTTTCTAGAAAGAACTTTGTAAACACATACAAAATACATGGAATTATACTTCCTATTTTAAAATCTTTGTTTTATGAGATAAAGTCTTAAGTTTAAGTAGCCTAGCTGTCCTCAAACTCACTATGTACCAGAGGATGGCTCTGAACTCTTGATCCTCCTGGCCCCAACTCCTAACTACTGGGATTATAAGCATGTACCACCACCACCAATTTCTTCTAACACATTAAGTAAAAGTACACAAATTGATATTCATCTTATCATTGTCATAGGATGCTGAAATATTACAAACAACTCAAATATCCATTAAGAGGGGTTTAGTTAAGCAAATTGCATATTCTGGTATAACATTACATAGCTATTAAAGTAAAATAGATTTCTGTTTGTTTTTTGTTTTCAAGACAGGATTTCTTTGTGTAGCCCTGGCTGTCTTGGAACCGTAGACCAGGCTGGCCTCAAACTCACAGATTCTGCCATCCTCTGTCTTCCAAGAGCTGGGATTAAAGGTATGTGCTGCCACCACCACCTGGCTTTGTTTTTTCTTGACACTAGGTCTTACTATCTAGCCCTGGCTGGCCTCACCTTGGTTGCTTACGATTATCTCACCAAATTAACTGCCACACTCTGTCTGAAAGAGAGTAGGAGGTTGGAGTGCCTTAGGTGGTACAGTGCATGTGCCAAGCCTGTTCCCGGACCCTGCTACACTGATATAAGCACTCCTTATACCAGGTGTGGTGGTACCTGCTTGTAATCCCAGCACTCAGGAAGTCGAGGCAGAAGGCTTAGAAATCTGAGGTCATTAGTCATCTCAAATACATAGTGATTTACAACCAGTCAGGATGAAGGAGAATCAGACACTCTGTCTTAAGAGGAGTCTTCGTGCGTGTGGGGGGGGGGGGGGGGGAGGCAGGCAGAGGGAGGTAGGGACAGATTATTAACATGTAAATCAGAACTCGTGGCTGCTCTGAGACCCCAACTGAGTGATTTCTTCTTATGTTTCCCTTCCCTTCTCTCCTTTATCTACAATAATACATCATTTGTTTAACTAAAAATAATTTTTAAACGACTTATTTATTTTATGTATACGAGTGCTCTATCTGCATATACACCTGCATGCCAGAAGAGGGCATCAGATCCCATTACAGATGGTTGTGAGCCACCATGTGGTTGCTGGGAACTGAACTCAGGATCTTTGAAAGAGCATCCGGTGCTTTTAACCGCTAAGCCATCTCTCCAGCCCCTTAACTAAATATTCCAAGAAGATAGAAATTGGAGCCGGGCAGTGGTGGAGCAATCTTTAACCCCAGTACTTGGGAGGCAGAGGCAGGCAGATCTCTGATCTGCCCGACTTCAAGATCTCTCAGAGTTCAAGGCCAGTTTGGTCTACAGAATGAGCTCCAGAACAGTCAGGGCTACACAGAGAAACCCTGTCTCAAAGAGAAAGAAAGAAAAGAAAAGAAAAGAAAAGAAAAGAAAAGAAAAGATACAAAGGAGCCTTTCAATACAGCTTCAGCTGAA
Source organism: Rhynchomys soricoides (assembly GCA_019843965.1). Classification (NCBI taxonomy): domain Eukaryota; kingdom Metazoa; phylum Chordata; class Mammalia; order Rodentia; family Muridae; genus Rhynchomys; species Rhynchomys soricoides. The sequence goes on along the minus strand of JADRCH010000105.1, from coordinate 2,651,347 downwards.
TAAGAGCCCATGAGAGTAGACAGAAAGACATACAGACCGACGTGGATGTTGGGAGCACAGGCCAGTGGCTGATGCTATGCTCTCACCAGGTACCATCTCCAGAAATATGCTTACTGTGTCTGGGCTGATATACTTCAGATCCTGGTGTTTCCCTGGCACCGTTGGCAGCACACATACCTAGAAAGACCAGAGAACTGAGATAACAGCAGGAATTCCCACCCGAGCATCACAACAGACACGCCCAGATGGTCCTTTCCAAGTGATTCTATCCTCAAGAAGGGACTTCTAGAGAAACTGTGAGTAGCCAAAAAGTTAATAAACATCTATTGAAAATGATAAAATAAGGGTCTGCAGAGATGGCTCAGTGGTTAAGAATGCTAATTGTTCTTCCAGAGGACCTGGGTTCAGATTCCACACACAGATGATAGGTCAAAGCTGTCTTTAGCTCTAGTGCCAGTAGATTTGACACCCTCTTCTGGCCTCTGACGACACTGCACAGATGTGTACAGATACATACACAGGCAAACACCCATATACATAAAATAAAAATATTTTGTTGTTGTTTTTTTCAAAGTCTTACTCTGTAACTTTGGCTGTCTTGGAATTCACTCTGTAGACCAGCCTGACCTTGAATTCACAGAGATCTGTCTGCCTCTGCCTCCCAACTGCTTGTATTAAAGGCAAGCATATCTGGCTAAATCTTCTTTTATTTCTTTAATAATGAAATGAGGGGCTAGAGACCTTGCCCAGTGGTTAGGAGCACTCGCTGCTCTTTTGAAGGATCAATGTTCATTTCCAAGCACCTGCATTATGGCTCATTTGCTCATACATATATTTAGGTAAAACATGTAAAAATATAAAATAGGGCTGGAGAAATGGCTCATAACCATCAGTAATGGGATCTGATTCCCTCTTCTGGTGTGCATGATGACAGATCACACACACACACACACACACACACAAAAAAATATTAAAAAAGAAAAGGCTTAAAAATAATAAACAAGTCTTATTGTTGTTAATGATAACATAGGCTGGGTAAACTGCTCAGTTGGTAAAATCATGCAAGTACGAGGACCTATGTCTGACCCTTAGCATCCACAAACAAACCTAGGTAGGATGGTGTGCTTTTATAATCCCAGAGCTGGGGAAGCATGGGCACAAGGATCCTTGGGGCTTGCTGGCCAGCCAGGCTAGTTTATCTGCAAGCCCTAGGTCCCATTGAGACCCCGTCTCCAAATACAAGGTGACAGGTCCCGAGGAACACCATCCAAGGTTGTCCTGAGGCTTCCACATGTACATTCACACTAAAGTTAAAGTAGATATACTTTAACTTTACATACCCCAAACCAAAAGATTAAATGTGCAAGCACATCAGAATACATCCATAATCTTGGCACTTGGGAGGTTGATGGAGAAGGATCCCAAGCTACGAAATACTAATGTATTTCGTATACTACGAAAAACAAAACCACAAGTTGGGCAGGTGGCGCACGCCTTTAATCCTAGCACTTGGAAGGCAGAGGCAGGTGGATTTCTTAGTTTGAGGCCAGCCTGGTCTACAGAGTGAGTTCCAGGACAGCCAGGGCTATACAGAGAAACCCTGTCTCGAAAAAACAAACAAAAAAAAACAACAAACAAACCCCAACAAAACAAAAACAATAACAACAACAAAAACAACAAACAAACAAAAAACCAAAACCACAGGACCAGAGATAGAACCCCTTGGGTAGAGGTACTTGCCACCAAGCATGAAAACCTGAGTTTAACCCCCAGGACCCACACAGTGAATGGAGAAAACCAACTCCCGCAAGCTTTCCATTTGTATTAGGATATAAACACACACACACACTTACTCTTAAAAAAAAAAAAAAAAAGTACTCTTATCACCGTGTCTTATGCTGGCGAGATGATACAAAGGAACAGAGAAACACAAAACCTCAACAGATCCATAGAGGGGTAAGAGGATTTGCTGTTGTTGGGGGTGGGGGTACAAAACTCACGTGTTTGTGTGTATTTGTGTAGACAAGTCTAGAAACACATACAAAAATAAATTGTCTGGTTGATACGGTTTAGGATAAATGTTATTATTTTCTACCCTTTTTTGTATTAACCAACACACACACACACACACACACACACACACACACACACACACGCACACACACACGGGGTGGGGGGAGGGGGGAAGGAAAGGAGGCAGAGAGAGAGGGAGAGTATATACAACCAAACGCACCTTTGAGAAATCACCAATCAGATGCTCTGAGTCAGAATCTTCCTCCTCCATCTGGATGGCGTTCATGTCACAGAGCGGGACCATCTTTAGACTTGAGCCCTGGAAAGACAAAACTCTTACTGCTCCCCGTTCTCATCATGTAAAGACCTGGATTGGCAAGATGGCTCACTAAATAAAGTACTAGCTGGGTCCTGGAGACTTGAGTTCAATTCCCAGAACCTATATAAATGTAAAAGGGAAAACCAATCCCTAAAACTGTTCTCTCACCTCCATATCCATGTGCATGCCCCCCACACACACATATGCACACTCACACACACACACAGAGAAAGAGAGAGAGAGAAAGAGACAGAAAGAGAGACAGAGAGATGAGAACATGCTTTATTTATTTTAGGGCAAAGCAGGAGACTGAGGCTGGGTGTTACTACATAATCAGGCTGGCCTTGAACTTAAGTGCTGGGATTATACAAACTTTTTAATACTGTATCTTATGGACAACAATTCTATGAAAGGTTTATCATATTCTCCATTTCATTTGAGTTTTTTGCATGTATATTCATGTAATCCATGTATATGTGTATGTATGTTTGCAAATGTGTGTGGAGGCCCCAGGCAGACACCAGGACACTTGTCCAGTCGCTCTTCTCCTTACTCACTAGGGCAGAGTCTGTCAGTTGAACTTGCGGGTAAGGCTAGCCTAGCTAGGCAGCGTGTGCCAATCTCCAAATGCTGGCTTCACCTTTCTTGAGCTGGAATCACAGGAGGAGGCATCCAGTACTTGTGTGGGTTCTGAGGACCCGAATTGGAGTCCTCTTGCTTAAGTAACAAGTACTTAAAGAGCTGAGCCTTCTACCCAGCCCCGCTGTCCAATTTAAAGGGGAAAATTGAAGTTTACAGTTGTCTGGGCAAGAACTGGAGCCCAAATGCCCATGTACTCCATGAGATCACATCTGCCTTGGTTGAAACAGGGCATTCCTGTTACTGTGGCTAACTTCAAGCTTGGGGAAACCCTCCTGCCCCAATGGACCAAGTGCTAGAATTATAAGCATGAACCACCATGGTTGGCAAATCACTTATTTCCAACTCTTTAAAGTTTCTGTAAGGTTGCGCTGTGTGGCTAGTGCAGTCCTCCCCATTCCCCACCAGGCCTTTGGTGCTCTTCACATCTCATCAGTCAGCTTTCTGTCCTTCACAACTTACTCCATTTAAATAAGCACATTTAAAGCCATCTTTGTCCACCTTTTCAAACAAACAAAGCTGACTCAGCAGTGCCAAACACCTCAGAAACCATCTCTGGTGTCAACACACACCTACAAGGCACACACAGCTTCAGATTATCTCCCTGTGATGTGGGAAGTGTCTTGGAAGAACTTGCAAGAATCTGCTAGGTTATTCCAGCCATTGCTTTGATAGTGACTAAAATTATTGACCAAAACTTCTCATTCAGTAACAGGATGATCTCCATGGTGAATGAGACACTGTCTGTCAGGTATCTCTTAGAGTCTAAAGATTTTCTTTTCTTTTCTTTTTTTTAAGTAAAATAAAAAAATTCTGGACTTACACTGTGGTCCTCTGGAAGAGCAGCCAGGGCTCTTTACTGCAGAGCCATCTCTCTAGCCCTATTGTCTTTGTTGAGACCAGGTCTCATTATGTAATCAAGGTTGGCCTTTAATTCACAGCCCTCTGCCTCTATCTACAAAGTAATGGAATTACAGGTATGTATCACCACTAAGACTCTGCTTTTTTGTTTGTTCTGTTTTGTCAAAGCCCTAATACATAGGCAAACAATACTGTTTACTTAATGAAGATCAAATGTAGAAGCTCATGCCTGTAATCCTAGCTCATGGGAGGCTGAGGGAAGAGGAGGATTTCAAAGCGTTTCAAGGCAGCCTAGACTACTACAGTGAACTCCAGAGCTGCTTTGGCTACAAGTGAGTTCCAGGACAGCCTGGGCCTCATAGTGAGACTCAAACAAACAAACAAAACGAAGAAGAAAAGGGTGGTATGGTAGCACAGGACTGCACACCTATAATCTTAGTATTCAGAAGGTTGAGACAGGAAGATTGCCAGTTCAAAGCCACTCTGGGCTAAACAGCGATGTCAATAGCCTGGACTACACAATCAGACTCTGTTTTTTAAGAAAATAGAAAACAAAAACAATAACAGAAATCGAAAAGCTACTGAGATGATTCAGCTAGTGAGGCCTGATGTCTGAGTTTGATGCTTGGACCGACAAGGTAGGAGAGAACTAACTTCCGCTGATTGTCCTCTGACCACCACATATATGCCATGCATGTGCATGCACACACAGAAACATAGACACAGGCACGAAGTAAGTAAAATGCAAAAGAAAGGTTGAAAAATAAAAAAAGCAACAGAATTCTGAACCTTGGTGTCTTGGTCCCCCATGGAACACTCCATTAGGTCTTCTGAAATTCCTTCCTGGTCTTGTAGCTTTAGATTTCGACTCAGTTTCGGAGTTGCAGTAATGGGACTGCCCAGATACCTCATTTCACTTTCCACCAAGATTCCATTTTCCTGTCAAGCATAATGACAAGATTAAAACCTATTTAGGGCCAGGTATGAAAGCATGTTTTAGCCCACTAGTCATGGGGCTAAAACAAAAGAATCTGGAGTCTGAGCCAAGCCTGAGCTACATACTCAAACTCTGACTCAATTTTTAAAAAAAAATAAAATTTAAAATAATAGAAAAAATAAGAAATCCTTACCTTATTCAGAACATGTACATCATATACAAAGACTGACTTAAAATATAGCAATATAAATGTAAGAATTAAACAGCACAATCCTTAGAAGAAGCTGCATGTGGAGGCAGAAACCTACAGGACTCAGGAGACTGAGGAGAAGGAGGAAGAGGAAAGCCTAGGTAAGGCTGGCCTGAGCAGCACAGTAAAACCGCATTTCAAAAAAAAAGAGACAAGAAACGGACACTGTGCACTGTGGTACCTGCTTGTTAACCTAGCACCTAGACTGAGATAGCAGGATTGTCGTGGGCTAGAGGACAGCCTAGACTACAGCCTGAGACCTTGTCTCAAATCCTCAAAAGGAAAGGAAGAGACAAGAAGAAGGAACCAAAGGCTGAGAAATTCTCAACCCGCAGTTTAAACAACCCAAACTGTCAAAAGACACATGGCTCCTTCATGCTTGAGTTCACTATTCCCACCCTCTTCTCAGCTAAGGCAGCTTAGGAAAAGTCCAGAGGCAGGAGTCCACAGCTGCTGTTCTGTAGCCCACGACACTTCAGCCTCCACTTGATCATATTCAGTAACTCACCAGCTCACAGAGAGGAGAAGCCAGAGGATCTCCAGGCATTTTTTGAAACCTTGGGGTCCTAGGTGCCTCCCATTCCAGTGTCTTTAAACTGGTGTTTATCTGCATAAGAAAAACTCGCTTCGATCAGCTGGAAGAAGAGAAGCAGTTATGCTGCCTGCCAAAAATGTCATATCTGATCAAACTATGAATAACTCTCATGAAACACATAAACGTAATCATTAAATCACATCTGAAGATATAAATAATGTTGTGGATTTGATGTCTGACACACAGATCTGCTTTGGAGGATATAAATTTTATCATCATAAGCAGATGGACAGGAATGAAAGAAAGCTTGCTTGGGAAGGGATCTGCAATGTTATTTGTAGATATTTATTATTTTTAACATTTATTTACTTTATTTTATGTATATGAGTGTTTTGTTTGCATATATGTGTGTACTACATATACCCATGCGGTCTGCAGAGGCCAGGAGGCATTAGAGCCCCTGGAACTGGAGTTACATATGGGTGTGGAACCTCCATTTGGGTGTGGGAGCTCAGCTCAAGTCCTCTGGAAAAGCAGTAAGTGCTTTTACCACTGAACCACCTCTGTAGTGCTGGGATTGTGAGATTTTAAGAGTAATAAGGGGTGATTAAAACAGCAATAATAGGGATAGAAAGATAATTCAGCTAATAAAGGTACTCCACACAAAGCCTGACAATGTGTGTCCGATCCCTGGAACTGAGGTGATAGAAGGAACAGAAGAAACAAACTGACTCCTACAAGTTGTCCTTTGACCTCTATGGGCATATGAGCACGCAAACATACACACACAGGGACACATAAGACACACACACACACATAATAAATAAATGCAGTAAAAAAAAAAAAAATAATAATAATAATAATAATAATAATAAAAAATTAAGAGCTAGAGAGATGGCTCAGAGGTTAAGAACACTGACTGCTCTTCCAGAGGTCCTGAGTTCAATTCCCAGCAACCACATGGTGGCTCACAACCATCTGTAATGGGATCTTCTGGTGTGTCTGAAGACAGCTACAGTGTACTCACATAAAATAAATAAGTCTTTTTTTTTTTTTAAAGAAAAGAATAAAAGCACAGTGGGGGTTAGAGATGTGGCTCAGTGGTTAAGAGCATATGTTGTTCTTAGAGAGGACGAGGACCCAGGTTCAATTCCTAGCACCCACATGGTGGCCAACAACCACCTACAACTCCAGTTCCAGGAAGTCCAACGATCCCTTCCAGCTCTGTGGGCACTGCACTAATGTGGTACATAGACACACACACAGGCAAAACACTCAAACACATAAAATAAAAATACATGAATCTGAAGGAAAAAAAGAATAGCAGCTATAGCATGTATACCAATCTAGTTGAAGGGTGGAAGACAGAGATGGCTTCAAAAGCAGTTTAGGTGACGGATTAAAGAGTCATCGTAGTGAGTGGGCGGTTAAGGAAAGGGCACTTCCAGCTTGGGACAGGATGGTGCAAGGCTTATATAAAAAAGGACCATAGCGTCCTCAAGGTAGTGTCAAAAAGAGTTTGACTAAGGAGAAATCAGAAAAAAATAATGTGAGCCTGAGCACACATCTGTAATCCCATCTAAGAGGCTGAAGCAGGACCTCAAGTTCAAGGTCATAACTTAATGAAATTCTGTCTCAAAATAAAAAACCAAAGGAGACCAGACATATAGTTAGTCCAGTGACAGAGTGTTTGCTCAGGATACTCAAGGCCTTCCATGCAATCCCTAATACTGAAAAAAATGAAAGACCAAAGTTTAGCTTAGCCTGCTGGTGCAGGTCTGTAATCCGAGCCCAGCCACTTGCGAAGCCTGGAAAACTGGACCCTGTTTTTTGTTTGTTTGTTTGTTTTTTAATTTATTGTTATTTAATGTAAATTGATGTTTTGCCTGCATGCATGTCCGTGAGATTTGTGAGTTACAGACTGTTCTGAGTGGCCATGTGGGTGCTGGGAATTGGACCTAGGTCTTCTAGAAAAACAGTCAATGCTAAGCCATCTCTCCAGCCCCATGGACCCTGTCTTAAAAACAACACACAAAAAGCGAGCTGGTAGGCTGCTTGCCTGGCATGCCCTAGGGCTGTACACTGTTCCATCCTCAGGAATACAAGACAAAGAAACAAAGGAGTACACTGAGGCAGGGGCATAGCTCAGTGATGTGAAAGGGCTGTCTGAATGAAGACTACACCCAATCCTTAGCAATAAAGTACAAAACACCCAAAGAATTTGTGAACAAATTATGTTATGGATGTTCTTACAAAGCAAAATTATTTAGGGCTACCAAGATGATTCACTGGGAAACAGTGCTTGCCGAGACGGAAGCCTAATGGCCTGGATTCCATTCCTGGACCCACGTGGAAAGGCAAGAACTGACTTCCAGCAGTCCCTTACAGGAACCTGCACTCACACACAACACGATGACTTCCAAACAGTTATTTACAAGATAGTAGCAGCAACTTGAGATCTAAACCGATAAACTGAACACAACTGACAGCTCACAGTTCAGGAAGTAATACTCACGTTTTCTTTGTTCGCAGATGTGCTACACTTTGCACCCTTCTTTCTGTGGCCATGATCCAAACCATTTGGAGTACTACAAAGAAGCTGTACCTAAAAGACATCATCTACAGAAAGCATCCAACAGCCACAGCCACATGGCCAGCTGGGAACCCTCTGCCTCCCACCTGAGAGACAAGCCAAAGTCAAGAAGGAAAATCTAGGCCTGGGGACACATGCCTTCAGTCTCAGTGCTCAACGGTTGTTCCAGGCCAGCTAGCCAAACACAGCGAGGCCCTCTCTTAAAAGAAAGACAAAGAGAAAGGAAGAGAGGGAGGGAGGAAGAGAAAGGTAGGGAGGTCTACTTACTGAGATGCCTTTCATAAGGTCCTGGTGAAAATCCCTGAAGATTAAAACAAGCACTAGTCAGCTAATCCCCACATTCACTTTGGTTCTTCAGTGGTTGGGGCATCTCAGTTTCTTCTATTCAGGGGGTCCCAGTCTTTGTGATTCTGTGTCTTCTAACAACAATATCCGGGGTATTAGATATCCAAGACGTAGTGGTGTCCTGTGGTAAGGGCCCTCAATTCACTAGCATAACTATACAAGAAATACTATACTATACTGCACCAAAGGGGAGTTTGTCTTATGTCTTTTGTTCCATCTGAGTGCAAGGGATGGAACCTCGGGCCTTGCACAAGCTAGGTAAACATTCTACCACCGAATGGCACCTCCTACTCCTGGCTTTTTTTTTCCCTTACATTTCTTCTTCCCTCCCAAACTTCTACCTAGTCTATACAAAATAGGCTGTTTAAGTTTTGAAAGAGTTGGATTCAGATCAGTTTTTACTCTATGTAACCCCCTGGCTAACTATTTTAGAATCTCCAGAAGAGATTCCACAAAGTTATAACAAACATAAAATGTTTGCTATGTGCTAGATACATGCTTTGTTTTGTGTTTCTTCTTTTTTGGGGTGGGGTGGGGATGGAGGTGGGAGATGGTGTTAAGATAGCATCACACAAAGCCCAGGCTGGCCTCAGGCTTTTTATGTAGCTAAGGCTGGTCTTGATCATGATTCTCATGTTTCTCCCACCTAAGTCCTGGGATTACAAAGGTAAACAATATTACCTGGTTCTGGCTGGAGTAGGTTTTTATTTTTGGTTTGGGCGCTGTTTTGTTTTGTTTGAGGCAGCGTCTCATGTAGCCCAGCCTCTCATTTTTATTTAATCTTTGCAATAGTTGTTCTTAATAAGTGCTTTTGTTACCTCGTATTATAAATAAAGTGCAATCCAATGAATTAAGAAGCTGCAGGTCCCAGCTAGTAATGTAGTAAGCCACCAGAACCTGGACAGTCCTATTTCCCACCCTGTATCCTTAGCCACTAAAGTTCAGCACTAATCACGTGCAAAGAGAAGCACTAACATGAGTGCAGTGCACCATTTCCTTTCCTATAAAAACAAAATATTTCCATGTATGTTGGTTTAAAACAGCCTGGATTTCACAACACTATTTAGAACTGGAAAACTTAAAAGCTGTCAAGTCAGAATCTAGGCCTCCAGGCACACTAATATCCAAAGTAAAATACTTTATAGTGTGCAGAGCCCACATAGGAGACATCCCCGTGATTCATACAGAAAGACTACAGCATACAGACCATTTAACAGCAGAACTTACTTGCCAGCTAACTGTACATCCTGAGGTCCTGAGGAATCCAAAGAACCTGCAATCAGATATGAAGAATCATAGGCTGGGGATATATCTTTCTTGGTAGTGTTTGCCCAGCATGCACAAAGCCCTGGGTTCAGTCCTTACCTCTGTAAAAAACATGGTGGCACACACCAGTTTCCTATAGTTTGTTACCCGACCACCACCACACAAACTATTTTTTTGTTGTTTTGTTTTTCTTTTTGTTTGTTTGTTTGTGGTTTTGTTTTGTTTTGGTTTGGTTTTTTGAGACAAGGTTTCTCTGTGTAGCCCTGGCTGTCCTGGAGCTTACTCTGTAGACTAGGCTGGCCCCGAACTCAGAAATCCACCTGCTTCCGCCTCCCAAGTGCTGGGATTAAAGGAATGCGCCACCACTGCCAGGCTGTTTGTTTTGTTTTTCAAGTCACAGTTCCTCTGTGTAGTTCTGGGTATCATGCTTAGTAAACCAGAATGGCCTTGAACTCATCCAGATCTGCCAGCCTCTGCCTCCAGAGTGCTGGGATTAAAGGTGTATACCACCACCGCCCAGCTAATAAATAATTTTTAAAAAACATTTACTGAGCCAGAGAGATGGCTCAGAGGTTAAGAAAACTTACTGCTCTTCAGAGGACCCAGGTTTGGTTTCCAGTATCCACATGGTGCTCCCCAACCATTTTTAACTCTAGGGATCTGGCACCTTCTTCTAGCCTCTGCAGGACCCAACTGCACATTGAGTGTATATACACAGTATACGTATAAGAATAAATAAGTCTTATTTTGTAAAAAAAGCCAGTCATGGTGGCATAAATATGCCTGTAATTCTAGCACTTTCAAGGTAAAAATTAGGTAGATCAGAAATTCAAAGGTATAAAAAAAGAAAGCCGGGCAGTGATGGCGCATGCCTTTAATCCCAGCACTTGAGAGGCAGAGGTAGGCGGATTTCTGAGTTCCAGGCCAGCCTGGTCTACAGAGTGAGTTCCAAGACAGCCAGGGCTACACAGAGAAATCCTGTCTCGAAAAGCCAAAAAAAAAAAAAAGAAGTTCAAAGGTTACACAGTGAGTTTGAAGCTACACAAGACACTGTCCCAACTTCTCCCCTCCCCAAGAAAACAAAGAGAAAAGAAAGTGGTTACCTGGGAAATCTGAAATTAGAGCAAATGCTAGAATGGTTTACTAGCAAAGCTTTTTTGTTTTAGACCAAGAAAAATGAAAAAAAAACAAAACACTTAAGAATTAGCACTGACAATACACACACAATTAATTTCTTTTTCTGTTATGTGTGGAGGGTACTAAGGGTTGAATGTAGGGCCTTGTATTTTTTTATGCCAGTTTCTTTGCTTCTGAGATTAAATCGTGATACAATAATAATGATAAATAATAAAAACATTACTCAGTCAACAAAATATATTCCTTCTTGAAGTTTTTCTAATGCAAAGCAACTTCTATTACTGTTATTTTCTCTTTCCATTTATCATTTAACTAAAAAAATTATATTACCTCAAAATTCCTACTTTTAGGCAGTGTTCTCCCAGGGTTTTGGTCTGTGATAGCCCTGGCTGGCCTGGTAATCTCTGTAACTCTGGCTGGATTTACATAGGTTAACACCAGGCTTTATGTGGCATTCCCCTACTCTCACCATCTTACATTTCTATCCTATTACCATATCCTCTCTCTGAAAAATTATTTTTCCTTAAGTTGTAAGCCTTAGCCTTAAAGGCTGAGATGGCCCAGAAGATGGTTTAGCAGTTAGGTGCACTGGCTGCTCTTCCAGAGGACCCAGCTTCCACATGGTCGCTCACAGCAGTCTGTAAATCCAGTTCCAGAGATCTAGTTCTGCTTCTGGCCTCTGAGAGCACCAGGCACATATGTAGGGCACATATACACATGCATGCAAAACATTTATACACATAAAAAATTAATAAAGATAAAAATTTTTAGGATGAAATTAGGTTTTCTTTAAAGGACTATACCCCTACCATTTTCCTCAAGGTCAGCAGAAGTAGTAAGCTGAGAAGCAGACATCTCTCCATTGCTAAGATTTGAAAGGTCAAGGCAACATTTTGGGGTCCCTCTGTTGAGACATAAAAATCCCCATTAAGGTGTACGCCCCTTAAAAGGCGGAGACCATGCCTTTATTTGAAACTCTCTCAATTACTATCACAAAAAATAAATAAATAAATAAAAAACAGTATCCAAACTAATCAGCTCAGACTGGGTTGAGAAGAACCCCCCACTTTTTCTCTATTTCAATAATGCAAGCCTCATTTTCTTTTCACCAACAGACTGAGATAGGATTTATTTAATGGAAACCTAAAGGGATCACTTTTAAGAATTTTTACTACATTTTATTTATTGTGTGTACACATACTTGTATGTGAAGGTCAGAAGACCACTTGCAATAGACAGGGACCTAACTCAGGTAGGTCATCAGGCTTGATGACAGTTGCCTTTACATGCTGAGCCATCTTACCTGCCCAGTGAATAGGATCTTAACCCCCCCATTGTCTATCCTGTTCACCTGAATACATAAACTCAATTTCTCCCTAGAATCTCTACTCCTCAAATACTTGTTTGTAACAAGGTGTAAAGACAGCATGACCAGAATTTAAAGTATATCACTAACACTAATACAATTAAAGAGACAGCTCATGTAACACACTAATAGAGTTTTTAGGACTTTTCCTAGACAGCACACCAATTCTGACATTACAGAAAAATATTATTCCTGGTAAGAAAGAAAATGAATTTTTCTCGTTATTTGTGTGTTTGCAATAGGGTCTCAGGCTATAACCCACTAGTTGTCCTGGAATTCACTAATAACCCAGGCTGGCCTTGAACCTGTTGATCATCCCTGTCTCCTCCTCCAGAATGGTGAGATCACAAATGTACTCCACTATGCCCCATTTAGAAAAATAAGTTTTTGGTTGTTTGTTACAAAGAAAGGAAGTCCAAGATTCAGAGTCATATAGTTCAAGGTCATAGTTGAGACTCAAACCCTGGACCTTGAAACAGGATAATTCAGCAAACAAACTTGTTCATAAAATCAAAGATAAGGCATAAAAATAAAACTTAATTTACAGACTGAAGAGATGGCTCAGTGATTAAGAGCTTACTGTTCTTCTGGAAGACTGCACTTAGGTTCCCACTGATCTCCCACTTCAGGTAGCTCACAACCACCTGTAACTTCCAGAGATATATGCCTTTGACTTCTGAGGGCACCTACAAGCACAAACGTATTCCCATATGCGGACCACACACACACCTAAATTAACTTTTCTTTCTTTCTTTCTTTTTTTTTTTTTTTTTTGGTTTTTTGAGACAGGGTTTCTCTGTATAGCCTTGGCTGTCCTGGAGCTCACTCTGCAGACCAGGCTGGCCTCGAACTCAGAAATCCACCTGCTTCTGCCTCCCAAGTGCTGGAATCAAATGCGCCACCACTGCCCGGCTACAATAAATCTTTTTTAAAAATGAATTTACCCCGACAGAATGCTTAGGTTTGCCGAGTCATGGAGTTTGTTTCCTGGAGACTCAGGGAAATCTGAACGGATGGTAAAAGAAGTGTTTCTCTCCAAAAGTACGTGTAACATCTTCCTTTGTTTGGACCTAAAACTGGGTGCTGAAACAGAACTTCGTTCTTCACTTGCAGGTAGAAAAGGTCCTGTAGACATGACTTCGGAGTCTTCACCGAGGGAGGTGGGGTTATCTAGGAGAAGAACACTCCAGATATTCAACAATTCCAGTCTCTCCACCCTATTCAGTGCTCGACTGAGCACTGGTGGAGGAGCATCCCCGTAGGATGAAGTATAACCTCCTGGAATGTTACATTGCAGTTGCTCAGGGTGAAAACTTACAGACGTGGAGCAAGCTCGGGACTTCAAAGGTGGAACGAAGAGAAGACTGGCGTGATCCGGATACTCTTGACCAGAAGAAACGGATCTAACAAACAACATAAGGCTCTACGGGCCTCTGGTCCCGAAAGAACCCTGCAGGGATAATCCAAGATTCCCGGACCGACAGAGCTCCCAGCTTACCTTAAATTTAAAGGCCGACTTGAATGTTGTGAGAGAAAAATAAACTCCTGCAGGACTGGACAGAAGCGAAGACTCCACCGAATAACAAGGAATCTGAGGAACAGAAGCGACTCTTCGAATTAAAACTGCATCTTCGTAGCCCGAGGCTCAGCTTTGCTTCTTCTCTCCGGAAATGGCCTGAAGGCAAAGCCAACAGCCATAGGCCTGACCATTCAAACCTTCCACTCTCTCAACAACCTATCATTGCCCTCCTGCTAGCAGCGTCAGCCAATCATCGCACCAGAATCTGACCCCGCCCCCTGACCAATCGCTAGGCTCGTACCTAGTCCGCTGGGCAGCTCCGCCACACAGAGAGCCTGGTGAGCATTGGCTCTCCTTCTGGCCAATCGCCACATTCTTTCTGTACGCAATTCTTTCCGCCCCAACAACCCCGGGAGTTTTAAATTGAGCCCCGCTAACATTGACTATCTTGAGGAAATGTTTTTGAGTGAAGTATTCGCTTCTTCTTGCTTCTTTCTCGCGTTGTTACTCTTGAGTTTTGTTACCTTTCGGCTAGAAATGGAGCACCTGCCGCCGGTGTGGCAGTGGTTGGGGCATGGCAGGTGTGTGTTGATGCTGAGCTGTCACTGGCCCCTTCCAAGAGGTTTTCTGGATAAAAATTCCTTTTTAGGGAGAGTAGAGGAACGGAACCTTTTGACGTATTGTTTATGATAGGAGGGTTTCATACCTATAATTCCAGTACTTGGAAGACTGAGATAAAAAGGGTTGCCGTGAGTTTGAGGATAGCCTGCACAATAGAGTGAGTTCCAGATCGCTGTGGGATAGAGTGAGACCCTGCTTAAAGAGGGAGAACAGAACGGGACGAGTATACTAGTAGTAGTGATAATGGTGGTGGTGGTGGTGGTGGTAATAGGAATGGAACCCAGAGCACACTAGACAAGCACTGTCATTTAGCTGTTAGTTCCCAGTCCAAGAAATTGTTTTTTAAGATTTATTTTGAATTATGTGTATATGTGTATGAGCATTTGTGCCAGTTGGAAGGCCAGAGGCAATCCCTTAGAGCTAGAATTACTGGCAGTTTTGAGCAGCCCGACATGGGCAGTTTCTCTGCAAGAGCAGTATGTGCTCTTAACCACTGAACCATCTCTTCAGCCCCTGAATCCAAGAAATCCTTAATGCTGGTATTTGTTTCTTCAAAACTTTGGAAAGTGGGTGTGAGCATAGATGAAGTAATTGGCCCTGAGTGTGGGGTGCTGGTTGGGTGGGAACTTTTAATTAATGTACATACTAATCACCTGGAGATCTTGAAAAAATGTGGACTCTGATTCAGTAGGTCTGGGTTTGGACCTAAGATTCTACATTTGTAAGCAATTCTCAGTTGATGATGGTCCCAGAACCATACTCTTTTTTTAAAAAAAAAAAAGATTTGTTTATTTATTTATTTATTTATTTTATGTGAGTACATCACTGTCTTCAGACACACCAGAAGAGGGCATCAGATCCCATTACAGATGGTTGTGAGCCACCATGTGATTGCTGGGAATTGAACTCAGGACCTCGGGAAGAGCAGTCAGTGCTCTTGACCACTGAGCCATCTCTCCAGCCCAGGACCATACTCTTGAGTAGCAAAGCATTATGATATACTTTTTGTGTGTTTTGAGACATGGTCTCACTATTTAGCCTAAACTTGTCTTCATCTTGAAATCCCTCAGCCTCTTGAAGTCTGGGATTACAGGATATGATGCCACGCCCATCCAGTTTCCTGTACTCTACTTCAGAATACATTTGAATTTTTTCTTTTCTTTTTTTAATATTTTATTTGCATTTCATGTGCATTCATGTTTTACCTGCATGAATGTCTGTGTGAAGGTGTAGGATCCCTTATTTGTTTTTTGTTTTTGTTTTTTGAGACAGGGTTTCTCTGTATAGCCCTAAGAATTATTTATTTACATTTTGCGAGTACACTGTCATTGTCTTTAGAAATGGTTGTCTTCAGATTTTTTTTTTTTGAGACACCATATGGTTGCTGGGAATTGAACTCAGGACCTCCGGAAGAGCAGTCAGTGCTTTTAACCACTGAGCCATCTCTCCAGCCCCTGTGGGATCCCTTAAAACTGGAGTTACAGGCAGTTATGAGCTGCCATGTGAGTGCTGGAAATTGATCCCAGGCCCTTGGGAAGAGCAACCAGTGTATTCAACCATTCAGCCATCTCTCCAGCCTGCCTTCCTCCATCCTTCCTTCCTTTCCACTGTTAGTTGAGGCGGGGTCTTGTTATACAGCCCTGGTTAGCCTCAAACTCATGATTCTCCTGCACTAACCACCTAAATTCTGGAATCACAGGCATATGTTACCACACTTACCTTGACATCTTTCATAACTAAAACTGTTGAAGCTGAGTATGGTAATGCCCACTTGTAATCTCAGCATTGCAGAAGCTAAGGAAGGATAATTACCAGTCTTAGCTACATAACAAGACCCAGTATCAAAGAAAATGGGAACTTGGTGGTAAGAGCTTGCAGTCTAAAACCTTGTGCAGCTGAGGCAGGAGAATCACAAATTCAATGCCACCTGGACTACCTAGCAAACCCTATCTCACAAACAAAGCAATTGTTTCAATTTAAAACTTTAGTAACTATTTCAAATGTAGGTCAATAGATCTATAGAGGCTCAGGAATGATTAAGGCCTGCAGACCACTTTTTGAAAACAGTCAGGCGGGCAGTGGTGGCACACGCCTTTAATCCCAGCACTTGGGAGGCAGTGGCAGGCGGATTTCTGAGTTCGAGGTCAGCCTGGTCTACAGAGTGAGTTCCAGGACAGCCAGGGCTACACAGAGAAACCCTGTCTCAAAAAAAAAAAAAAAAAGCTGGACTTCAGGAGCTGAGCAATTGCTCAGTGGGTAAAGGCAAACATAAGCATCAGATTTGGATTCCTAGAACCCACATAAATGCTGGGTAGCATGATGGCCTTGCCTGTTAGCCTTCAGGAGGCAGAAACAATGGCTACCTGGAACAAGCTGGCTAGTTAGACTAGCCAAACCTGTGAGCTCTGGGATCAAGTGGGAGACTTCAAGTCAATATACAAGGTGAAGATTAAGACACCTGATCTAACGCACAAGCACACACATGCACCCATACATGTGAACAGACCTACACAGCACACACATATGAAAAAGAAAAGCTGGGCTTGGCTCACTCCTGTAATCTGAGAGTTTGGGAGGCAGACCTAAAATCACCACAGTTTGGAGGCTAGTTCATTTCAGACCACTAATCAGGGCTCTGCAGAAGACCCTGTCTCAAAAAACCAACAAAAACCCCATAACCTTTATCTGCCTGAGGATCTTGGCAGTTACTGTGGCTGAAAAATGTCGCACTTGCAGCCTGTTTCTTTATTAATCTCCCTTTTATCTGCAGAAACTGCTTCCCCAGAACGGAGGTGTGTGAACTGTCTTTGTCTTTTAGGATAGAGATGGTAAGTGTGGGAGTCACCACAGAGCTTTGTCGTGCCAGGTAAGCTGGGAAACGAGGCTGGGGACTGAGGTAGTGTGAGATCAGTTTATTGCACTTTGATGACTATAAGCACACTTTTCGACGCACTGTGTGTACTTCCCTATTGGTGGGAAGCTGAGACAGATGAAGCAGATAGACTATGGCAAGTGCACGCCTGGATACCAGCGCTTTCTGCAGCAGGTCCCCAGGTGAGTGCAGTTGTAGGCAGTCACAAGGATGCCAACCAAGTGGCTGTAGCTCATGCTCAAGCACTGAAAGGAAACTGAAAACTAGGCGCAGAGGGACTGATTCTCCTGCAGTCTAGTCCCCGATAAGTTTGAGATTTCTCTCAAGTAGAAATAGTCTTAGCCCAGAAGATTTTCAAAGCTTGTCCATTTTTTCCCCTATTGTTTTTGTTTTGTTCCTTTTTTAAAAAATCATTTAATGTGTGTGGTGTGTTTGGGTTTAGATGCGCTTGTGGAAGTCAGAGGGTCTTTACTTCCAGAACAGGCTCCTCTGGGGATCAAACTTGGTCATCAGCCACCCCCCCCAGCAAGTGGTTTTATTTTTACCCCTAAGCCATCTTGCTGCCCCCCACATTCCTTTTCTTACTAATTTTGTACAAAGGAATGGTTTCATTGGAATGCCGTCATTATATGGATGTATTTCACTACTATTTGTTCATTTACCTTTTTTTAAGTTTTTATTATGCATTTATGTTTTCCCTGCATGTATATCTATACACCACATGCATGCTGTGGAGCCCAGAAGAGGATATCAGATTCCCTGGAACTGGAACTGCAGAAAGTTGTGAGCTACCATGTGGGTGCTGAGCATCAAATCCAGGTCCTCTGAGCCATCTCAGCCCCCTCTTCTGTTTTCCATACATTTCAGTAGTCTCCTCTTCTCTCCTCTCTGCTGCCTTCAGACCTCTCACCTCTCACCTCTTTTTCCTCTGTCCTTCCTTTTCTATTTTCATGTCACACACACATACATACATGCACACACACATGCACACACACACACATACACACACACATGAAATGTATCAAAAGTTGGATATCATCTTTATTCAAAGGGCCAGTGTATCATTACAATTGCTGCTGAAATGAGCATTGCACATAAACATTTATTCCCCACCCCCTCCCCCTCCCTCTGTGTCTCTGTCTCATGTAGCCTCAGCTGGCCTCAAACTTTATGTAGTCAAGAATGACATTGAACTTCTGTTCCTCTTGCCTCCACCTCTGAGGGCTAACATTTCAGGATGCTAGCTATATGCCACTAGGCCTGGCTTCACTGTATTTGCTGCATTGGAGCATTGTCCTGTCCTTGGGTAATCCTATCTAGGCATCTGATTCACTATGATAAGCAGTGAGCAGTATCCCTTTCCTTTGACTTTGATCTGACCCATATTTGTCATTGTCAGGGCACAGCGACAGCCGGGTTTTCACCCTCAAACACTGAACAAAAACAGGAGGTACAGCGGCCGATCCTGGGATGCCCAGATCAGGCAATGGAGAAGAGCCCTGCATACCTGGGACCCCCCCCCAACCCCCAAGCCAGCCTCTCCATGACAGACAGGCTGAGGGGTGTGTCCACTAATCTGGCTCCTAGGGAGTGGTATGGCCTAAGTCCTACTTTGTCCCCTCTGCAAAGATTTAGGTTGTATTATTGGGTGGAGGGAAAGGGGGAGGTATCTGCATGAGCATATGTTCTCTCATTCTGCTGCCCCTCTAGGAAGGCAACAAAGAACTTCCTAAGGCCAGTGGATTCTACTTCTTTAGATGATCTCCTAGATAACTGGCCTCAGGACCAAGAATCCTTAGAGAATTGGGAAAGAGTCGAGAAAGAGGCCCAGGTAGTGTCCTCTGCCGAAACCACTGGATCAGGAAAATAGATGGGGACTGACCTGTGAGGGAACAAATAAGATATAATCCAAAGGAGACAGGGCTGGAGCCATATGGCCTCCCTGGGTCTGATCTTTCTTCACCACAGATGAAGGAACTAGACATGGTGGTACACTCCTGTAAACTCTATGGTAAGAAGGTGAAAGCGAGAGCAGCATGAGTTTTATTGATGTCATTCAAAGCCACTTTTTATAAAATATTAAAATGAGTTCATTACAGAAGTTAACAGTAGGATCAGGACTTTAAAGCCAACAATGTTGGCTACATCAGATCCACTTGCCAAACAAACACAGGACCTGCAAACAAGCAAAAAAAAAAAAGCAATCCAAAACATCCTTGAAAATCAAGAGAAGCATAACCATGAGCAGCATTGTACTGTACACATGAAGATGATACACACAGGAAACATTGGGGCCTTTCGAACGAGTCCTTTATGTATATACTTAGAGGAGGTTTCCTTTGCAGGAGTGAGCTATATCAATTCCTTGGCCTTGTTTTAGTCTCCCTTCTTCCTTTCCTTCCTCCTTTTTCTTTCTTTTTAGTTGTTATTTATTTTATTTTATTTATTTGGTGGCGGCAGTAGGGGGTAAGGTAGCACCTTACTCTGTAGTCCAGGCTGGCCTAGAATCCAGGGTGGCCATGAGTTCATGGCAATCCTCCTTCAGTCTCGAGTATTGGGATTATAATTTTGAACCAAAATGCCTGACTCAGTTTCTTTCAATATTTTGCAAATAAGCCAATGCCAACTTAACTTTCACACAACCATTTAACTTTGGTAAGCATGGTCAGTAATAAAAAGGGAACAAGGTGGCCCATGCCCATAATCTCAGCACTAGGGAGGCAGAGTCAGGAGCTCAGTGAAAAGCAGGCTAGCCTGATCTAATACAGTAAGTTTCAGTGCCACCAGGGTTCACATGAGAACCTGTCTCATAACAAAAAGAAAAAAACCAATACAAAACATCAAACCAAGGGGTTAAGAATCTCCAATTTGATATAACTTTATCTACCTCTTGGGCAGTCATTTAACCTTTCTGGGGGTTTGTTAATGACAGTTTCCATTTGGTGATTGAAAGGCCAACAGTAATATATATGTTTACTTAAAGTATATAGTGCAACTAGACATGGCAATTCATGTCTGTAATCCCAACACCTAGGGAGCTGAGGCAGGAAGAACAGAATTTAAGGACCTCTTTAGCTACACAGTAGGGTTGAGACCAGCCAGAGCTATACTTGAGACCCTGTCACAAAAATAAACAAGCAAATAAAGTATGTAGCACAGTGCAGTTGCAGAGAACCATGTCTCCTTTACTCTTTGTCAACGGAAAATGTGCAATGCAAAATAAATCTCCACACACTTTTTGGTAGGCTTCACTGTGTAACCCTTGACTGGCCTCTGCAGTGGAAATGCTGACCGGCTGGCCTGGAAGCGGAGGCAGTCTTCTCACCTTTGCCTCCTAAGTACAGAATTTTAGACACATACCACTGCCCCTGACTTCCCGCCTCAACTTTTTAATACTTTAAAATTTTTTCTCTTTCAGTTTGCATACTTGAAGGTTCCTGCTTCCTCCCCTCCCCATCACAAGGTCTCCTGCTGTTTACCTATCCCAGGTTCAAAACACTCAGAGCAAACACTTGATTTTTAGGGATTTGCTGCTATAACTGTAACATGAAATGACTGGAATTACCACTTTCTAACCGATTAAAAAAGGAATCTAAAACTGCCCTACAGAGTGACCTGAGCATTTATTGAAAGCATTTATTGAAAACTTTTTTTCTCAGCTGAGACCTCCAGTTTACAGAAGAGCCAGGAACCTCTGTGGGCTTTCTTCCTACTTAACATCAACATTCAATCTAGTGAAAAATGTCTTAAAACTTTGATTGAAGTCGGAGGTGGCGATAGTGGTGTAGACTTAATAAAAAGGTGACTTCCAGTTCCTGAAGAGGAAATACAGTACTGTTGACATCGATTCCTCATATGCCAGCTTCCTCTCTCCCTCTGTCTTAAGTGATCCAGCCATAACCATCCTGCTCCACGCACCCCCCCCCATACACCCCGCAACTGAACCGCCTATGATGTCATAATCACAATCCCATTACCTCATCCTGCTGGGGGGGGGGCGGTAAGGAGGATAGGGAAGGGAGGGAGTGAACAGCCTCGGGTCCGCCTCAGCTTTATAAAGTGTTTTGGGTGAGAACAAATTACAGAACAAGGGGACATATCTCCACAACCGTTATAAATCTCAGGTTTATAAAAGCTCCAGCAGATCCGGCAGCTAGAAAAGGGGCTCTGAGGACTCAGTGCAGGCCCTGACCGGCGCTTGGACTACATTTCCCAGCAGCCTTCACGCAGAGGATCAGTCCTTTCCGGGGGAAGGTGGGGGGATGCTTACAGAAAGGTGGCTGTGTCGGAAGGGATAGGAGACCAGGTGAGAAGACTGTGGCTAATACTGTTTCGTGGCTTGAGTTGAGTCAGATAGTTCAGTTGGGAGGATGGTGTAATGGAAGGAGTGGACAATGGCTTTGTTTACCTTTATCCGACATGGCTTCCCCTACGGGCTTCGTGATATGCTTCCAACTGGGCCCGTCCACTTTCTACGATATTTTGGAGGGGGTGATTAGTTGGTGTGGAAACCATCCGGTCCCCATACCTCAGCTCTAGCCTCCTTTCCGACGGTACTATTCTGAAAAAGATTGAGGGAGACACCAGGTAGGGCTCGGATCAATTCGGGAGGTTCCGGGGGATTCTGCGAATAGACGCGATCCCCCCCACTCTCCTCAAAGGCCGGTTGGTTCTTGCCAGCGCCTTTTAAGGGCACCGTGGGGCGAACGGAGCGCTCAGAGCTGCTCCGGCCGCGGCCCAGGGAGCTGTAGGAGCCGCGGTAGGAAGCGGAGGGCAGGTGGTGCTGGGGCCTCGGGGCGGGTACCGCGACCGTCCCTCCCTCTCTCCCCTCCCCCAGTCCAGCCGCTGGTGCGGCGGAGCCTCGCAGGCGGTCTCGGCGGGAGAACACGGGACCCGGTGGGGGAGGGGGTGGCGGAGTGCATGTCCCAGACCCTCCCCATCCCCTGCGTCCTGAGTTCGCTTCCCGCGGTCAGATGGGGAACCAGAATGGAAAGAGGAGAGCGACAGTCTCTCTGAGCAACCCCGCGGGTGCCCCCCCGGGGCAGTAGATGCCCCCATGCCCCACCCCGCGGGGACAGGCAGGGCAACAGAGGGAGAGGTTGAAGATTAGAGGGAGCCTAGTCGTTTGCTTTTTCGTCGCGGTGGGGGGGATGGGTGCACCCCACTTGTCACCCCTATCTATACCAGAACCATATGGAAGAAGAGCATTCTAATACCCACTTACCTTTTCTTGCATCTCCCTGCCTCGCTTATGTTTTTCTTCAGTTTCTCCCAGAGGTGTGGGACCTGGAGACCTGGGGGGAATGCCCCCAGGGGATTTGTGACTTTCTTTTCCCTTGGCCTGGACTTAGGTTGTCCGGGTTTCAATACAACCTAAGTATCTCTGAAACGCAAGTGTCAGGGGTTGCTTCCATTCCAGTAGGAGTGGGAGGGAGGTCTAGTCGTTATCTTAGGGGGCTTGTGGTGAAGGGAGATCCTGGGCTGAGAGTTAGGCCTGGTGGGGTTACTGGGAGGGTCGAGCGGCCTGCTTGCTCAGTGAAGGGCCGAGCCTTGTGCCAGTAACGTTCAGCTGAGAAGTTTTAACTTGTTTAGTGAAATGTTGAGAGCTGTCTACCCCTCAGATACACAAAATGGAAGGGGAAGGAAGGCCGCCAGAGAGGGCTTCTCACACTTTCTAAATGTCTGCTTAAGAACGAGGAGGCCCCTTGCAGAGCTGGTTTGCCTTCTTTTGTGTCCTGGTTTGATTCCTTATGGCTTCCGTTCTGTTGCCCCTCTCAGCCTGGCCTGTTTTAGGAAACTCGGGCTGAGAGTATCAGTTACGTGGTGGCAGTTGCATTGTTCCAATCACCGCTGTGTGTGGCCACATCCCAACAATTAAAATGCAGAAAAATAGAAAATCACCCTCTTCAGCTGCTCCTAGAGAGGGCCGGGAGTTTGCTGTCTATCCAAATGCCTCATGAAAAGCTTGAAAGGTTTTCCGCTCCTTGCTCCTCATGGCTGGTCAGCCTGGAGCCTTGGGGTGTCTCTAGGGTAAAATTCTCCACTTAGGTTCCCTTCTTGTTCATTTTTGAGGGCAGAGTTAGAAAATGGGAGCAGAAGTGGTTCAAGCTTTTTAGCTTCTCCCCCCAGAACACCGGGGAAGCAGCTGAAGGGAGTTCTCAGGAAGCTGGAACTTTGTTCTGAAAGGTAGTAATAATTATGCGTAGAAACGATAGTTAACTATAGTGATGATTGACAGCTGTGCTTTTCTTCCAGAGAACTCCACGTACATCCTGAGGAACTTTGCTCCTCTTTGTCATGTTCTTCTGAAGCGATCCCCTCTTTTTTGCAGTGGGTGGGCTTCTCCAAAAGGTCACGGGAGGAAGATCCCTCAGGCTCCAACTTAGCGAGTGAAGGAGGGTAGAGGTTGGCATCCAGGCAGAGATAGAGGCAGAACTTTCTTCATCTTAATGATGCCACCTTTTTAGGCATACCAAGGCTTTGAAGAACAGCGAAAGGAGAGATAAGAAAACAATCTGTGTGAACTATTTTATATAGGCCAGTTGGTAAGCTATTTTGATATTTCATGTGGCCTCATTCTGTGATAGAGTAAGATCGTTATACCCATTTTACATATGGGTAAGCAGGAATGTTAGATGGTTAGCCAAAATTGCCTAAGCAAATTGGATTAAGACTAGGTGATGGTGGCAGCTTTTCCCTTTTTTCTTTTAGACAGGTTTTGTAGCCCAGCTGTCCTTCATGAACTGTTAGCTCCTGCTTTCACCTTCCAAGGGCTGGATTACAGGTGTCTGCTCAAGAGTTAACTCTCTTGGTTGATTGTTCCCTGTACCAGTTAATGCGCCACACACTCTGGTCTCGCCTCTTGGTCATTTATGGGAAGACGTAGGACAAAAGGCATTGCTAACCTCCCCTCCCTTCTTCCTTTGAGCAAGGCCAAAGCTCCTTGGGTAGGCAATTGTGTGGGGTTTAGAAGCTGCTCTCTGATAAAAATGAGTTTGCTCCAGTCATAAGAATCTTTGTTAATTATATCCATGGTCTTTGAGTGGGATCATGAAAAAAACAAACCTTGGTCGGATGAAGTCATGAGTTGTTTTTAATATCTGTAGAGTTGAAATGTGATCGGAACTATCTGACTACCTGACCAATCTTTCTCATTGGATAGAGAATAGCCAGCAGCATCTACTGGGAAATAGTGATGTATCAGCTGTTCATTTAAAATCCTCTTTATTCTGATCTGAAACTGAAAGCCCAGCCCTTGCTCCTCTCTCTGTACTAAACCCCTGTGGTTTGGGAGAAGGGTTTCTTTCTTGGCTTCTGGCTGTAAGATTAAGAGAATATTGTGTTAATTCAGGATGGAAATAACCATTTGGACATCTTTCTCATTTGAGCTGTTTTCTAAGTGGTGCTTCTAGGTAGACACAACAGAACTTCAGCCAGGTTAGAAATGGTAAGTAGGTTTTACTTTGCTTGCCAACTCCAGTTTATTTTACTGGATATCTAGATTGCCAGGTTCAGAGTGAGGCTGTCTTAAAGCTTACCAGGAAAGTGCTATGATCAATTAACGATGTCAGCCAGAGGCCTGGCATAGGGACACTGGTATGTGTGCCATGCCTTCTCCATCTCTAATGTTACTTGGAGCTGACCCCTCTGTAATTGGCAGACGCAGCAGGCATGACTGGAGAGGGAGGTCCCAATGGTGCTAGAACGGTGCTGCAGTGGCAGAAGGTGGCTCATGAGTGAGATCCAGAAGAACGACAGGGAAGACATCCATCGATCACTCCAAAGTGTGCAAGTCAAGTCCTGGTCAGAAACATGATAACCCTGATCACTGAGCAGCTACAGAAGCAGACTCTGGATGAGCTGAAATGCACGCGCTTCAGCATCAGTCTGGTAAAGACCAGTATTTCTGCTTCTTCGTCGTCTTCCCCTTTTTCTGGAGGCTGTTGGTTGCTACAATTAATTTTACCCATGTTCTGTGTTGTATGAAATGTGCTTGTACTGGAAAAGCCCACTAACAGCTCAGTACCCAGCCCAAAAGGAAGGGGGCGAGATGCTAAAATTTGGGTGAAAGGGCTTGTGATGTGTGAGGTATGGCTTGTTTCTCATCAACTCTGGGGATACAATAGGAAGAGAACAGCCCAGGAATCTAATGTCCTGGTAGCCCATGAACTATAGGAAGAATGTAAGAGGTCTCTCTAGAAATGTCCTTGTCCTGAACCCAAATAATGATGGATGATCTCTCTCTTAGCCTTTGCCTGATCATGCAGACATACCCAACTGTGGGAACCCTTTCCAGCTTGTGTCTGGTAAGGAATCTGTGGTTTTTATATACTATATGTTTGTTTGTGCTTCTGTCCACACATGTCTTTCGTTGGTTTTTAATGACCAGACCTGATTAGTCTATCTCTAGTTTTTGCGATGGTCTTTTTGTTTTGTTTTGTTTTGTTTAGAGAAGGGGTCTCACTATGTAGATTAGGCTGGCCTTGGGTTATAGAGCTCTCCTGCCGCTTCCTCCAGAGTGCTAGTATTAAAGGTGTCCGGCCTACACACAGCTAGGATTTTTTTTGTTTATTTTTCAAGACATTTTCTCTTTCTAGCCTTGGCTGTCTTAGAGTGTGCTTGGTAGACCAAGCTGGCTCTGCCTCTCAAGTGCACCACCACTGCCTGGCCACCAGCTTGGTTTTTTGTTGTTTTGTTTTTTTAATCTTTTGTTTTTGTCAGTGCCAACTTCTGAGAGTGCTATTTATCTCTACTGTCCTATAGGGAAATCATTTGTTAGTTTGTTCTTTTGTATTTAAGGCAGGATCTTGTAGCCCAGGCTGACCTAGAACTCTTAACAGTATTGCTACTACTGAGTGCTAGGTTACAGTGTGAGCCCAGCACAGTTTAACTTTTCTAATGTAATTGCTTTAAAGAGAGAATACATTTACATAGTTTAAAAATAGCAAAAATATTATGTTGACAAAAGTCATTCTCTCGTGTTCCCAGCCCCCTTAGCTCCTAGCTCCTCCCTAAAAGTAACTTCTGAAAGCAGTAGCTCAGTGATAGGGCATCTGACTGGCATGTCTAAAGCCCTTCCTTTTCTCTTAAAAACTGTGTATGGCATTGAGAGGTAATGCCTATTACTAATTTTTTGTTTTTACACTTATAAAATACATACACAGGTGTGCTACAGTGTGTAGAGGTCAGAGGACAGTTTGTAGGAATCAGTTTTTTCCCACCATGTGGGTCCCAGGGACTCAGGTCATTAAGCTTGGCCTGAAGCATTCACCCCTCTAGCCATTGTTGACCTATAAATTAATTTCTTTCTTTCTTTCTTCCTTTCTTTCTTTTGAAGTCTGTGGGGTGGGGTGGACTGCCTGCGTATGTGCACAAATGCAGAGTATGCATGCCCAGGAGAGAAGGCCGGCCTGTGGGAGTTGGTTTTCTCTCTATCACATGGCCTCTAGGGATTGGGGCTCTAACTCTAGTGGTCAGCCTTGACACCAAGTACGCTTATCTGTTGAGACTTCTTGCTTAGGCTCTGTTAACTAGTCTCTTAGTCACATATCCAACGAGAATTTTTTTCTTTTTTGGTACTACTTGAGATTGAACCTAAGGCTAAGACATACTAAGCAAGCCCTCTATTACGGGACTACATCTCCAAAGCTCCTTCCTTACCTTGTTTTGAACTTGCCATGTACTTGAAGCTGGTATTGAATTCCTGATCCTCTGCCTCCACCTCCTGAGTTCAAGGATAACAGGTGTGTGCCACTGTGGCTGGCGGGCTTTTTTATTTTGAGATAGGATTTTTTGTTTTTGTTTTTAAATTTTGCAGACTGGCTTTGAATTTGTGACCACCTGCCTCAGCCTGTGGGATTACAAGTCTGTGCCACCAGGCCTAGTTTAGAATTTCTAGTTTTTAAAATTATACTTATTGGGGGGGAGGGGTATGTGTGTACTGTGGCCTATGGGGGTCAGGTTGGTTCTCCTTCTACTGTGTATGTCTCAGGTCATCAAACTTAGCAGCATCACCAGCCCCTGGATATTGATATACAAGTAGAAGCAAATATAAGTCTAACTTCATTATTACTTTTTTGGTACAGAAAGTTTTCTACTAGTCTGTGTTTCATTAAAGTTTAGTGCACTATGGATCTGCATTAGTTTACTTAACTCCCTGTTACTATGAACGTTGGCAGTTTGCAGTCTTCTAGTTTGGGGGGTGTATGAGCATGTATTATATATGCATGTGTATGTATGCATACAAAAACAAGCACTGAAGCCAGCGGGGCTCCAGACGTTCTCTCTACCTTATTCCTATGAGACAGTCTTTATTGAATCTGGAGGTAGGCCGGCAGCCGACAAGGCTGTGATCTCCTGTCTCTACCGTACAGACTCACATTTTCTATTCTTTACAGAGAGCTGTAGTGAACCCAAACTGCTCCTCATGCTTACATAGCAAGTATTCTCTCCTACCTAGCCACCTCTCCAGAACTGCAGTGAATAACTTTTTCCCTAGGTTGTTTTTGATATAGTTCCTTGATTATGAATTAATCCAAGGCCTGTGGTCATGCGCTAGCTAAGATAAACAGAAGCTCTCTAGCCCGTGATGCTGAGCTGCCACACATCTTTCCTGGGTGCCTAGCAAGGGAGTGAGTGGGCAACAGCTGCCACAGTTGCTCCTTCTCTGAAGCACTTGTTGACAGCCAGGTATTACGTCATGCAGATCCATGATCCCTGCCTTAGGAAGGTTAGTAAGGTGAAGAACTGTTGACCACATACTTCTGTCATCAGGTCTCACTTCATATTACTTTGATATGTGCCTTTTCTAGAGAATTCTTGAAAGAACTTGAAAATAGGGAAATAGGTCACTATTTTCCCTAAATTGGTCTTTTGTGGGAATGGAGAGGCTGAAGCAGCTCTTGAGAGGTAGAGGCAGTAGGCTATATAGCAAATCTGAGGCCGGTTTGGATTACATGAGACCCTGTCTCAAAGAAGGTCACAATTTGGGGGACTGGGAAGATGACTCAGTTGGTAATATGCTTGCATTGTAAGCATTTGGATTTGTTTTGGTCCCCAACATCCACATAAAAGCCTGATAATAGTGGCAGTGTCTGTAATTCTAGTACCTTAGTACCTAAAGAGGTAGAAACGGGTTGGCCAGCCAGCCTGTCCAAATTGATGAGCAACAGGTTCAATGAAGAGTCCCTATCTCAAAAAAAAAAAAGGAGGGAGCAGGGGGATGTCATAAAGCGCCTGGTGACCTCAGTTTCCTTTATAGGGCCCATGTGGTAGAGGGAGAGCTATTTCCCCAAGTTGTCCTCTGACCTTCATATACATGACTGTAATGTTAGTACACATACCATGCACATATACTGATGTGTAATAAATGTAATGTAAAAAACAAAATAAGGTAGACAGTGACTGGGCGAGACATCAGATGTTGACCTCTGGCTCACCATGTGTGGGCTCTTGTCTGTACCCTCATGAACATGTGCACATGTGTGAATAAAAACACACACATTCCAAAAGTTGCAGTTTTCTTTAGAATGCAGTAAAGATCATTCCTTTTAGCCCATTTCTTTTCTGTTGGTTTCCTTACCTTTGGCAGGCACAGGGAGTTTGCCTCATGTTATTTATGTAGCCCAGGTTGACCTTCGTTCAATGTGTAGTTGACAATTACTGTGAACTCCTTTTTTTTTTTTTTAAAAAAAAAAAAAAAAACCTTCATCTCTGGATTCCTGGATAATAGGTCTGAGCTCTACCCAGCTTGGTCCTCCAATCTGTTTGGCTTTAAAAGAAGGCCTCAAGCCAGGCAGCATGCTGCACACCTTTAATCCCAGCACTTGGGAGGCAGAAGTAGGTAGATCTCTGAGTTCAAGGCCAGCCTGGTCTGCATAGTAAGTTTCAAGGCAACAAGGGCTATATAGTAATATATAGTCTCAAAAAAATTAATTTTCAAAAATGTATAATGAAGGCCTAAGGAGACGGGAACCAGAGTATGTGCACAGACAAATACAGAGGAACAAAGGCAGCCCAGAGTCTTAAGGTTTCTCAAGCACATGTTCTGTCATCAGACCCACAAACATCCCATTGCCTTTCTTAGGAATAACAGTGATTTCCTACCTGATTGATTACTTCTCCAGACAACGCTGCCTGCCTTACCCCTGAAGACACAGAAGGAAGGGAAAAGGCCAGAGAAGGAGAACATAGGCTTGGTTTTTAGAATGTAGGCTGGGAGCAGGGAAGGTTAGCTTGTAGGTAGAGCTTGGACTATGGGGGAGTGGAATAGACACAGACACACAGGCTTGTTCGTTTGTTTCAGGTTTTGTTTTGTTTGTTTGTTTGTTTTGAGACAGGGTTTCTCAGTGTAGTCTGAGCTGTCCTGGAGCTCACTCTGTAGACCAGGCTGTCCTTGAACTCAGAGATCCTCCCTCCTCTGCCTCCCGAGTGCTGGGATTTACAGGCACTGCACTACCACCTCATGGCTCATACAGGTTTCTTTTTTTTCTTTTCTTTTTGTTTTTTTTGTTTGTTTGTTTGTTTTTGTTTTTTTTTTTGAGACAGGGTTTCTCTGTGTAGCCCTGGCTGTCCTGGAACTCACTCTGTAGACCACTCTGTAGACCTCGAACTCAGAGATCCACCTGCCTCTGCCTTCACAAAGGCATGCGCCACCACTGCCTGGCTTCATACAGGTTTCTTGATGATTGCATTTTTGAGAGGGAGTGGTAGATGGTGTATAAACGTTCTTGTGCCTGGTGGGTTCTTAGGGTGAAGGTAGCATAGTATAGTAAAGTTTAGATCCTGTCTCGTTCCTTTAATGTCAGTGCCTGTCAGCCTTGGACAGGTACAATCGTAGTACTTCCTTCATGAGACTACATGAAGTATTCATTACATTCTGTGGTACAGAAGCTCTTATAATGTGTTAGTCATTAACACTTTTCGTTATGAATGCCTTTCAGAAGGTGCTTCCTGGAGAGGCCTGCCCCACTGTTCCTGTGCTGAGTTCCAGGACAGCCTCAACTTCAGCTATCATCCCTCAGGCCTAAGCCTGCACCTCAGACCACCCAGTCGGGGAAACTCCCCACAGGAGCAGCCCATCTCCCAAGTACTGAGCCCTGAACCCCCAGACCCAGAGAAGCTTCCTGTGCCCCCTGCCCCACCATCCAAGAGGCACTGCCGCTCACTCTCGGTGCCTGTGGACCTGTCTCGCTGGCAGCCAGTGTGGCGGCCCGCCCCCTCCAAGCTGTGGACTCCCATCAAGCACCGGGGCAATGCTGGAGGGGGTGGGCCGCAGGTGCCTCACCAGAGCCCTCCGAAGCGGGTCTCCAGCCTCAGGTTCCTCCAAGCTCCCAGTGCCTCTTCTCAGTGTGCCCCAGCCCACAGACCCTACAGCCCTCCTTTCTTTAGCCTGGCCCTGGCCCAAGATTCTTCTCAACCCTGCGCCACCTCCCCTCAGAGTGGTTCTTGGGAGAGTGATGCTGAGTCCCTGTCACCCTGCCCACCCCAGCGCCGCTTCTCCCTGTCACCCAGCCTGGGCCCACAGGCAAGCCGCTTCCTTCCCTCTGCCCGGAGCTCCCCTGCATCTTCCCCAGAGCTGCCCTGGAGACCCCGAGGTCTCCGCAACCTTCCCCGAAGCCGCTCACAGCCTTGTGATCTGGATGCCCGCAAAACTGGTGTCAAGCGGCGTCATGAGGAGGACTCCCGACGCCTGCGGCCTTCCTTGGACTTTGACAAGATGAATCAGGTGGGACTGGTAGACCAGAAACTGTTTAAACATCTGGTTCCGTACCTTCCGGCAAGGCCTCCCTTGGAACTCTGTTTAGAGATTCTACAAGAAACCCATCCTGGAACTATTGAATTTTAACCTGTCAAGTTAGTCTTGGGTGTTTTATAGAAACTAGGCTGAGGCATTAAGCCTTCAGACAGGTATCCCCAGTTGTCCTGCCAGAGGCACTTTTCCTCTTCTCTGAGAACTCTTAAGCCACAGAATTCCTGTCCTCAGTGCCTACACCCTGTGCTCAGGGCTGCCTTTGCTCTCTGGCTTCACGGCCTCATGTAAGCCTTTGGGAGCTTAAACAGGTTCAGCCACGCTTTCCTAACCCCTCAGCTGAGAGCAGATGCTGTGTGCACTTGTCCACGTTCCCCACAGTTTTCCTCCTAGAGCACGTGGTAAAGGAGGCTCTGAGGATCTGTTCCTTTAGCCAGCCAGCCGTTCAGGAGTCACCCATGGCAAAAATCTATGTACTTGAGTCTGCCGAGGCACTGGTGAACAGAGCGGCCAGATAAGCAGATGGTGCTGTTGCCTGCATTGGAGCTTATGAAAGAGGGGGTTTTGTGGTTGTTCTGTTGTTGTTGTTTTGTTTTTTCTTTTTTGGGGGGTGGAGGGTGGGGATAAGGTCTTTCTAGTTAGTCCAAGCTGGCTTCAGTCTCCTGAGCTATGAGATTTCAGATCTCACCACGCCCCATCATAACTCAGGTTCTTTTTTTTTTTTTTTTTGTGCTTGTGAGTGAGTGAACCTGTGTCCTTAGGCATGCTGTGGAAATGCTTTGTCACTGAGTTAATAACACTCACTCCCGGAGCCTCTGTTCATTGTTGCCTTGGTTTGGTTTTTTGAGACAGGGTCTCATAGCAGTCCTGGCTGGCCCAAAATGTACTATGTAGACACACTGCTCTTGAACGTGCAGAGATCGGCTTTCCTCTACCTCACAGGTGCTGGAAACTGGGCCAGGAGGTGGTGGTGCAGGCCTTTAATTCTGCTCAGGGAGGCAGAGGCAGGCGGTTATCTGTAAGTTGGAGACCAGCCTGGCATATAGCGCAAGTCCCAGGACAGCGGAGGCTACAGAGAGAAACCCTGTCTTAAAGACCAAACCAAACCAAACCAAAAAGGTGGGAACTGGGGTTCTTTCCCCAGAGAATGTACATGTACACTAAATGATCCAAATTTTATGATTTGGAACCTTACTCTAAAGCCTAGAATTTCAAGTGTAACGGAGACAAACACTTCACATTTTGGAAGGTCAGGAGAGGTGGCTCAGTGGTAAGAACATAGGCTGTGCTTCCAGAGACCCTGAATTTGATTTCCAACACCTGCATAGTGGCTAACTGTCTATAAGTCCAGTTCCAGAGGATTCAATGCCCTCTCATGCCCTGTAAGCACATGGCATATGTAGACAAAACACTCATATACATAAAATTGAAAATGTAAGTGTCTTTTTAAAATTTAAGTTACTTTGGGAAATACTATCTTTGTTTTAACTTTGTTGACAGAAACCATACTCAGGAGGTCTCTGTCTCCAAGAAACAGCCCGAGAAGGCAGCAGCATCTCTCCACCATGGTTCATGGCCTGTAGTCCCCCACCTCTCTCTGCTTCCTGCAGTCCTGTTGAGGGTTCATCCCAGGTGCTGAGTGAAAGCGAAGAGGAGGAAGAGGGGTCTGTGCGGTGGGGACGGCAGGCACTGAGCAAGCGGACATTGTGCCAGCAGGACTTTGGGGACCTGGACCTGAATTTGATTGAAGAAAACTAAAAGTGAGAGGCTGCTTCCTGGGCCCTCGCAGACTGTCTAATGGCTACTAACACGTGTGAAGGCCCCAAGGCTGAGGGCCCAGCCTGGGAAAGGGGATGAGTGGAGGGCTCCGACTCAGGGCAGCCCAAGTCTTCCTGCTCCAGCAAACTCGACCATGCCAAGAGACTGGCCGGGACAAGATAAACGGAGCTGGTGGCGGGAGGGACAGCCCAAGAGCAAACCCTCCCCATGGCGGCCCTGAGTGTGAGTATCCCTGCCACTGAGAGCAATGGGCAGGGAAGGAAGGGGTCTGCTGACCCCAGCTCGGGGAATTTCACTAGCCCCTTTGCTTCAAAGGGCACTTGTGTCTTAGAATTTGGCCAGGGTGGGGGGGGTTCAGTCGGCCTCCTTGGAGAAATTGTGTGAGTGTGTGTGTGCATGGGTGTGTACTGAGGAGAGGTGTGTTTGTATAGCCTTAGGGGAGGACGGCAGTTCCTTCGGCAGCAGAGCATCAGGACGCCCCCCAGAATCTTGGGTTTTTGTTTTCTTAATATAACATTGGGCTTGTTCACGGTGTCAAGAGGACAGAGCTGGTGGGTTTTTGTTGTTGTTGTTGTTTTCTTTTTCTTTTTTTTGGGGTCTTAATAGCTCTGGAGCCAGGCTTTTCAGTTCATAGCATCACTGCTCTGCAGATGATTCTGTTTGGGGCTAGCAGAATCCTTTGAGTACTATGATTTGAGCTAATGGTCTTTTCTTAAGTGATTTGAGCTAATGGTCTTTTCTTAAGTCCTGCCCTCTCCCACTAGATGAATCTAGTATTGAGGACTTGTGAGACAGTCACCACACTCACTATTTTCATCAGATTGTCTAAGCTGTCTGCAGCCTGCCTGTCTTGTTCTCTGAGAAGGTGCAAACATGCACAACTGAGGCAGAGCCGAGGAGATCCAGCTCTCTTTTCTTCACCGAGGGGACCTTTCCTTTTCTGATCTTACAAGTCAGAGACAAAGTGGATCTCCAGAATATGTTGAGGCAGACCAGCAGCAGGAGCAGTGACAATTTTTCCCCATGAGTCCTTGAGGCCACCCACAGCACTGCCTTTTGGAAGCTGGCTGTAGGTGGGGAAACTTATTCTTGCAAGATCTAGGCCCAGTCTTTTTCTGATCTGCTTGAAAAGAGGAAGGGTGTTCAGCATTTAATAGTTTGCTTGTCTTCCACTCTTGCCAGGAAATGTTTATTTGCTTCTAATTGGCCCTGAGAGACCACAGAGAGGCTGGGGCTCACCGAGGGAGGCTGGGGATGTGTACGGCAAAGGCTAGGAGAGCAGCTGGGAGTTTGTTGTTGTTGGATTGAATTTCTTTTTTTGTTTCTTACCTACAACTCCAGCCAGTGCAGCAGATCCCAGTGGCTAGAGTGATGGACTTAAAGATTACAGATCCCATGATAGGGTTGACACCTATGGGCACTCATATAGAAGCTGCCACTGTTGCAGTCTGAGGCTTTGCTTAGAACACCCTATATAACGAAAAATGTAAGGGCAGTTTTCTGTTCAATTTCCATGGTGTCCTAAGGCCCAATTCTTAATGTTACAGAAGACAGCCAAGGTTATGTTCTTTCTTCCTTGTGGAGTTGAGCCTGATGTTTAATGTCTCCCACATGTTAATAGGAATACTACTGAGGCTTCAGACTCTGCCTCCACTTCAGGGGAGGCAGCCATGTCTTCTTAAACCCATGGCCCTCAGAGTTCTACCTTTCCAAGGCTCCTTCCTATCTCCTGGCTAGTTACCACATCTTACCACTGGGCTACCAGTCTCTAAGGGCCTAGGAGAGAGACTCTTGAGAATCCAGGGAAACTGAGCCCAAGAGTTATCATAGGTTTCATCTTTGCCTGGTTCTCCCTCTTTGGTCCATAATTTCCCTGGTGCCAGTTTCTTTTCCACCTGGGGCATCCTTATCCCTGGGCTCTCTGCTGCAGATGGCAGTGTCAGCCTCCAGTAGGTCACTGGCAGTGCCAATTGGGTCTCTGCAGGCCCTAAGTTTAAGTGATGGCAGTGACTCTGCCTCCAACCTGGCTTTCCCAAAGCCCTTAGGTCATCACCCTTAGGGAAGGAGGCCTACAATTGTCATATTTTAATTCCATTACTTTAAGTCTGGAATGTTAAACTAGGCAGAACTATCATCTTGCTTCCCAGTTTAAATGCCTCTGGCCCGGGAACAAGCCTTTTCAAGACGTGAATCATTTGTTTTACACAGTGGATCTGTTCCAACAGTTCTGTGTAAACCAAACGCTATTCTTTAATGCATTTGGGCTGTTGACCGTGTAAAAGCAGCCTATGATTGCTTCTTTTGTAAAGCAAGCAAACTCCTTCTACTTTAGCCAGTCTCATTATTTGGGTTTTCACACATTGGGCTTACCCAGAGTGGAGCACACCTCCGGGGCTTGTGGCTGATGCTGTGTAGATGTCTGCATCTGTGCTGTGTGTGGGGTGTGGCTGGCCAGCAGGTGAGTATTACTGTGTGTGTGAGTGAAGCCACTCCCATGATGCTCTCCTCCTGTGCCCGGTGACTGCCCAATGGCAGCTTCAGCTGCCCTTCATTCCCACCTGCTGCCAAAGTCCCTGTGCTAATGGGATTACAGAAACAAAAAGTGGAAAAAAATTTTTCGTAAACTTTGTTTTATATTAAAAACTCCATAAGTCTGTGTGTGTTAAAACATGAGGTTCTGCCTCTGTGGCTGTGTTTGAAAAAAATAAAGTTTTATTAGAATAATCCATTTTCCCAAGCAACCTTGTGTACTATAGTGTCTTTTTCCCTTACGTGTGCACACACACAAACACACAAACACAGGAGAGGAAGGAACAGTGAAGGTCACTTAACTTCCCAATCCCTTTAAAGGCCAAGCCTTTCCAAAAAGGCTGTGTCTGGTCACTAGACCCTCTGTGATCAGACATGTTGCCTGGGATTCTGTCAATATGGCTTGGTCCATGTTTCTCTGGTACTTAGCACAGTCTTTGCTGACTTCATTCCCTTTTCCAGCTAGTTAAAGTCAAGTACTAATACATTCCAGCTCCCTGAGATAAGCCTCATGGAACAGTGAGAAACTTGACTGGGCTGATTCATAGGCTTTGGATGAGAAAAAGTCTCTTCACATGCTATATACTGGAGAGATGGAGATTTAGTCATCAGAATTCAAATTCCAAAGTTAAGAGGGAGTAACTTCTACCTCTTAAAAATCCTGTTTGCAGAATGACCATAACAGCAAAGCTCTTGTGTCCTAGAAAAGGACACTTTCCTTAAAGCTTCTATTGCTTCTTGAGTCTTGCCTTTCCTTCCCCGCCTTTCTTATGTTAATGTTTTTCTAATGTGTATGGATGAAATATAGCTATGTAGCCAAGCCAAGGCCTCTGCCCATAAAGTTTAGCCTTTCTTTACCAGGCTATAGGAAGAGTCAAGTTGCTTAGCTTACCTCGTACTTTCCTGCTTCCCATTTTTGGTACTCATCTTGGAGTACCAAAGAAGTGTGCAGGGCAGGAAGGATTTGCCTTGCTATCTGAGCGGGAACCTTTGCATGAGAATATACCCCCAAGTGGGAGTTGCCTTCTGCCCTGGAGACAAAGGAGGAGGGATTTTGGAGATGAACTTACAGGGTTGAAGAAGCTTCTACTACAGCTTTTTCATACTGTTCACCTGTTCACTTTCGCTTGAACAAGAGGGAAGTTTGAACAACTAAGATGACATTGATATGGTCCCTGTTCTTTTTTACATTGAGCTTTAGAGTTGGTTTTTAAATTTTTTCTTTGGGCTGTGTGTGTGTGTGTTTCTGGGGACCAAAACAAGGGAATACACACTATATTCCCTCACTTGGTTATATCCCTAGCTCTATGGTTCTGTTTTTCTGTTCATTTTCTGTGAGGTCAAATGTGTTCATCACTTCGTTGCTCAAGTCTCTTATAGGAAAGACATAAATTTTATGAGGGCAGAGATTGTTCTCTTCAGTGTGTAACCTCAATACTTTGGAAAT
Source organism: Rhynchomys soricoides (assembly GCA_019843965.1). Taxonomy (NCBI): domain Eukaryota; kingdom Metazoa; phylum Chordata; class Mammalia; order Rodentia; family Muridae; genus Rhynchomys; species Rhynchomys soricoides. Next base: position 2,614,569 of record JADRCH010000105.1, on the reverse strand, counting down.
TTTCTGGCATATTTTACTTGTTGGATGAATTTCTCCTTTGCTCATTCCATCCTAAGCTTAAATATAGTTGTCACTGGTGCTGTTGAAAACCAGCCTTAGATACTGGGGAGTTGGGGTGGGGGGTGGGGGGCGATTAAAGCTCCATATGGGAGGAAAAACGTTCAGTAGTTAATTTTTGTAGAAAAGATGCAAGGCAGATAGGTCCTACATGGATTCACTGGTTTCCTTCTATGAATAATTTATGGACCATGTGCTCCAAGGATTTGCAGCCCAGACCTCAGGTTTGCTATGGGAGATAGAAGTTTCAAGGGATAAGGGGCTGGGGCATGCTATTAATCCCAGAGGCAGACTGGTCTACACACTGAATTCCAGACCAGTCTGGGGCATATTCTGAGTTCCCCACCCTTCTTTTTAAGGGTTGCAAGGTGTAGGGCAGAAGTTTTTGTTTCCTTGGAGCTTCACAGGGTTGGTGTTAGGAAAACTTCTCCAGATATAAAGTTGGTGGTTGGTGTCTCCTTTCCCAGTGTTTGCTTTTAAAAAGAGGTCAAAGGTATAAACAAGGTTATGGAAAAGTAGATAACTAGGTAGTCACAAAAGCTTTGGGCTGACAGAAGAACCAGCCACTTTTACCGCAACAGTCTCGGTTTATTACTAGACCTTGTCTCTTTGTGATTTGTATAGCCTTAGTCTCTGTGTTCACGAGACTGTTAGAAACAAGGTAGTCTAGCATCACCAACATTAAATGCTGGAGAGTCTCCACTGCATACTGTGAATTAGTACAGCCAAATATCAGCAACTTTCCTCTACCTCACCTCCTTTTCTAATTGGGATTAAAGAGTATCTCACACCTGAAATAGTTCTAATACATGTTACTTTACTTTCTTTGCCTGCAACCCCATTATTTCCATGGCAAAATGAAATGCTACCAAATCAGGTAATTTCTTTCCCATTCCCCTACAAATTGAGTAACATCTAAGCTTAATAACATTGGAAGACGGGTTAGAGAGGTGGCTCAGAGGTTAAGAGCACTTGCTGCACTATTGTTGCAGAGGACCTGGGTTCAGTTCTCAGCACCCACATGACAACTGTTTTATAACTCTAGTTCCAGGGATCTAGCACTCTCTAGTGGCCTCCACAGTGGTGCATGTGCACACGCACATGCAGGCGAAATAGTTAAGATTCATAGCATATAAGTAAAAGGGGTTTTGTTTGTGGGTTTTTGTTTGTTTTTTGAGACAGGTTCTCACTGTGTCACCCCTAGCTGGCCTAAATCTCCCTAGATAGATCAGGTCTTTAGCCAATGGAAATCACCATAATCATATCCAATGGATGTTAAGCATTGATCAATGGGAAAGGAATCTATCAAGTACTGATGGGCCAAAGAGAAGGAAGATAGTGTTCCATATGGAACAATGGGGTGGATATCCTAACATATCCAAGGTGGGTAACTCGTTTTAGGATAGATCACTCTTTTATTGGGGTTAGTAGTCTTCACTCAACACATCCATCCTCTAGATACCTTGCCTCCTCTCCCCACCTTCTTAAGTCTTTGGTGATGTCTGAGGAGAGCAAGCTTAAGCTCTTCAACACGTGACCACTTGAAAGACTGAGACTAAGGATGGTGCTACGGAGGGGGAGAGAGATGAAGGACCCGCCCACCTTCCCGCCCCCCAGCGGAAATTGCAATTCCCCTCCGGAACGCAGGGGGCACTGCAGGCCCCGGGGAGGTTGGGGCGGAGCACTGAGAGGGGCTTAGAGCTGCCGCCCAGCTCCGGAGCGCTGGGGGCGCTGTGTGCAGCCCTGGCTGTGCCTCCGCTCCCAGCCACGGGGGGCGCTGCGCGGCGCCGGTGGTTGGTGGTGGCTGTTGGGGGGGGTGGGGGGGAGCGGCGGCCGCGGGTGGTGCGGAGGGAGGCCTTGCGGGTGGATCGGGCGCTTGGCGGCGGAGGTGGTGGGAGGCGGCGGGCGGGAGCGCGGGTCCGTCCGGCCCTGGCGATGGCGGACGCGGCGGCCTCCCCGGTGGGCAAGCGGCTGTTGCTTCTGTTCGCGGACCCTACGGCCTCAGCTTCGGCCTCGGCCCCCACGGCGGCAGCGGCGGTGAGCGGAGATCCTGGGCCTGCGCTGCGCACTCGGGCCTGGAGGGCCGGCACGGTGCGGGCCATGAGCGGGGCGGTGCCCCAGGACCTAGCGGTGAGTGGCGGCCGAGACGGGCACGCGAGGCCGGGGCTGCGGGGCCTGTGGGCGGCCTCCCCGGGGGCCTTTGTGAGGGGGTAGCGAGGCGGGGGTGACCCAGTTCCGCGCCCCCGGCTCTCCTGAGCGCCCCCCGCCGGCACCTCGGCGCCCGGGCATTCTGGTTCTGGCCGGCGTGGCTTCCGCGTCGGGATTCGCGCCCCAGTTTCTCCTGGGGGGCGGCCGGGGTGCGAAGAGCTGCTGCTGCTGCTTCTAGCCGGCAGGCCCCGCCTCCTGGGCGACCCTGCTCCGCGCACCCCCCCCCCCTACACGCCCTCGAAGCAGACTCTCGAACCCTGGGTTCCCGGGTCCCGCAAAATTCGGCTGGAAGACTCGGACCTCTGGTCCCCAGGCCGTCTCGGGAGACTCGCTCCGCGTTCCCCTCCTCGGAGCCCTCAGTGCGGCCCGAATGTAGGCAGTTGCGGGAGGCACGGAGGCTGCAGTTGGAGCTGCTCGGGGCTTTTTTTTTTTTTAATCTGGCACTTACTTCCTCCTTGTTGGAGAAGTGCTCGGCCTGACGGTCCCCAAAAAGGCCAGTTCTGTGGTCTGATTTCGAACGCCCTTTTCTTTGGCGCTTCGAGGTAACAGGGGCTGCATTTTTAGCTTTTTGCTAAGTTTGAGGTCTGTGCTAGCCGAATGGGGCTGGTGAGTGGTGCTTTTGGCTTCGAACTTGGTTACTCCTCTAACTAACCTTGAGAGGTTTTGCTTTGAAACTTTGTTTGAGGGTTTGGCCGCTTGCCTCGGTATATTTTATGGTGAAAGTTGTTCGGTTAGAATGCTAAGAAGTTAACTGGCATTCGAGATCGTGAGCTTTTTTGTTGTTGTTGTTATTGTTGTTAATGTGGCGGCAAAATGCTATCTTTGAGTTTTGCCAAGCCTCTTAACTTACTCATTCTGTTAGCGGCTCTAGCTTCTCTGGTGAAATAAAGCTATGAAAAATGGGGTGGGAAGGGTGTTTTGGGATTATCCACTCATCAGTAAACAGAAAGTGAATATTCTTGATGAACTGGATTCAATAGACATTTTATTTACTAAACAGAAACTTATTTTGTGAGATTTAGGATTAATGTAATTGAGTGCTGCTGGTTTCTGTGGACTGTCTTTCTCTCTGATCAGCAGTCTTTGGGGTGTTTGTTTTGTGACTTGTTCCCTGGATCAAGTTTACTTCTCCTGCTTCATTTGACTTGCTTGGATCATTCTTCGGGGTGTATAACGAAGACTTAAGGGTATTTATGAAGCTTTAGTGAAGTGAATTTTTTAAAAGATGCCACAAATATAAGGGTTAGGATGCAGTAAGAAAGATGGAGTTTGACTCTAAATTACTCTGCCCTTGGGTTCAGATCGAGGTGGTTTCTTTCAGATTCACTAACTCACCCTTGGAGGCAAAGCCTTCAAATCCACCCTTCTGTGCGTACTCTGACCTGAGGCATTGTCATTCCTGGCTTCTCGACCGGGCCTTACTTCCCAATTCTTTGAGTAGTTGTTTCCATGTTTCCACCATCAGATGAATTGAGCTAATGTGCTGTGCACCTGAAATGGCTACCCATTCGCTTTGGTGGTGTTGGTCTCCCTGAGGGCAGAGGTTTTTGAAGTTCACTGAGTGTTGGTCACCTACTAGGGCTAAATTCTCAGTAAGTTTACCTCTTGGCCCGTAGGAAGTGGGTTTTCCCTAACCAATTAAAAACTTGTAGTGGTTCTTGGAAAAAAGGCAGGTTGTTCTTACAACCTGTATTGAGGTCTTGTATGACACAGTGCGAATATAGACGCGAAGGTAACCTGGGGTTGGGTACATTTGTGCTTGCCCTGTACTTTTATCCGGGCACATATATAAGAAAAGTCACAACAAAAGTCTGGGCCTTTAAGGTTTCTTAAAGGCATCTTGCAGATCTGTTCTGAGGTCCTCTTAATGGCAGTGACTAGTGAGGGATCTGAATTTGCCGGCTTGTTCTACTTTTTCATTGACGAGAATGCCTTGGACTCTGGGCTTGTGGACCTTTCCAATTTGTACCACACATTGTAGTAAACACAAGTGTCTTCCAATCAGAAGTGTTCTTCCTGTACTCAAGGGTGGAGTTTGCCAAGCTGCTGGCCTGTGATTGGGCAGATTTTCTTTCAGTTATGTTTAAGAGGTTTTCAGGCGTGCTTAGTTTTGAGTAATGCATAGCAGGGCGCCCCCTGTTAAGGATGAGTAATTGAGGGTTGGATGAATGAGTTTCTGAAGTGATTGAAAACACATTGCTCAATTTTAGGCTCCATTAATACCTTCTTTCTAAATACTTGTTGACCCAGAAATATTTAAGAGTATAGTAGTGATACATTTAAATGAGCCTATTTTTTATTTCATTACTAATGTCGTATGCTGCCATAAGAAATTACGTGGAAAAAAATGAAAGTCAATACTCCATTTCTTGGGGATTTTGTTCATGAGGGTCTTAAGAGTGGGTGTCTTCACCAGCGAACTTCTCTTTGACAAGTAACTGCTGATATTTTTAGCCAGATACAAACCCAGTCCCTCCCCCTTTTCTCTTGGAGTAGTGGCTTTGTCTTTCAAAAGATGTATTTTGTGTGTTTTTTAAAATTATGTTGCAAGATTATTGAATTTATCTTCTCTCTTAATCTAGTCATTATTAGTCCATGCAATCCCAGAGTCTTTGAGAGTATTACGTGTGCAGGGGCAATAGACACGCAGACAAAAAGTGAAACTATTTACAGAATGTCGGAGTCATAGTCCTGAGAGCAGGGTATTTTGACCCTGCCAGCTCCAACTTACCAAGGAAAAATATGATTTTTTCCTCTTAAAAAAACCTTCTACTTACAAAAAAAAAAAAAAAAAAAAAAAAAAGGTGAGTACAAAGAACCTTGGAACAGTTGGAGGGGTTTGTCTAGCATGCACAAGGCTTGGGGTCAGTTCACACTGTAGAGACTGAGGCTGGTGCTGGTGTGGGTGCACACCTAAAAAATTCTTCTCCACAACACATTTAAACAAACGCTAGCTTACTACACAGTATCTGACACTAGCTCTAAAAACAAACAAAAGCCTGTTTTATTGTCTGTGAATGAGTGTCTTTGCCTGCGTACATATATATATACAGTATTGCATGCCTGATGCCTGAGGTCAAAAGAGGAGTTACAGACAGCTGTGGGCCATCATGTGGGTTGTGGGTCCTGGGAACAAGACCTGGTCCTCTGCAAGAGCAGAGCAGCCAGCCGTCCTAACCATAAACCATCTCTCCAGCCCCGCTTTCTTTAGTTGAACTTCTCACACACACACACACACACACACACACACACACACCGTGGACTTAAGATCCAGTATATTGTAAACACTTCCCAATTCTCCTCAGCCCTCAGAAGACTTACCCATGCTAGGCAAGCACCCCTGAGTAACACCCCAGTGGTCATCCCTTTTTATAACTACTTCATACTCACGGAATGGGTGTGCCGTTATTCAGTGATTCATTTTTATTTCTCTTGGTGGAATCCACTTTATTTAAATTTTTTGTCTTTGTTTTTGTTTTTTCTGGAGGAATAGTGAATATATTAATCTGGTTTTTGTATATTCTTGTGTTTTGGTTTTGTGATTCAGGTTTCTTTTGTGATTTTAGGCATCCAAGAGTGAGACTGTCAGGTTGAGTGTGTTTACTTTGATTTCATTAAGTAATGCATGGGTGTTTTCCAATAACCAGCAGTGCTGGAGGTCTGACTTTCTTGTTCTCATGCCGTCAGTATTTGCTGTTGCCAGTCTAGGCAGTGAGAAATGGTATCTAACGTTTCCGTCACGCTGGTCTCTTTCTGGACGTGGTCCTCTCTGTCCTTGCTCCTATCCTATTTCTGCATCTCCCCTCACTAGATAAATGAGCGGGGTTTTTCTCCAGTCTGAGTTCTTTATATTGTTATTAACCCTTCTAGTATATTGGTTATGTTGGGTATTTTGGTTTTTGTTTGTTTTTGGTTTTGCTTTGAGACAGGTTTCTTTCTGTAGTCCTGGCTGTTCTGGAACTCACTCCAAGGACCAGGCTGGCCTCAAACACAGAGATCTACCTGTTTCTGCCTCCTTAGTTTATATAGGGATTAAAGGTTTTTATCATCACCTGGCTTCCTCTCTCTCCCTCTCTTCCCTCCCCCCACCCAGTCTCAGTCTCTCTCTCTCTCCCTCCTCCCTTTGTTCCTCCTTTCCCCAGTCTGTGTGTGTCTGTCTCTCTGTCTCTCTCTCAATGGCTTGTAAATTTACTTGCTTGAGAAGAACTTTCTAAGCATTAAGATTTTATAATTATTAATATTTTCATTTTAATCTTTTTTCCCTATTTTTCTTTTTTGAGACATTCCCATGATGTATGTATCCCTGGTGTGTTTGGAAGTCATTATGTAGACCAGGCTGGTGAACTTAGTGCTAGCAGGTATTAAAGGCATCCTCCAGTACTCCCTGCTTGCTTTAATCTTTGGATCTACCATTCACCTGATATTCTTTTAATTGGATATAAAATAGGAATCTGATCTAGCCTTTCATTTTTCCTACTGATTAATCAATTGTGGCATCACCAGTTTTACTGGCTAAAGTGTCTGTTGCTGCAGTGCCATAGGATTAAACGGTGTGTAAGTGTGGCATTGGGTCTTCTGCTATCACAGCCATCTCAGCTTCAAGAGTTGCAGGAAGGATTAAAGTGTATCTGTCTTAATGTTTTAACTTTTAGTCTTTCATTTTTATTTCAGGGTAAGAATGACTCTAAAAATAATCCCTTTGTTGTGATTTGGGATACATACTAATTGCAATGTCGCCCTGGCTAGTACCCTGTGACTTCTGTCTGAAGTCTTCTATGAGGAATGAAAGTGCATCTGTCTTCTCCACACCCAATTCTTTTTTCCATACAGTGATCACTGTAGATCCCTGGCCTGGAACTTCTGTGTAGACCAGCTGGTCTTGAAAGCAGAAGTCCACCTGCCTCAGCCTTGTAAATGTTGGGAATACAGGTGTGGCCGCCACACCTAGTTTAGAGAGTTTTAGATATGCTGGGCATGGAGATGTGTGCTTCTAGTTCCCAGCATTTTGGAGAGTAGCTTTAGGTGCAGTGAGGTTCCTCTCATTTAATAAGAACATGTACTGCTTAATTGGATCCCCTCTAAGAACACCTGTCATCTTAACCCCAGATCTACTGTTGTTGTTGTTGGACAAGGTTTCAGTATGTAATTCGGTTGTGTAGATCAGGCTAGAGCTGCCTCAAGTTTTGGGATTAAAGGAAAGCACCACCATTAGAATTGTTGAGCGTTGTACAGCGAGCCTGTCCCTGTCCCTGCAGGGACCATCACAGCTTCCCTTCCTCTGTGAGCTTGTGTGGGTTGGGTTGGGTTCGTTCTTGAGACAGTCTCACTATGTAGTCCTGGCCAACCTAGAGCTGGCCTGCTTCAGCCTTAAAGGGAGAGCCTTGACTGGCCTTGGCCTGGTGTTATGGGTGTATGGTACCACTCCAAACTAGATAATTCTTGCTTATTTGTCAGGGATTCACGCCATTATCTCCTCAGCTGCTGACTGCTTTACAAACTTGTGTGTTCTACTAGCCCTCCTTCTGGTTTAGTTTTCCCTTCACAAATAGACCCCAACAGGGAGATAAGAGACCCTTTCTGTTGTTGGTGATTTAACAGTGGTGTGGGGGTGGGTGCTGTAGACTTTGCTGCTGTAAGAGCTGAGCACACTTACTAACACCTGTCACTCCTCAGTTCTCACTGCCTCTGATAGCTTGGTGACTTAAGCCCTCCTAAACCCATCATGCCCTCTGCCAAATGGGTAAAACCTCGCTGATTGTTTAGCAGTGACAAGTGGGATGGCCTCTTAGTTTTCAAGAGCATAAGCTCCATATTTTTAGAGACGTGATAGGTAATGGGGCTCTAGGGGACTGACTCACTAACCAAACTCTCTGGAGACTGATTTGAAATCCATATGCAGGGTTATTAATTTACAGTAGAGGATATACCTATAGAGATGAGACACCTCTCATCTGTTCAGTAAGAAGGATCTTTGCCTTGTGAAGAATTAGACAAGGAAAATTGGGTGTGGCCCAGAGATATTTGTAGACTACATTCCTCTTTCTGTTTCCCTGGTGCTTTCAGTGCTTTATTCCTGTTCCGTCTTTTTTGTTTTTGTTTTGTTTTTTGTTTTTTTTTTTTGAAACAGGGTTTCTCTGCTTCTGCCTCCCACGCGCTGGGATTAAAGGTGTGTGCCACCACTGCATGGCTTCTATTCCATCTTGAGATAGCCTTGATATGTAGGCCAGGTGAACCCTGAACGCTCTTCCCTCTCCAGCTTCCTGATTGTTGGAATTACAGGTATGCATGCACCTGTATGCCCAGTTTAGGCTTAAATTTTTCTTTTCTTTCTGGCTCTGTCTCGTGCGCATGCTCTCTCGATCTTTCTCCCCCTCACCCACCTCTTTGAGACATCTTTGTATGTAGACTTGACTGGCTGAAACTCCATATACCAGGCTGGCCTAAAAATCCCAGAAACATGCCTGGGATTAAAGGTGTGCCCTGCTTTGTTTTGTTCCTCTTGACTTCCCCAAAAGGGTAATTTCAAGTTCGGTCTGGATCTCACTGCTAGTGAGTTCAGTATCCATACATTGACCTCATGTCCAGCAGAGCTATCTGGGACTAGGGGTGTCGCTTAATTGGTAGAGTGTTTGCCCAGCATCATGTAGCCCTAGGCTCTACCCTCCACCCCACATAGTTGTTGGCATGCTCCTTCAATCCCAGCACCAGGGACCTAGAGGCTGGAGGAACAGACATTTAAAGTCATTATTAGCTGCAGATTGAGTTGAAGGCCACCTAGGGCTACTGCCTCAAAAAAAAAAAAAAATTAATTAAAAATTTTTAAAAAAGGAAAATTAAATTCTTGGCTTTAATTATGCACATTGTTTCAGATGTTATGGCTTTGTCAATAATTTAGTATGAACTTTTAATTTTTTATTTTAAAATAACAGCATGCATTATTTGTACAAAATAATGAATTTGTCATGACATTTTCTCTTGTATACAGTTGACTTCAGTCAGTTCATACACCTCTTTCTTTTTTTGAGATGAGGTGTCTGCATAGGTTGGGAAGGGGAGCTTTCTCTTGCCTCAGCTGAGATTATAGGCATTTACCAACATGCCTACCTTGGCAAAGAGAAGGTTTGAGTAGACATTGGCATTTAGAACATTTAGATCATTGCAGGAGTGGTGTCAGATTATTACATGTTTATTAGGTTATTTACATGTTTAGAATTTTTAGATACATTTGTATGTTTTCTTATTTAAGGTAGAGTCTCAACCTAAGCTGGCTTGGAACTCCTTATTAAGCCCGGAATTCACAATCCTACTGTAGTCTCAGGAGGGATATACTCAGAGGGTTTACAGGCACGTGCCACCATGCCCAACATTTCTTTTTTAAAGTTAACCCCAGTTTATACCATGACCAGTAAGTAGTGCAAACTTGCTGAGGGAATGAGGGCTAATCCTCAAGGCAGTCTTTTGAGGCCCTTTTTGTTCCTGTTTTATAGGCAAAGGCGATGAGGCTCAAAGAGGCTGAGGTAGAAACTGGGGGGGGGGGGGGTTTCAAATCCTTACCTTTGATTTCACAAAATGCTGTAGATATTTGAATTTTTATTCAGATGATCGCTGTTACACCCAACTACCTTACATTTAATATACTCAGTGTAGACGGGTATGAGAAAAATCTCTTGAAAATTCAAAGAGACTATAACGAGAAAATTATTATTTACTTAAAAATAGCATCCTGTAGACTTGCTTCATCACCCACTGTAGCTGTCCACATATCCTGCAGTTTTGTAAAATCGTACATAATTCACATTTAGAAGTCAGGAATCTTAGCAATTAATGTTTTATTTCCTTTACCCCCTGACAATCATCATATACTGTTATTCTTATCTATAAATTCTCAAGTATAATTTATATTCATATAGTCTTACTGGTTTTTTTTTCATCTTATTTCTTTATAAATGGTCTTTCCTGCAGTTCAATCCCTTAAAGGTTTATCTTTTAAGCCTAATCCGAATTTAACTTTTCCCTTAAAAATTGGTTACATAAATAATAAGTGAATATACTTATTGAAGAGAAAGTATCTGAAAAAAAATCATGTTAATTATACTCAAATACTTGTTTCAGTCTTAATCAGAGAAACCTCTTTTTTTTTTTTTTTTTTTTAAGATTTATTTATTTATTTATTTATTATATTTAAGACACTGTAGCTGTCTTCAGACACACCAGAAGATGGCATCAGATCCCATTACAGATGGTTGTGAGCCACCATGTGGTTGCTGGAATTTGAACTCAGGACCTCCAGAAGAGCAGTCAGCGCTCTTAACTGCTGAGCCATCACTCCAGCCCAGAAATCTCTTTTCAATGAACTGCTGTGAATATATAAACATTCAGATGGCGGGCAGCACAAGGTGCTGAGAATAAAGAATGATGTCCATCCCTAAACAAGACATTTATATAGTCATCCGCTCTGAGCTCAGAGAACACAGTGGGAGGAGGGACAGAAAGAATGTAAGAGCCTTGAAGGCAGGGAGAAGGGTTGTGAAATAAATAACATTGTCCCAGGCTAGCCTTTGCAGTTGTAAGTTCAGGAGGCCTGCAGGTACTTGCACTGGGTCTGCACCAGGAGCCAGGTGAAGATGGAGGAGGGCCTTAGGGCTTATATATAGGCCATACTTTTTTAGCTATTGGCTACTGAAAGGTTTAGGGAGGGGGCATTTGTTGCTTTCAATTGTATACCCACTGGTGACCCCACCAGGCTCCAATCCAGAGGTCACACAGCTGGCCCTGGTTAAAATAAGTAAGTCACAAAACAAAAGTCATGAATCTGGAAAACAGTGCTAGGGAGGAGTGTGAGGGATGGTTAGGAGGTAGGCCTGAAGAGAGTGGTCAGCTGTGTCCTACACATGGATGACATGTCAGAACCGAGGAAACAAGCCAGAGTGAACCCACTGTGTACGCCTGCCCTCATAACCTGCACCCACTGTGTACGCCTGCCCTCATAACCTGCAGCTTTCTTTTATCCCCATGTCTTGGGAGTCTTCACAGAAATCCGTTAGATACCACTTTCTAAAACTCAGATTTATTTATTTGTTTAGTAAGTTAGAGAGTAAGTTTTTTTTCAAGAAAGGGTTTCACTGTGTAGTCGGCCTGTTTGTAGATTAGACTAACCTTGAACTCAGGGAGATCAGCCTGCCTCAACCTCCTAAGTGCTGGGAATAAATGCATGCACCACTACCACCTGGCAGAACTCCTCTGTATCATGGATTTCACAGTATCTGTTGTATTTTAGTCATCTAATTATAAGATGCATAGTAATTTCATTTTGATTTTCTGTTTAAACTGAATTTATTTTGCCAGGTAGCATTGTCTTTCCAAACTTATTTTTGTGATGTCTCCCTTGCTAACTTTAAAACTAGAAGAGTGACGGTTCTTTGAAGTCCTATGAACAAGCAACCTACCCTTAGGATCATCTTGGCTCCGTTCTTACCTGGACAATCAAAACAAAAAGAATGAATAAGCAGAACAATACATCCACCAAAAGACCAAAACACATATAAAATTGAAAAATGTGTAAAGAAGAATAAAACATAAGCAAAAATACAGCTGAGCGTGCTCTCATTTACGCCTGTGATACTCAGTAGGTAGTAGATACAAGAAGATAATGTTCAAAGCCAGCCTCAAGTAAGTAGTGAGGTTAAGACCAAGGTTAAGGACAGCTGGGCCACATGAGACCCTGTCTCAAAACAATGCAAATGACACACCAAGGGTGTAGTTGATTTCAGCAGCTGCCAGAGAGTACTGACAACTTGGTAAAGACATTCAGATGCCCATTAGAAGAAGCTAGGGGATCTAATCTGGGTGTGGTGATGCACACCTTTATTTACAATATACAGAAGGCAGGGGCGGGCAGATCTCTTAAAGACTGCCCTGGTCTACAGAGTGAGTTCTGTGCTAGCCAGAGCTACACTAAAGAACTAAAAAGGGGGCTGGAGAGATGGCTCAGTGGAGAGCACTGAGGACCAAGATTCAATTCCCAACAGTCATATTGGGAATCAGCCATTTGTGATATCAGAGGACCTGATGCCCTCTTTAGGCCTCTGGGTATCAGACATACATGTGACGCACAGACATATTCAGGTAAGATACACAAATGAAAAATAAAAATAACTGGAGCAAGCTGGGAGGTGGTAGTGTGTGCCTTTCATCCCAATACTCAGAAGGCAGAGGCAGACAGATCTCTGAGTTCAAGGCCAACCTGGTCTACAGAGTGTGTTCCAGATCAGCCTGGGCTACCCATCTCAAGAAAACCAAAGATAAGGTCGGATAGGGTAGGGAAGGGAGGTAGGTAGACACATAAAAGGTGGAAGAAATGGCTCAGCAGTAGAAAGCATGTTCTGCTCTGGGAGTGGAGCCAAGCTTGGTCTCCACCACAGCTGCCCACAACTCCATCTCATCTGTTTTCAGTGCACCTGCACTCACACATGTACAATTAAAAATGAAATATATCTTAGACAGAAAGAAACACTGTCAGTTAAAGGAGCTGTCTTTGCCAACAGATTGCATTTTGCCGTTCATTCTTCTGTGCCGTGCTTTTGCTGCCCATCCGCTTTCCTCCAGGACAGTGGATCTTTGGTGTTTCTCTGTGATATTGCCTGCCTGACAGTCTTTTGTCAGTGGACGAATGCAGCTTGTCCATGGAGCAGTTGGCATTCTCCTCCCTCATCTTTGACTCATAATTGTTGCAGGAAGCTATTGTTAGTTCCCAGGACAGATGCCTTGTCTGTGTAGCGTGGCGTCCTTGGTCTCTACTGCTGCCTTTACATAACTCTCAGGCTTCCCTCCCATCCCTCCTCACCACTCTCGGATTCCTTATTTACTTTGATATTCTTGGACCTGACAAGTGAGTGAATAAAAAGAAAAATACTTTCTCCCCTATCCCCTCTCTGTTGTTGTTTTTTGTTTTTGTTTTGTTTTTGGTGATTTCAAGACAGGGTTTCTCAGTGTAGTCTTGGCTATCCTGGAACTCACTTGTAGACCAGGCTGGCCACAAACTCAGAGATCCACCTGCCTATGCCTACTGAGTACTGGGATTAAGGTTATGCACCACCACCACCAGGCTACAAAAAAAAGTGCTTCTAGAAGATAGCCAAAATCCAAACTGATGATTACATGACAGATGTGAAGTCAAATTACTACTAACAGTGTTAATTAGGATTGAAGGTTTTTGTTTTTTTTTTTTAAATTTTATTTTGTTTGTTTGTTTTGAGACATGTCTCAATATGTGTTTCTGGCCAGCTAGTGTGGAACTTGCTACAATAGAGCAGGCTTGAATCCCATTTGGAGATCCACCTGTTTTGCTAAGTGCTAAGATTAAAGGCATGTACTCAACTTTTTTTTTTTTTTTTAACTTTTTTAACATTACATTTATTTGTGTATGGGGTGAGATTTGCACATAAGCCAGAATGCCTATTTGGAGGTCAGAGGACAGTGTGCTGGAATTGATTCTCTTCTTGTACCGAGTGTGCCCCTGAGGATCCAATTCGGGTGCCAGGCTTGATGCCAAGTGTCCTTTGCCCACTGAGCCCCCTCACCATCCCTTATTGTTGTTGATTTTGAGTTTATAAAATCTGATTTAAGGTCACTAAAGTGAATGTAAACTACCATTGATTCTTTGTCTTTGCTTTTGTTGCTTTGGGTTTTTGTTGCTCTGTTTTTGGAGGGCGAGATCTCACTTTATATATCAAGCTGGTCTCAAACCTGCCTGCCGCTGCCTCGAGTGCTGGGTTGAAGTGCACCACCATGCCCTGATTTTTTTTTTAAATAAGATTTTGTTTTGTTTCATTTTGTTGTTTTTGTTTTTAAAGACTTATAGCTGTCTTCAGACACTTTTTTCTTCTCGCTTCGGCCCTGCCCGCTTCGGTCCAGCTCACTGTAGCTGTCTTCAGACACCCCAGAAGAGGGCATCAGATCTCTTTATGGATGGTTGTGAGCCATCATGTGATTGCTGGGATTTGAACTCACAACCTTCAGAAGAGCAGCAGCTGCTCTTAACCTCTTGAGCCATCTCTCCAGCCCCCGCCCTGATTTTTTTTTTTTTAAGGTTCATTTTATTTTTATTTGTATGAGTGTTTTACCTTTTTGTATGTTTATGTACCACATGTATGTCTGTGCTGAAGAAACCAGGAGAGGTGCCAGGTCCCTAGAAACTGGAGGTGGGCACTCGGAGCTGAACCCTGGTTCTCTGCGAGAGTTTCTCTTCAGGCTGGAGCAATGGCTCAGTGGTTAAGAGCACTGACTGCTCTTCCAGAAGTCCTGAGTTCAAATCCCACCAACCACATGGTGACTCATAACCATCGGTAATGGGATCTGATGCCACCTTCTAGTGTGGCATCACTGTATAAATAAATCTTGAAAGAAAGAAAGAAAAGAAACTTTTTTAAAAATTTTTTTAAAATTTTATTTATTTTATGTATTTGAGTTCCCTGTAGCTGTCTTCAGACACCCCAGAAGAGGGCATCAGATCCCATTACGGATGGTTGTGAGCCACCATGATTTGGCTGTTAAGAATTGAACTTGGGACCTCTGGAAGAGCAGTCGGTGCTCTTAACTGCTGAGCCACCTCTCCAGCCCTCTAAGTTTCTTAACACTTTCCAGCATCTTTTTAGCTCTCATTTTTGTTAGTTTATGACGCCTTTTTCTGCCTAGCATGCGTAAAGCTGAGTTGGACCCCAGTACAACATAAAGCCAGGTGTGACGACACATACATATAATCTTACCTGAAGTCAGTGTGGGATACATGAGACCGTGCCTCAAAAAAGAAAACAGTTGGCGGCTGGAGAGATGGCTCAGCTGCTGGAGCACTGACTACTCTTCTAGAGATCAGAGTTCAATTCCCAGCAACCACATGGTGGCTCACAACCATTTGTAATGGGATCCAATCCCCTCCTCTGGTGTGTCTGAAGACAGCAACAGTGTACTTACATAAATTTATATAAATAAAATCTTTAAAAAACATATATATAATTAAAAGGGGGGGGCATTGGAGCAGTCAGGTGGCTTAGCTGATAAAACACACTTGCTACCCAGCCTGTTGACCTGAGTTCTGTCTCCTATGATCCACATTATAGGAGAGTAGTGATTTCTACAAGTTGCCCTTCATGTGTAAACTCTGGCACTTGTACATACACACAAAATAAGTAAATGAATGCAATAAAAGTTACAGTGAAATGTCTTATTAGATAATGACACTTGCCACCAAGCCTGAGCTCTATCCCTGGAACCCACATAGTGGAAGGAGAGAGCCAGCTCCACGTGCATGCATCCTGTGGCATACACTCCAAATGTTTGTTTTGTTTTTAATCTTTTAAGTAAAAGAAAATATCGATAAAAATAACCTTAGAAGTAAGTTTATGGAAATTTTCTTTGTCTGAAGCACCTCAGGAAAATTTTTTTTATGTATTACACAATGTGATGTTTGAACTGGCTTTAATACTTTTGCAGATCTTTGTAGAGTTTGATGGCTGTAACTGGAAGCAGCATTCCTGGGTTAAGGTTCACGCTGAAGAAGTGCTTGCACTTCTGCTGGAAGGTTCGCTTGTTTGGGCTCCCCGGAAGGACCCCATCCTTCTCCAGGGCACCCGAGTCCCAATCACACAGTGGCCGGCCCTGGTAAGTAGGTTTTAATTTTATCTTTACTTGCTTCTTTTATTGGATAGGTTGTAGACAAGATCTCATTTACTCCAGACGGCTTCTAAATCACTGTGTAATCCAGGTTGGCCTTGAATTTATCTCCTGCCTCTACCTTCCAGGGTTGGATTAAGGTGTGTGCCAGCCCGGTTCATACCATGCTGGTGATTAAACCCACGAGGATACATATTAGTCAAGCGCTTTCTGACTGGGCCATGTCTCCATCTGCAAAAAGACTTTGTTTTTTTTTCTGTTGTTGTTCTATTTTCTTTGTTTTTATGGTGTTGGGTATCAAATCTAGGGCCTCATGGGGCCTTTTTCATACTAGGCAAGTATTCTATGATTGAGTTATATCCTGCTATCCATTGAATGCATCACTTTCATTGGATAGGAACAGTTTGACCTTTTTTCTTATGTGTTCCTATATTTACCTCATCACTACTCTTCAGGAATTGTGAAATCTACATGCTATGTCCTTAATAGACTTTTATTTCTAAAGTTACCAAAGCAAAAGTTCAACGGATCCTTTCTGAGTTCCAAAGAAAGGCTGTTTGCTTATTTGTTTTGTTTTTCTAGACAGGGATTCTCTGTAGCCCTGGCTATCTTGGAACTCCCTCTATAGACCAGGCTGGCCTTGAACTCCTGCCTCTGCCTCCCAAGTGCTGGGATTAAAGGCGTGCATCATCAGACCTGGCTTATTCCAGTGATTGAGATAAATGTAACTTGTGTGTTGTGGGTCTGTCTTGACCATCTCCCACGTGCTGTAGAATTGTAGACATGG
Source organism: Rhynchomys soricoides (assembly GCA_019843965.1). Taxonomy (NCBI): domain Eukaryota; kingdom Metazoa; phylum Chordata; class Mammalia; order Rodentia; family Muridae; genus Rhynchomys; species Rhynchomys soricoides. The sequence continues at coordinate 2,597,849 of JADRCH010000105.1, read as the reverse complement.
ACTGGCACAACCTCACTGCACTCTTACTCTGGACTTTTATAGTTTAGCCTTTAGGAAGCCTAGCATGCTTAGTCAGATCCCTTGTGATGATGATAATTTATTACACATGGCCTTTTTAGACAGAAGAGCATTCAAACCAAGTATAGTGGCTCAGACCAATAATTTCAGCATTCGGGTCGTTGAGGAAGGAGGATTGCTTTAAGTTCTATACCAGCCTAGTCTGTAATGTGAGATGTGACCCAAAAACCAAACAAAGCAAAATGAGGAAATATTGAGCAAACTGTCCTTTTGTTTGTTCCTTGTGGTTATTTGAGGAGCAGAGGCTATGTTGAAAATGTTCACAGGACTTGTGCTTTAGCTTCTCTCTTCACTGGGATGAGAAGAGCGTATTGATGGGTGCTTTCTCTGAAACTAAACATTGAGTTGTTATCTATTTTTAGCTCCAAGTTCTAATCAATGTCCTGTTATTGTGCTTCGCAGACTTTCACCCCCCTGGTAGATAAGCTGGGTTTGGGCTCTGTGGTACCAGTTGAATACCTTGTGGATCGAGAGCTTCGTTTCATGTCAGATGCTAATGGGCTGCATCTGTTCCAGGTACTTGGTACTTGCTGTATCTAGTGTTGGGCTTATGATTTACCTCCTTGCCAACTTCCTTGTTGATTCAAATATGGGGATTTACTCTTTTCTTTTAGCATTGCTTTGCTTCCTTTAATAAATTACCCTGTGCATTTTGAAGTTTTCTGCTTCTTTAAAAAGTACATTCAATGACTGGAGCTTCTTTTCTCTTCTGCATATTTTCCTGCACACTCTAAAGCCACCCAGGACTTAAAACTACCATGACTCTGAGGATTTCTTCAGAAAAAAAAAAAAATGGCTTCTGGGGTTGAGCAATTAAGAGTACTTGTTGCTCTCCCAGAGACCTTGAACTTGGTTCCCATCAAGTATTTCCTCAGGTTTATGCTTCTTATGCTGTAGCTCCAGCTGGAGGGGAACCAACGCCCTCTCTGGCTGGTCTCTGAGGGTACCTATACACATTACACACATACATACAAAATAAATATATGCATACACAGTAGAAAAGAGGCTTCTCTCTGGCTGGCCTCTGAGGGTACCTATACACATTACACACATACATACAAAATAAATATATGCATACACAGTAGAAAAGAGGCTTCTCTCTGGTGGCTTTTGATACAGCTCATGTAGCTGGACCTTAGTGGTGCTTCCATTCACTTTAGTAGCAGGTGAGTAGGAAAGAGTGACATTTGGTTCCCACAGCGTGAAGTGACTCCAGTTCCAGAGTATCTGATGTCATCTTCGAACCCCTGAGGGCTCTGCATGCACGTGCTTGTAAGGGCTATCTGAAAGTGTAAAATTGATCTTCCTTCATTCCTTCCTTCCTTCCTTCCTTCCTTCCTTCCTTCCTTCCTTCCAGTACACTGTAGCTGTCTTCAGACACACCAGAAGGTGGCACCAGATCCCATTACAGACGGTTGTGAACCACTGTGTGGTTGCTGGGATTTGAACTCAGGACCTCTGGAAGGGCTGTCAGTGCTCTTGACTACTGAGCCATCTCCCAGCCCCCAGTTTTTTAGTCTTGCATTAAGAGACCAGTATTTTCTAAACTGTGTTCTATGTTTTATTAATGATAGTTTCTTTGTTATTCTTTCTCATCAAGAAGAATCCTTACCTTTTCCATCTCCCTGCTCCCATGCTGCGTGCTTGCCTGTGTTAAAGCTTTTTAGTGTATGATTTGTCTCATCTAGTTAAGTTTTATTGCCATTCATTTTAACATCCAGGTGTTTGCTTTTATCTCTACCAGATGGGAACAGATGTTCAAAACCAGATTCTTTTAGAACATGCTGCATTAAGAGAAACAGTTAATGCTTTGATCAGTGACCAAAAGCTACAAGAGATTTTCAGCCGAGGTAAGAACAAGTGGTTTTCTGTCCTTGGATCAGATGGGTGGTCAGTGTTGATAGAGAGAATGCAGCACCATGCTGCTTTAAATACTTTCTCTGGTTTCTTTTTTTGAGTAAAGTTTTGATTAGCTATAGTTAGCTATAGTTCTAGAATCAACTGAAAAAATAGCCTCTTACCTAGACTATTATGTCCAGGGATCCTAGGGATTCTACTTTGTGACATTCCCATTGGATAGAGGAGGTTTTGGTTCCCACCCACTCATTAATAGTGCCAGCAAATACTCACCCCAGCTCTTCTTTCATAGCACAAAGTTTTGTTGTTTTCTTTCTTTTTAAAGATTTGTTTGTTTGTTTATTTAATGTATGTAAGTACACTGTCGCTGTCTTCAGACACCCCAGAAGAGGGCATCAGATCCCATTACAGATGGTTGTGAGCCACCACATGGTTGCTGGAAATTGAACTCAGGACTTCTGGAAGAGCATTCAGTGCTCTTAACCACTGAGCCGTCTCTCCAGCCCCCTTTTTTCTTAAGTGTTTATCAAGGAATTAACCACATACTGAAAAAATGTTAGGTTTTGTTTAAGATAGAGGTTGCTGCCTTTAGAGAACTATATTTCTACTTACCATATGCAGGTTTTTCAAGAGCTAAAAGCTTGCTAACACCAGCAGTGTTTGCATAAAGCGATCCATTCATAGACCTATTGTACGTTAACAACAGAAGAAAGGGGGCGGTATGTACTAGAAGTTGCCAGCGGTGAAGTGTGCCTTTAAAATACGCAGAGTCCTGGGTCCCAGCATTTCACAATCAATTGAACTTTCCACCCACAGGATTTGAAACCGAGGTGGTAGCAGGACATTAACGGTCACTTATCATTCCCATGGCCACTTTTATCTAATAGCACATTCAGCTTAGTGGCCTGGTTTGCTTTTCTTTGCTTTGAAGCTTAGGCTGGCCTTTCAGAAATTTTTTTTTTTAACACTGAGAAAAAATTGGGCTTGGGTGATTTCTATAGATATAAAAAGTTTATAAAGTATATTAGGAAAAACCTGTTTCATTTTTATGTCGGGTTTGAAAAACTAGAGTTGCTCCTTTCAGTTCTGCACAGAAAAATGCCAAGTTTTTATCTCATGTAGTTATGAAATATAGCTCAGCCCAAAACAGTCCGTTGTAATTGGTCTCTCCTTTAGGTCCCTATAGTGTTCAGGGCCACAGAGTCAAAGTCTACCAACCAGAAGGAGCAGAAGCTTGGCTCTGCGGTGTTGTGAGCCGTCAGGACTCAGTCACCCGTCTCATGGAAGTGTCTATAACTGAGGTGAGGCTCTTACTGTGTAAGAGGTACAGCCATTGCCTTACTGAAAATGACAGGGAGAGCTTAACTACCTCAGCCTAGAATCCACAGGAAGACTGGATTCTACTTCTGCCTGTTTTCTTCATTACTGAGCCTGTCATTGTGCGTTAGAGGTATACATGCAAAAACCCCATTGACTTTATTGCTTTGGGATAATGTCTTTGAAAGTACTTCTGTAAGCTGAGTGTGGCTGTGCATACGTGTGGTCCAGCACTCTTGAGAGTGTTAATCCCACCTAATGAGATTAAAGACCATTGCCCAAATTCTTTGGTCAAATTATTCAGGCTTTTTTCATTTTTTTGTCATATAGGGTTATCTCTCTAAAGTGTGTGGGGGGGGTGAGGTTTGAGAAAATAGCATTGAACATAGGAGAAGTTAGGGTTTATGTAGCCCCCAAAACTGCAAGGCTTTGAGATATCCAAGGATTAGGGAGTTTCCAGAGGGAATTTTATGTAAGACCTTGGCTGAAGATTTCAAAATTCCTTGGCAGAGCATTGTATCAGAGTATGTTCAAGATTCCAGTCAAGTCCGTAGGGTGGGGAACATAACAAGTCCCAGAAACAGGTTAAGGCACAGTCAAGCTGAAATTCCACAGCTGTCAGGCTGGCCCACGAGAAGCTTGTGTAGATGGATCTTAAGGAGAAAAAAGAATTAAAGTTATGTATGTGTGTGCACTATGTGCCGACTGTGCCCACAGAAGCCAGCAGACAGCTGAGGTTCTAGACAGTTAGGATTTGCCATGTGGGCAGTGAGTAAGCCCCGTGTCAGCCCAGGTCCTCTGCTCTGAAAGAGAAACAAAGTCTCTTACCCGCAGAGCTGTCCCTTCTCTTCAGTCCCCACTACAGACTTTTTTTATTTTAATTTATTTCAAGTAATATACCTGTGTGTAAAGTGGACAGTGAAAAATGTCATTTCCCACAGTGGGGCCATCAATTTGATGTTTTCCATTTTCTGCCTAACATTTCTTTTTTTTTCTTTTTCGAGACAGGGTTTCTCTGTATAGCCCTGGCTGTCCTGGAACTCACTTTGTAGACCAGGCTGGCCTCAAATTCAGAGATCCACCTGCCTCTGCCTCCCAAGTGCTGGGATTAAAGGTGTGCGCCACCACTGCCCGGCTCCTGCCTAACATTTTCTATGTGTAAGTTATACATTAGTGATTGGTATGATGTGATACATAGGCACAATTCATCTTTTGAACATAATTGTATGCTTGCTGTGCTATATATATGTCAGTGTAGACACTTAAAACTTGACTTATCTTTTCAAAATACATGTATATTCTAAGTGGATATATCATAATTTAGTCTAAAATTGGGGACTTTTACATTCTGTGCAGTAGTTTCACTGACAGCTATGGGCACAGTTAAGCACCCTTCCCAGATGTTATTTATAAGAACTCCTAGTGTGGGGAGGAAGGAGGGCTCAGCCATAAAGAACACGTGTGTCGGGTGGCTCATGGCTGTTTGTAGCTCACAAGGGATCCCACGTATGTACACATAGTTAAAAATAAGTAAATTCCTTAGTGTGAAATTGCTAGGTCAAAGAAAATACAATAAATTTGTACTTACATCACCTTGTTCACTCCCAACGTTTTTATTTTTTCTTTAATAGTTGAGTGCCTCTTTTAATGATTGTTGGCTTAGAGCTATAGAAATGTGAATGAATATTTCTAAAAAGATATACTTAGATCTTAAACTCAGTTCTTTAATTCATTAACTTAACAAATATTAATGTTTTCACTATTGTAAATGTTATTTCCAGTACTGTTGTGGGAGATTACTCTTCCTAGGAAGTTTTCCATCTTGTAGAAAATTAAAAATAAATACCCATATTTTTAAAGTACATGTATAATATTATATCTTGTTTGTCATGTGTTCTGCTTTCCTGCTCCCATAGACTGGTGAGATGAAGTCAGTAGATCCCAGACTCATCCATGTGATGCTGATGGACAATTCGACACCACAGAGTGAGGTACAGTAACAGAGTCCAAGTAGACTCATGAGCTTGTGTTAATTACTTTATTATGTGGATTTCTTGGATCTGTGTTTTCCATGGATATCCTTAAGATGTTCAGCTCTGCCATTTTTTTTTCTATTTACTATATCATCTGTCTAATTAAGAGAGTACATATTTTACGGAAGAGACCTAGTTTGGCAACCGTTTTAATTAAAGCAGTGTCTCTTAATTGTACAGGCCGCGGTCTCCTTCTTCTTATGTTCTCCCAGGGCAAGTTTAACAGAGAAAACGGGGATGGACACTGCTAATAAAGGAAATAAAGGAAAAGCTATGTCTTCCCTACCCCCAGTCAGTCCCCGTTGAGCTCCAAGGTAGTCTGAAATTCTATATTTTGTAGTGGAATCAAATCAAACAAATGCCCAGTTCAGTACTGCACACACAGTGGTTTGTTTTATAATTACTATGAACCAGGCCAACTCTTGGTTCTTTCAAACTTATCATAACAAACAAACAAAAAAATTTTATGTTGGAGCTGGAGAGATGGCTCAGTGTTTAAGAGCCCTGACTGCTCTTCCAGAGGTCCTGACTTCCAATTCTCAACAACCACATAGTGGCTCACAACCATCTGTAATGGGAGCTGATGCTCTCTTCTGTTGTGTCTGAAGGCAGCTACAGTGTACTCATATAAATAAAATATTTTTTTTTAAAAAAAAAAAAGTTTATGTTAAAAATCTGCTTGAGCTAGCTAGACATGACAGTGAACTCAAATAATGAGCATATTGATGCTGGGGCGAGAATATCAGGAATTCAAGGCCAGCATGGGCTACTTGAGGCCCTGCCTCAAAAGACAAAACAATATTCATAGTTCTCAAAATATTAACACTTCTGTAAATGTTACTCTCTCCATGTTGCTGGATAAGTATGCAGACCTTTTTCTATTGAGACAGGATCTGGGTGTGTGTGGTACTCACCCTATGTAGATTGTGCTGGCTTCAAACTCCAAGATCGCCTGCTTCTGTCTCTCAAGTGTTGGGCTTAAAGGTTTTTGCCACCATGCACCTCTGTGTAGTCATTGTTGTTGAAACAAGATCAGAAGGAAAGGAAGGAACCAGATTAAGCTGAGTAGTTCTTTAGTAGTATGACTATGAGCAGGTTAAGCCCTTCCTGTGTGTGCATGGCTGAGGACTCCTGCTGTTTTAATGACATACTGAGCTCTCCTTTTGCTCCTTTCTAGAATTCATTTCTTTTCTTAAGCACTTAGTTGGTACCGCTCTATTGGTTACATAAAACTGGAGAGCGTGTATAGGTCTCGCTGCCCTATGCTGTCTGCTCACAACTGAGCAGCTCAGCATATTAGCTTACACATTGGTTGTTTAGGGAATCATAGGAACCTGCTCTGAGCCAGGTCTGCAATTTGGCCAGATGTGTTAGAAACTGGATCTATGTTTTTTAGCTGAAGATATTGGTTCTTTTTTGGCTTTGTCATGTATGTCATGTATGACTATATTCTTGACTAACAAAGTGCAATTGTTGTTGATATTGTGCCAAGTTTTATAATAACCCTTTTTAGACATTCAAGATCAGTCTCCTCATATCTGTGACTGAGATGAGGTAGTGTGTGGATGACTGAATGAACAAGAAAGACTATAACTCAGTGAACATCCATTTTCATTTAGACTGAAAACTTGCAGGACAGTTTTAAATGAGGATGAAATAAGCAATGTTCAACAAAGTGTTTCTGATTCTTGAATAAAAGATTTGAGAAACTTAGTTAATATTACCAGAAATATGATAGGTACTTAGTCATAATGTTATTATTTATTTATACCTGTTACTTTTTGAGTTTTACCAGAGGGGCTAGAGAGATGGTGCATAGGTTAAGGGAACTGGTTGTTCTTGTGAAGGCCTGGGTTAGATGCCAGCACTCACTTGCTGGCATATAACCACCTGTAACTCCAGTTGCAGAGATCAAATTCCCTCTTCTGGCGTCCACAGGCATGTGTATGGACATGCTATATATACATAAACTTGGGTATACATGCAGATGCATAAAATAAACCAATCTTTCTTTTTTTTAAAAAATGAGTTTTACAAGAAAATTAAAAGAGGGAAAAATGAAGTTGGCACAAAAAGAGAAAGAAAAATACAGAAATTAGCAAGAAGAAAAATTTATTTTGTTTATTTGTTTTGCTTTTCAAGATGGTTTCTCTGTGTAGACCTTGCTGTCCTGGTCAGTCAGTAGAGCAGGGTGGCCTCCAACTCAGAGATTCTCCTTGCCTCTGCTGGGATTAAAGGCATACACCACTGCACATGGCTCCAAGCAAGTTTTAAATATTTAAGAAGTTGACATACCAAATATGGTGGTCACAGTATAGGTAAGGCTCTGTGAGTACTGAAGTAGATTATTAAGTGGTAAATATTCATCGCTGCACACGGCTAGACTATTACCACCTCAGTACTCTCAGTGTTTCTGAATCAGGCTAAAACCTGCTTCTTAGGAAATGTCCCTTCAGATCCATATCTTCTTAGTTCTGGCCTCTTAAATCATGCCATTGGCAGTATGAAATACTAGCAAGGGGATTTATAGTTTGGGCCTGTGTTGATCTGTTATTTTTTTCTCTTTGACTAATGGTTTGAAGTAAGGTCTGGAAATCAACTAAGTCTTACAGTGTCTATGTGCAGCTCAAATCTGTCAGGTTTGCTTTTCCTTTGGTCATGATTCACAAATTTCTAGGAGTTTTTGTATTTCAGAACTTGAAATGAATGCAAACTTGTATCAAAAGCAGATAAGATGGAGTACATGTGTAATCCCAGCACTGGTGGGCAGAGGCAGGCGCTCAAGTCTGAGGCTAGCTAACCTGAGGTCTCCATAGAGACTTGTAGGCTGTTGGAGTGACCCCGTCTCAGAATAAGCATAAATAAATAAATTTTAACTTTTAAAAAAGTACTTCTTTTATTTGTATAGATGTTTTGCCTGCATGTCTATCTATGCACGTTAGCCTGCCTGGTGCCCTTGGATGTGAGGAGAGGGGGTGTCAGGCCCCTTGAAGTGGAGTTACAGATGGTTCAGAGCTTAACCATCTTAGATAGTGCTTAAGAGAGGGCGTGAATCTTCTCTCCAGTTAGCACCACCAGTACCCTGGCCCTGAAGAGATGCTTGAAGAGGTGCTCTTTCAGAGAACTGGGGGTTTAGGAACAGAACTCTTATTAGGCCCTTTACAGGTACCTGTAACTCCATCACTAAGGGGTCCCGCTCCCACTTCTGGCTTCTGAAGGTAACCGCATACATATGGCAGACATGTGGCATACACATAAATGGAAATTTAAAAATTACAGGACAAATGCACTCCCAGCCTAGCTCTGACAATTTGTTTTGTAGCAGAAATTCCACAAGTTGTTGAAACTCTCAGAAAAAGGAAAAAATCCTGTGAAGTAGTGTACCTTCTGTGCAAGGGTTTGCCAAGGCAGTGAAGCTCCAGTCGCTATGATCTTGAGTGCTGGTATATACAAAGGAAACCACTGGAACTGTCCAGTGTCTTAGCAGCATCAGAGCTGTGCCTGCTCTATATGCGTCTAGGATGGGAAAGCATTAATGGCTAATGGTTTTCACAGGATGGAAGATCCCTTACAATAAACCTTTTTTGAATTTTGTTTTGTAGGGGGGTACCATAAAAGCAGTAAAATCTTCCAAAGGAAAGAAGAAGAGAGAGAGCATAGAGGGGAGAGATGGCCGGAGGAGGAAAAGTGCTTCGGACTCTGGGTGTGACCCTGCTACAAAGAAATTAAAAGGAGACAGGGGTGAAGTAGACAGTAATGGGAGTGATGGAGGTGAGGCAAGCCGAGGGCCCTGGAAAGGAGGTGATGCCAGTGGAGAGCCAGGGCTGGAGCAAAGAGCCAAGCAGCCACCGTCTACATTTGTTCCCCAGATTAACCGCAACATTCGCTTTGCCACTTACACCAAAGAAAACGGCAGAACTCTGGTGGTACAGGATGAGCCTGTAGGTGGGGACACACCTGTACCTTTCACTCCATATGCTTCAGCCACAGGTCAGACACCTTTGGCCCCAGAGGTAGGTGGAGCTGAAAGCAAAGAGGCAGGAAAAACACTGGAACAAGTTAGCCAGGGTATGGTGGCTTCAGCAGCTGTAGTCACTACCGCCAGCTCCACCCCAACCACGGTGAGGATCTCAGACACTGGCCTTGCATCAGGGACTGGGCCGGAAAAACAGAAAGGCAGCTGGTCGCAGGCCTCAGGAGAGGTGAGTTGCTTCAGGGCAGACTGGCAGATTTGGGTTAACTCTTCCACTCTCCTTCATTGTTAATACATTGAAAAATGCCCCAAGAAGGAAGATTTCTGATACAGACTTAGATCGTACTCTCTCTGGGCCATTCCTGCTCCTTTGGCAAGTGTGTATTTTTAATAACTATCAGCTCTTAGAAGTCACCTGACAGTTGAGCTAATTAAAAACCAGTATACTATTCAATTTAATGAGATGTGAAAAAGGTCTGGTGGGGATCTTCTTTTTCAGCTGTCTGTTTAGTTCACATTGTAGTTGAGCCCCTCCCTACCTAGGAGTCTGCCAGGCAGAGTGTTGATAGTGAACACTAAAACGAAGGTTGTGCAAGCCACCATTGTGGCCTTCAGTTCATTCTCTGTGATATTTTTCCTCATGGGTATTGACATGACTATTGTTTTTTCTTGCTAATTTTGTTCTTTTAAAGAGCAGTACTGGGCTGGAGAGGCAGCTCAGTGGTTAAGAGCACTGAATGCTCTTCCAGAGGTCCTGAGTTCAAATCCCAGCAACCACATGGTGGCTCACAACCATCTGTAATGAGATCTGATGCCCTCTTCTGGTGTGTCTGAAGACAGCTACAGTGTACTAATATATAATAAATAAATAAATCTTAAAAAAAAAAAGAGCAGTACTATAAAATTTAATAGTTAGTCACAATAGTATCAAGTTTACTGTATACTTTTTTTTTTTTTTTTGGCTAAAATGGACAATATAAAAATTAATTGACCAAGTTTGGTCACCAAAGTATTAAGTCATATTTTCTTTCAAACATGCTGTTAACTCATGTTAGAATATGAAATCCTTGACCTTAAAAAATATATAAAATTTGAGGGCTGGAGAGATGGCTTAGCAGCTAAGAGCACTGGCTGTTCTTCTAGAAGACCTGACTTCAGTCCCTGGCACCCACATGGTGGCTCACAACTGACTCTAGTTCTGGTTCAGGAGACCTGATACCTTCCTCTGCAGGCCTATACATGTGGTACACTGACATACATGCAGGCAAAACACTGATACTCATGGACATAAAAGTAAATCTTTTTTAAAAATGTAAAAAGTTGGATATGGTGTCATGTTCTTGTAGTCTCAGCTGATAGGGAAACCGAGCAAAGGGTTCATTTGAACCAGGAGTTTGAGACAATGTAGCCTGGGAACTTGTGACTTTGTTACAAAATTAAAAGAAAACCTAAACAAAAATTTGTATGCAGAAAAACTACTGTGTGCTAAGTACTGTATGTTCTGTATGAAAACCAGGCATGGAGGTGCATGTGTAACGGATCTCTGGAGGTAGCAGTAAAAGGGCCAGAAAGTTCAAGGTTATTCTCAGCTACTTAAAGAGTTTGAGGCCAGCCTGGGTTACATGAGACCCTGTCTAAAAAGAACAATCCCTATTTGTAGGAGGAACTCACATACAAAATAAAATGGGATCACTTCAACTATAGGTGTAGCAGATAAAAACGACAATTGGTTGAGGGTGTAGTCAGTCTCTAGCCTCGACAAAAGATTTCATCTGACTTCTTTCCTTTCCTGGCAAATGTAATTTTTAAATCCTTTGTATTCAGGGATAGAGAGGGAGATTAAATGTCCATGCAGAAAGCCTATAAATAGAGTGCTGTTTATGCCTTTCCTCTGTTAGGTAGTTAGCAAAACAACCAGGTGGCTCTACGTGGATTTCTTGTGCAGATAAGTCTTCAGAGTGCCTGAGTTATTTAAAATTAACACCGTCAGAAGTAGTATGAGTGTAAATGAGCTTATAAAACAAGCCAGTTTATGTGCTACAGTAGTGATGTATGTAGCAAATACTTCTATTCTTGGAATAGAAAAGCTGAAGACATGTAAGTAATGTGGGTTTAATAGGTATGTCTTTCCATGGGTTAGAGAGCTGCGGATATCGTTTATTGGTAGAATACCTGTCAAATATGGATACAGTGTTTGTAGGTTCAGTCCCTCGTCATTCCCACCCTCACTTCACCTCCCCAAAAAAGTCCAATGGGTTGGAGGGATTTCTGGATTGTCAAGCATTTTACTAATGTTTCTGGAATGAAGTACAGCCCTAAATGTCCCCTGACCATGCTTAATCTGAAATAGACAAATAGCCACCAAGAAACTTCTCCTAAAAATGAGTTACAACAGTTTTCATCACTTTCTTATAAAAAAGGGATTTGGTATTTAATTATTTGAAGGAAAATGAAAGAGCAGCCAAATTACTTATCACTCATGTGCTATTTGCTTTAGTAGTAAGGAGTGAGCTACTGAGGTAGGGTTCCTCACAGTCCTGCAGGTGTCAGGCTTCTGGCCAGATGTTGCTACTAAAACAGCTGGAGAGCCTCCATGCTGTAAGCCTGTTTTCTTTCATGCGGGGCAGTGCTCTGTACTTAGTGGGGAGAAGCAGGCTTGTGCTTTTTAGCTCTAAAGTGTCCTGAGGTGGTCTTAGTAGCAGATGTCAGTTGGAGACAGTCCATTCGTACTTTAGGCTTCTGTACTACTCTGAAGAAAATTTACCACTGTAACTATTAAAATGTTTGGTTCTGTGGTGGTTAGTACATTCACAGTGTTTTAAGGCTGGATCTCTTACTAGTTCCACAGATTTTCCCCATACCAAAAGAATACACCATATTTCAGTTACAGGGTAATTTTTCTCTTCAGTATTTTGGAGGTACAGTATTCTCTTCTTAATAATACATGATTTGCAAGCTAGGTGCTAGGATCAAAGTATTACTAAGTTAAGCCAATAATAAAAAAGGTTCCTATGAGTACATCTGTTTACAGATGTGTTAGGTCTAGCCTAATGCACATCAACATATCCTACAGTCATTCACATACAGAAGTTAAGCCTTTTTATGTTTGGCAACTATTTCAATGTACAGTTTTCACCTAGGGAGCCATAATAGAGCCTGGTCATCACAAAGGGCTCACTAAAGAGCTTCCTGTGAGGTCGTGTCTTTAGGTGAAGAGTAGTACAGTTGAAGCAGCCATTCAGTTTAAGTTTACAGTCTGACGTAGTGCAGACTGTAATCCCAGCACTAGGAGGGCAGGCACAGGGGATCTCTGAGTTCAAGGCCAGCCAGGGGGCCATGACCCTGTCTCAAAACAGTATATAGCTTATAGGTAGAGTGCTTGCCTCTAATACACATCACCTCATAAAGTAGGCATGTTGACATGCACCTGTCCTGTAACCTCGGCATTTGGGAAGTAGAGGCAGGAGCAATTGAAGTTCAAGGTCATTCTGAACTACATAGGGAGTTTGAAGCCAGCCTGGGCTGCCTGAGACCTAGTCTCTTAAATGACAACGAAAAACAATGCCTTTCTGTGATAGGCCATTGAGGAAGTAGATGCATATTACAAAGGTTTGAGTTTCTAGTTAAATAACAAAGAACCTGGTTCCTTAATGGTAGCTCTTTCCCACTACTGTAGACACTAAGACTCCTACACATCCAAGCTTCACACTGCCTTCCGATTAAGTGGATAATAACCAATTAAGTAGCAGTTTGGATGACATCCTGCTATCTCTGGCTCACCTTGCTAAAGTAAAGATGACTTCTGTGTCTGGCTAGTTTTCTCGCTACCAGTGCTGGTGAAATCCAGTTATAAGCAGGCTCATGAACTATAGGAGGGAAAAGTTGATTGCCTTATAGAATACGGTAGCTGTGATAAAGACAGGTCAGTGGGTTACAGCTAGCATCACTAACTGAAGCTAAAATCTTCTTCCAGAATTCAAGAAATTCTAGTCTGGCCTCTTCTGGATTTGGAGTGTCTCTCTCAAGTTTGTCACAACCATTGACTTTTGGCAGTGGACGGAGCCAATCCAATGGAGTTTTAGCCACAGAAAACAAGCCTTTGGGCTTCTCTCTCAGCTGCAGCTCTGCATCAGAGTCTCAGAAGGACTCAGATCTCTCCAAGAACTTGTTTTTTCAATGCATGTCCCAAAATCTCCCCAGCAGTAACTACTTCACGGTTTCAGAGAGTATGGCTGATGATTCCTCTAGCAGGGATTCATTCAAACAAAGCCTTGAGAACCTGAGCTCAGGCCTGTGTAAAGGCAGATCTGTTCTTGGAGCAGATGCTAAGCCAGGTCCCAAGGCCGGCAGCTCTGTGGACCGAAAAGTGCCTGCAGAGTCCATGCCCACCCTTACTCCAGCCTTCCCACGGAGTCTCCTAAACACCCGCACCCCAGAGAATCATGAAAATCTATTTTTACAGCCCCCTAAACTATCCCGAGAAGAACCTTCTAACCCTTTCCTGGCGTTTGTGGAGAAAGTTGAACACAGCCCTTTCAGCAGCTTTGTGTCTCAGGCATCAGGTAGCTCTTCCTCTGCTACCACTGTCACCTCAAAGGCAACAGCCAGCTGGCCCGAGTCTCACTCCTCTGCAGATTCTGCATCTTTAGCAAAGAAAAAACCCCTGTTTATTACAACTGACTCCTCCAAACTGGTATCTGGTGTTCTGGGCTCAGCTCTCAGCACTGGGGGCCCGAGCCTTTCTGCCATGGGGAATGGCCGCTCCAGCTCACCCACCAACAGCCTCACCCAACCTATTGAGATGCCTACTCTCTCCTCCAGTCCCACAGAAGAGAGGCCAGCTGTGGGGCCTGGCCAGCAGGACAACCCTCTCCTCAAAACCTTCAGTACTGTCTTTGGCAGGCACTCGGGCAGCTTTCTGTCGTCCTCCCCAGCAGAGTTTGCACAGGAGAACAAAGCCCCCTTTGAAGCTGTAAAAAGGTTCTCACTGGATGAGCGGAGCTTGGCTTGCAGACAGGATTCGGACTCCAGTACCAACAGTGACCTGTCAGATCTGAGCGACTCAGAGGAGCAGCTGCAGGCCAAGAGTGGCCTGAAGGGGATTCCAGAGCACCTGATGGGGAAGCTAGGCCCCAATGGGGAACGTAGTGCAGAGCTGCTACTGGGCAAGGGCAAAGGGAAGCAGGCCCCAAAGGGCCGGCCCCGGACTGCTCCCCTGAAAGGTGATCCTGCTGGGACCATAGATGGGCTTTGCTCTAGCACAAACATCAAATGCTTTGATGGAAGATTCTTAATCTCAGAATTATAAAGCCAAAGAGGCTTGACATGGGCCCCTTCTCAAACCCGGTTCTGGGCAATGTTTCTGTGTTGTCACTATAAGGGTCCTCTGGCCACAAAGAAAATTTTTGATCTTACTAATTTTTTTAAACATCAGGAACTAAGGGTTTTTTTTGTGTATCTTATTTCTTTCTACTTCCCTTAGACCATCTTTAAATTTACTTCAGGGAGATAGGAAGAAATGTCACTGTTCCCATAGCAACCTTTGGTAGATTTGATGAAGCAAAGAGATTCACAGCCTCTATTTGTTGTTTCCCCAAGACATACTAGAGCTCAGCAACTGACAGGACATTGCTCAGAGTCTAGTGTTAAAAGCAGCTCGTTCCTTCAGGCTTTGATATATTTCAGAAGTCCAAGGGGCTTTGGTCAAGGGACTAGCCATACCCTGAAGAACCAGAGCCAGGCGGTGACTGCCTTCTTTCTCCCTGTGGGGTTTTTCGTACCTTTCCCTGAAGTTTTCACTTAGCTGGGCTACTTGATACAGTTCTCCATGACTCAGTTCCCAAGTGAAGCCTTTTCGCTTCATGCACTCTTTTCTGGGTAGGTCCCAAGGAGCACAAAGAGAAATAGGTCAAGGTATGTGTCTTGCCGTGTTATTGAACCCTATTTATACATACCTCTTGTGAAGGCCCTTTCTCCTCCTTCCTCACAACAGTTGGCCAGTCAGTGCTGAAGGACGTGAGTAAAGTGAGGAAGCTGAAGCAGTCTGGAGAGCCCTTCCTGCAGGACGGCTCATGCATCAATGTGGCGCCTCACCTGCACAAGTGCCGGGAGTGCCGCCTGGAGAGGTACCGCAAGTTCAAGGAACAGGAGCAAGACGATTCTACTGTAGCCTGCCGCTTCTTTCACTTCCGGAGGTACCAGGCTCTTTTATCTGACTTACCTACCCCTCTCCCTCCCTCCCCCCCTTCCTTCCCCCCCCCCACAAATGTATTTTGCTGTCTTTCTTACCTTCCCTAACCTTTGTACTTAGAGTCCGTTTGAGGCTCTGTCAGAGTAGTCTCTCAGTTGGATTGTGAAGTAGCATGTGGCTTTTGTCCTTAGAGGGTGTAAGTTAACAATTTTAGCTGTAGCCCTGTGCTGTCCCTGAGCTATTCTCATCTGATTCCATCTGAAGTTGTATAAGTAAGACTCGGTTTCTTGTGTGGGCCCACCTGAGCACCTCCCTTTCCTCAGAATAAGCTGAGGGGTGGGCAGTAAGATTAGGACACAGTGCGAAGCTTCTCTTTTCCTTCCTTTGTCTTTCTGTTGGGTTGGTTTGGGGGCAGTGTCTTATTTGTGTTGCCAGTGTGGACTCAAACAATCCTGCCTTCCAAGTACTGGGATTACAAGATGTCTACCACTATACTTGATTAAGAATTTAAATTTTTTTTAAAAAATTGAAAAAAAAAAATGTCAAGGGGCTAGAGCAGTGGCTCCTGAGAGACTGCCTGCAGTACAGTTCTTTTAGAGAACCCTTGTTTGGTTCCTAACACATTTGCCAGGAGCCTCACATCTCTCTAACTCCAGCACCAGGGGATCTGCTGCTCTCTTGGTTGGTGGGTGGGTGGGTGGGTTGGTGGGTTGGTTGGTTGAGAAAGGGTCTTACTTTGTAGCCCTGGCTGGCTTTGAACTCACACCTGCTTCTGCCTCCCAAGTATTAGAGTTAAAGGCATATGCCACTATGCCCGCCTGAGAGATCAGTTAAAGCAAGTTCATTCTTGAGGTTGTCTGTTGCTGGTAGAACCAGAGCTGATAGACTAGGATGAGGTATGGTCAGAGAATTCATGAAGGGTCTATATTTTATTTGTTGCTGGTTGGTTTTGAGATGGATTCTCAGGATGTTTGCTTTTCTTGTTCTTGTTCTTTTTACATTTATTTATTTATGGGTTTGGGGGCTGGAGAGAGGCTTAATGGATAAGCACTGACTGCTCTTACAGAGGACCCATGTTTGATTCTTAGCATATGCATGGCAGCTCACAACCATCTCTAACCCCAGTCCCAGGGGATCTGATATCTTTCCTGGCCTCTGAGGTATATATGTGCCTATGCACATGCACACGCAGCATTTGGCAGACAGAATAACTTAGAGGAGTTCACTGGGAATGAAACTCAGATCATCAAGTGCAGTAGGAAGTCCCTTTACCCACTAAACCATCTCACTGGCTTGTCTGTCCCTTCACCTCTTCCTCCCAAGTCCTTAATCAGTATGGTGTCAAGACTATTTAAGTATTACAGGACAGATATATAAATACTATATTTGCATTGTATTCACTGCTATAAGTAACCTGATGACTTAAATCACTTAAAGAATATGTAAAAATGTATAGTTCAAATATAGTATCATAGTCTGTGAAGGACTTGATCGGCCCCAGATTTTGATAGGGGCATGGGTAACAGGAAGTGTGGCCTCTAACCACTTCCCTCAGACCCTAAGGGATGACTGTATTTGACTTGTCCTTTTTGTCCTAGGTTGGTCTTCACTCGAAAGGGGGTACTTCGTGTAGAGGGATTTCTGAGCCCCCAGCAGAGTGACCCAGATGCCATGAACCTGTGGATCCCCTCTTCCTCCCTAGCAGAAGGAATAGACCTAGAAACCTCAAAATACATCTTGGCCAATGTTGGGGACCAGTTCTGCCAGCTTGTAATGTCTGAGAAGGAGGCCATGATGATGGTGGAGCCACACCGTAAGGCGCCTTTCACTGTCCATCTGCTCCCCTCTTGGTTCCCTTTTACTTAAAGAAAGACTGGGAGGAGAAGGCAGCTGCTGTGAATGAAGTAGAACTGTCTTTGTAGCAGCCTACCCAGATAAACTGTTCCCAGCAAGTGCCGTTGTCTCTGACTGTGTCTTTGTGTCTGTCACACCTCTGCCTTGGGGGGTTGAGCTGTTCTCAGTTTGCTTTGAACAAATTCGTATCAGTACCAGTGTTCTATGGTTTGTTGAGAGACATGGTGCTATTTAATACATAATTTCTCACCTAGAATCCTCATTATTACAGAGAGACAATACAGATATACTCCATACTAATTCCATACCAAAGGAAACTACACTGTGAATTTATACTTTACATTTCAAGAGAAAACTTCTCTTTTGTTTTGTCAAGTTCTCTGTAAAGATTTTATACTGTCTGTGTTATTTTTTGAGATAGGGTCTCAGGCTTGTTATATATCTAAGACTGACCTTTCCTGCCTCCATCTTCAAAATGTAGGAATTACAACCCAACTAAAATGTTATTTTTTTTCTCAGTTGATAACATGTAGCATTAACTTCCTAGGAATTAATTGTCACTAGGAATCTTATCACCTACTGTGTTCCATATATTTGTTTCTCTTAAAATTGTAGAAACAGAGATTTGTTTATTTTTTAAATTTTTACTGATGGACAAAATGCCATGAGCAGTGGTCAATAAAATGAGTCGTGTGCTATTGGTCACAGTCGTCACTACCAAGAGTTTCCTTCTCTCACCAGAGAAAGTGGCATGGAAGCGAGCGGTGCGTGGAGTTCGGGAGATGTGTGACGTGTGCGAGACAACTCTCTTCAACATCCACTGGGTTTGTCGAAAATGTGGATTTGGGGTCTGCCTTGACTGTTACCGGCTCAGGAAAAGCCGTCCAAGGAGTGGTAAGTAATCCTGTCTCAGGTAATTGTACACTTGACTGGTAGGCATATATTTATAAGCTTTGGCAGTTGAATCAGGAGGGGGCTTACACCCCTCCTAAGCTGCTTAGCTTCATTTGTCTTTTTTAGACACCTAACATCTTTTTTTTAAAAGATTAGTTTTTATTTATTTTTTAATTATGTGACTGTCTGTGGGTATATGTACACAGGTAAACACAGGTTTTTACAGAAGCTAGAAGGTATGGCTTCCCCTGGAACTTCAGTTACAAATAGTTCTGAACAGACTAATAATGGGTACTGGGAACCAAACTGGGCCCCGTTGCAAGAGCAGTATGTATTCTTGACTGCTGAGCCATCATTCCAGCCTGTTGTACTGTCTTAAGATTGCCAATGTTTAGCCTATTTGGGAAGCCTAAAGTTCAGGATTATTCTACTAGGCAATATTCTACAACTGAGCTCATCTTTTCCTTTTTTAAAAAAAGATTTATTAAGTCAGGTATGATGACACATGCCTTTAATCCATACACTCGGAGACACAGGCAAGTGAATCTCTGTGAGTTCAAGGCCAGCCTGGTATACTTAGTTCTGGGACAGCCACAGCTATATAGAGACTTGTCTCAAAAAGCAAACAAATAAAAAAAAAAGTAAAGTCAAAAAAGATAAGACATCAGATTCCTAGAGTGGAAGTTCCAACTGTTCTTAGCTGCCTGGTGTGGGTACTGGGAGCTAAAAAGGTCCTATGCAAAGCAGTGTGTCTCATAACCACCGAGCAGTCTCAGTCCTGGCAGTCCACTGTTGTCGTTGTTTTCAAACAAACATTTTAAACATGTCTAAACCAGCAGTTTAACGTATAAAACTGTGTGACAACCCTAGCAAATTTTGTTCTTATTAGCTGTTGTTTACCATCGCTTCCTTGCCCTGGCCTTTTGCGCCCGCTAATTAATTTCTGTCTCTATAGATTTACATCTATATTATTTGTTTTTGTTTTGTTTTGTTTTTTTGAGACAGGGTTTCTCTGTGTAGCCCTGGCTGTCCTGGAACTCACTCTGTAAACCAGGCTGGCCTCGAACTCAGAAATCCACCTGCCTCGGCCTCCCAAGTGCTGGGATTAAAGGCGTGGGCCACCACTGCCCGCTTTACATCTATATTCATGTCATATAGATGGAATCGTAATATTTGGTCTTTTTTGACTGGCTTCTCTTAGCATAGTGCTTTATACTCAGGTTTGTCTATAATAGTACATATCAGTTGATTTCTTTCTATTGTCTAGTGATAGTCTATTGTATATATATTATATGTACATCTGGGTTATATTCATTTTGGCTATATGGATACTACCACTGTGTGCCAGTTTTTGTGTGGACATATGCTTGTTCTTGGTTATATACCTAGGAGTACAATTTCTAGGTCAAGCCAGGTGTGGTAGATAAACATTTGTAATCCCAGCACTTGGAAGGTAGAGGGAGGAAGATACAGAGCACTAACCTCAGCTGGGTAGTGAGTTTGCCAGTCGGGGTGACACGAGACCTCATCTCAAAACAAACAAGTCAGGTGGGCATACAGTAATTCTCTCTTTCTGTGGACCTGATGTTGTGGCACACACCTGTGAGTGGGGCTGAGGCCTGAGGCAACAGACTTGCTTGGGTGCAGAACGTTGAGCCGAGCCAGGGCAACAGAGTGAGCCCTCCATCTGCAAAAATAATGAGTAAAGTAATAACCTTTTTGTTCTGTTCTGTTTTTGAGACTGTCCCACTCAAGCAGAGCTAGCCTGCATAACAGAGGATGACCTTGATCCTAATCCTGCTTCTACCTCCCAAGTGCTGGGATCACTGGTATAGGTCGCCATCCCTGGCTAAGTAAAGGTCTTTTGGGGAACTTCAAGAGTATACTCCAAGTGCCTTACAGCTTTATAATCCCAGCTGCACCCTGTGACTAGTGATGTGCGATCATTTTAGGTCTCCAGTCTGTTTTGCTTTATTTAAAGATATTCAGCCGGGCAGTGATGGTGCAGCACTTGGGAGGCCAAGGTAGGTGGATTTCTGAGTTCGAGGCCAGCCTGGTCTACAGAGTAAGTTCCAGGACAGCCAGGGCTACACAGAGAAACCCTGTCTCGAAAAACCAAAAAAAAAAAAAAAAGTAAAGGTTCATATTCAAATGATTTGCTTCTGGCTTAGGTTAGGAATTCCTTGCCCCTTGATGTCTTCATCTTTCCTTCTTCAGAGAGCCAGTATAGCAGTTGGGTATCTGTGTTGTTTGGTAGTGGTTTTAGTTTTTGTTAAAATGGTCTCCCTTCATAGGCAGTGCTAGTGTCAAATCATCATCTTTCTTTCTGTACCTCCTGAGCACTCTGAACATTGAGATTGTTTCTATCACCACATCTGATTTGGTGTCATAATAGTGTGTGTTTTTTTGTTTTGTTTTATGACCTGGTGGGTGTGGGCATTAGCTTAAGCAACTAGAACTTGAAAACCTGCACACACATCTACACCAACTGTGTTAATCACTCCGAGCCTCAGTTTCCTTTTTCTATAAAACAAATACAACATTATTAGCAACATTGTTGTAGGTAATTAAATGAACTATATTTAAAGTGCTTTCACAGGACTGACACCTTCTAAGCTTGGCATAAAATTAACAGTCGGCCTTTCTACCCTGACTATAGGAATTGCTTTTCTGCCGTAAACAGAAAGAAGCAGTAAGTATTTAAAACTCTAATTCTCCAGATTTTGCAGCAGGCAACTTGGGACTGTGACCTCTAAGAAATGGTAGAAACAGGCTGATTTCTACAGTGGCCTGTGCACTGCCTAGGAGCAGCTGTGGCACAGAGGAGACCAAATCAGCTTGGCAGCCCCACTGGGCTGAGACTGACCAAAGTCGGGTAGAATACCTGGGTAGAAAAGAAGGCTGCACACACAGAGCAGCAGAGGCTGTGCAGAGGTCCCAAGTTTTCTGTGTAGCAAACACGAGCATTAGATCAAACTCCCTGAGGCCCAAAACTGATCTTCAGAGAATAATTGGCAAGTAATTTTCAGAATTCATAATTTTAGAAAAAAAATCTTTCTTTTTCTTCCCTCCCCCCTCCCCACAAGACAGGGTTTCTCTGTCAGCCCTGGCTGTCTTGGACCTCACTCTGTAGACCAGGCTGGCCTTGAACTCACAGAAATCTGTCTGCTCTGCCTCCTGAGTGCTGGAGGGATTAAAGGTGTGCGCTACCATGCCTGAGGTCAGAATCACAATTTTAAAGAGATGCGTGGCTTCCCAACACTTGGGAAGCAAACATAGGTGGATCTTCATGAGTACACGTAGCAAGTTCCAGGACAGCCGGGTTATATAATAAAGATAGTGTTTCAAAAAATAAAAACAACAACAAAAAGAGATGCTTGTTAGAGTCCAGAAGGATCACATCTGAGTCGTGGAATTTAGTGTTAAAATCTTCTTTAATTGGGGGCTGGAGAGATGGTTTAGTGGGGTGACCCAGGTTTTGTACCCGGTACCCGGTTGTCTGTCGCTCCAGTTCCAGGAGATCTGACACCCTCTTCTGGCCTCCATGGGCACCAGGCACACAGATGGTGCACAGACAGACATGCAGGCGAACGACCTATACATGTAAAATAAAAATCTCTAAACCTGCCGTCGAGAATGATAAAGCAAACTACGGGGATGGGGTTAGGGTTTGCGGAGGGAAAACCAGGAACGGGGATAGCATCTAAAATGTAAATAAATAAAATAACCTTTTTTTTTTTTTTTTTTTTTTAAAAAAGACTCAAACTGATTGCTGACTTGCACCAATAAGTTTAACAGTATTCAAAGGATTTAAAAACAAACAAAACAGTATCCAGACCCATAGCGACAAACCTCTACATTTAGTCAACAAAGGCAAGAATAAAGGGGAAGAGAAAAGGGCAGAGTTGAGATATGACCAATAACTCAAAATGACAAAAGAGAAAATGCCTAAAAATGTCGTGGATGATGACATTTGTGTAAGTGACACAGCCAATATGAAGTGTAGTATAATAGTTGAAGATAGACTATGAAGTTAAAAATTAGTACTGCTAACCCTAAAAAATCAAAGCGTTGGGGGCTAGAGAGAGGACGACGTATTGTCTAAGAGTGTTTTCTGCTTTTACAGCGTCCACATCAGGCTGCTCACAGCCACCTTTAACTTTAGGTCCAAGGGACCCGAGGCCCTCTTCTGACCATGGCAGGCACCTGTACACACACAGCATTCACTCACAGAAACACTTTCAGTCTAGCAGCAGACACCTATAATCCTAACACTCAGGAGAGGAAAGCAGGAGGATCCAGAGTTAAGAGCTGTCTTTGGCTACTTAGCAAGTCTGAGACCAGCTGGAGATCCATGAGAACCTATCCAACACAACACAGAAACAGTGCTGGCCAAGATAGAAAGGAGGATATTCAGTGCAGAGAGTTCAGGCTTCTAGAGGGATGGGACTGCTCTTTGTCATGACTAATTTGAAGAAGCATGATACTTTAGATTGTTGGTTGGTTTTTACAGTGTATAACTCAGTAGAACAGATATTTTTTAGTGTTTTAAGTAAGATGTGGTTTCTTTGGCCATGAGAAAATTGGACTTTGTGGTTCTAAAACTTCCACTCACTAAAAGAGATCCATCTGTGACCCAATAAAATCAGAAATTAATTTCTGTTTCAGAGACAGAAGAAATGGGCGATGAGGAAGTTTTCTCCTGGCTAAAGTGTGCAAAGGGGCAGTCCCATGAACCAGAAAACCTCATGCCTACACAGATCATCCCTGGCACAGGTAAATACATTTCTGGTTTGAGATTGGGTGAAAAAGTGTTGTGTGTTTATTGTCTTGATTTTGTAGTGCTGAGTATTAAACTCTCAGCCGTCTACATGCTAAGTCAGCACTTCTACCACAGAGCTACATCCTGAGCCTGAGTGTGTTGGTTTACTGTGTGTGTGTGTGTGTGTGTGTGTGTGTGTGTGTTGGAGGTGGGGGGGATGTGCTATACACACGTGTTGGAGACAGGGTCTCACTTTGTAACCCTGGCTGGCCTGAAACTCAAAATGTAAAACCAGACTACTTGTTTTGTTGTTTGCTTACTATGTTGTGGGTGTTTAGTTTGCATGTATGTAGGGCACCAGAACCCAGGATCTAGAATCACAGAGGGTTGTGAGCCACTTTGTAGGTTCTGGGAATTGAACCTTTTGGCTATGTAAAAGCAGCCAGTGCTTTTTAACCTCTGGGCCATCTCTTCAGCACTATTGCTGTAGCATTTTTTTCCCTTAATTTTTTAAAGATTTATTTTTATTTCATATTATTTATGTCTATATGGTACATCTGTGTGCCAGTATCCTTGGAGTTCAGAAGGGGTCTTGAGATGCCCTGGAGTTGGAGTTATAGACTGACATGAATTCTGGAAACTGAACTTGGGTCCCCAAGAGGAGGAAGAAGCACTCTTAACTGCTGATTCACTTCTCCAGGCCTTGTTTTAGCCTCAAAAGCACAGAGTGAACTGGAACTCACTATGTAATTAAGCTTGAATTTAGGATCCTCTTACTTCCAACTCCCAAGTACTGGGATTACAGAAGTATCCTACCACACTCTGTTGTCTACATGCTGGGATGGCCCCAGGGCTTCATGCAAGCTAGGAAAGTACTCTGCCAACTGAGATCACATCCCCAGCCCACAGTAAGTGGTTTTACATAGTATAAGCAGGCCTTGAACTTGGACAGGTAAGTGATTATCTGGGCCAAAGTGAAAGAAAGCAGTCACTAGATCGATTGCTACTTTTCTCATTGCTGTGACCAAATACCCAGGAAAAGTCACTTAGGGGTTGTATTCAAAGACGGGGTTCAGAAATGAAACATATTCTTGCTTTTCTTTTTTTAGTCAGTTTTGGGCCTCTGAAAGTGGGTCTTCCGTCTTAATATAAGCCTCTCTGGAAATACGCTGCAGACACCCAGAGCTGTGTTACCACCGTCATTCTAAATTCAGTCAAGCTGACCATGATAAGCCATCACTCTAGACGTTAGGAAAGACTTCTGGTTTTAGGTTTATAAGATGTGTCTCAGAAAACCTAGGTTCAGTTCCCATCACTCCATAGGACAACTCACAACCACTTGTAACTCTGGTTCCAGGGGATCCAATTCCCTCTTTGCTCTTCAAGGGGAACCATGCATGCATGCATGTGTGCAGACATTCAAGTAAAGTAAAATCAAAGCAGACAAAATAATATGTTTTGTCAGGTGTGGTGGCGCACACTTTCAATCCCAGTACTCAAGAGGCAGAGGCAGGAGGATCTCTAAGTTCAAAGACAGCCTGGTCTACAGAGTGAGTTCTGGACAGCCAGGGTTACACAGAGAAACCCTGACTCAATAATAATAATAATTTTTAAAATATATATTTAAAAAAAAAAAACAAACAAACAACTGAGGACTGCCATGATGCTTCAAAATTGTCATGCTAGTCCTCAGGAAGCTGAGATAGGTAGAAGGCTGCAGTGGGTTGGAGGCTACCCTAGACTCCCATGGTAAGTTCCAGGTCAAGCAAACAATAATAAAAATATCTAGCTAAGGGATTGGGAATTTAGCTCAGTGTAAGGCCCTGGGTTTGGTTCTCAGCTTCCTGGCAGTGGGGGATTTCCAGCTCAGTGTAACCAAACCCTTGAATCCATGAAGATGGCTCTAGCCAGACAGAGGGAATGGCTGCACATGTTTGGGTCATAATCCCAGCACTTTGCACCACGTCCTTCTCAGGACTTCAAAGGCAACCTGGGCCCACGGGTCCTGGTCTCAGAACAGAGCAGGTGTTCAATGGTACTGACTGTCTCCGCTTCTCCTTAGCGCTGTATAATATCGGAGACATGGTACATGCTGCCCGGGGAAAATGGGGAATTAAAGCAAACTGCCCTTGTATAAGTCGGCAAAGCAAATCAGTTTTGAGACCTGCTGTCACCAATGGGATATCACAGGTAAGATGTGTGGGCCACAGCTAAGAGAGGCAAGCTGGCTGACTCCCTTCCCCTTCCCCCCCCCCTCCTCTTCTTCCTCCTTTTCCTCCTCTTCCTCCTCTTCTTCTTCCTCTTCTTCTTCTTCTTCCTCTTCTTCTTCTTCTTCTTTTACTTTGGGTTCTTTTTGCATTTTTATTTTGTTTAAGAATTAGTCCCAGAAGGGGCAGCACTAGGGTAGAAACACAGGGATTGTGGGAGAATCCCAACCAAAATTGTGTATGAAAATGCCATAGGGACCTGTTACCTTGTATACCATTTAAAATGAAAATTAATGCTTTCGATTTAAAATGAAAAAAGTCAATCTGAACTACTCAGGATTCTGAAGTGAAAGAATTGTTAGTTTTGAGGCCCCTCTGGGCAACATTTCAAGATCATATCTCAAAAGCAAGATCAAAACAACAAATAAGAATCCGCTGTCGACATCATCCATTTGAAACTCTCCTCATACCACTAACGTGGAATGGGCGACTAGAAACCCAAGCATGGATGCTGAGAGCTCTGGAGATGTCTTCAGTAGTAGCATCAGTGTGCTGATATCCCATTATAGATGGTTGTGGTTGCTGGGAATTGAACTCAGAATTTTGGGAAGAGCAGCCAATGAGTCGTCTGTTCAGCCCTATGGGATTAACTTTAATCACTCGTTTCCTGTTGTAGAAATGATCTAAGACATTCTTTATAAATTCTAAGTCTTGTTCACTTGGTTTTCTACAGAACCTAGCATAAATGGCTGGCACATTGTAAACTTAATAAATGTGTATGGATTACAGAATGCATGGAGTAACACAGAGAGCTCCAGGTTGCTCTTCCCAGACCTGTGTAGTGTGAGCAGCTACTGTAGTCAAGTTCGGTGTCCTCTGCCTAAGCTTGCCTTCTGCAGCCCTCCTCACTGGCACTCTAACCCTCCATGCTTTAGCTTCCCAGTATAACCCCTAGTGCCTCTTCTGGAAACGAAACTACCTTCTCAAGCGGAGGCGGAACTGCAGCACTAACAAATCCAGAGCTGGACCAAGTTCCCAAAGGTGCTGGCACTGACAGCAGATCTGAGGAGCCCCTAAAAGCAGAAGGTTCCACATCAAATAGCAATAGTGACCTAAAAGCCATCAGGCCCCCGTGCCCTGACACGGCCCCTCCTTCCTCTGCTCTGCATTGGTTGGCGGATTTAGCAACTCAGAAAGCTAAAGAAGAAACAAAAGGTAAGATGAACCACCTGTGCCCCGGCTATGGGAAGGGTGTTGGGTAATTCTGTGATTTTTCAAACTGACACGTTTCAGCGCGAGCTTAGAGAGGTGGTGCCTGCTTTCTCTGGTTGATAGCACAGCATGAGGGGTTCTTTTCCAGGTGTGGTTGGTTGGTTGGTTGGTTGGTTGGTTGGTTTTTTAGAAAGTGTTAGAGAATGTTTGCTGGGTCCTTACCTAGACCTCCTTAGTCAGAACTGAGACAGTTTTGAGTGAGCTTCCCCCTGGATTGTTTGTGCAGCCAGAGTTGACAGCTAGACTTAGAACAGCAGTTTTACTTTGAAGAGGGTCTTATCTGGGCTTGAAAGGAGCGGCCATTTTAAATGGGCCTGCGAACCACTTGGGAGTATTTTTCTTCAACCCCACTTAGAACCATTCAGTTAGAATTTCTTGAGATAAAGACTGATCTCCATCTTTTAACAAGTATCACAAGTGATTCCAGTCCAAGAGATCTGGAAATCCACTTAAACTGTCTTAGAAGATAAAAGATGGATGAGAAAAATGAAATTTTGTGATCCAAACGTAAGTAAGAAAAAAGAAGTAGAGAATTTTCTTTGTAATCCTAAAACCTGTGTTCAGAGCTTCTCAGCCTGGACACATGCTAAACCGACATATTTGGAGGCAGGGCCCTGCAGAAGGTCTTTTTCTCTTCCCACCTAGTTGCGTTGAGAGAGTGAGTCAGTGTCTGCTCCTATTCCTCCCTGTTTAATGCTCTCTGTTTTTATGTTCTTATAGATGCAGGGTCCCTGAGGTCGGTGCTCAATAAAGAGTCTCATTCACCCTTTGGGCTGGACTCATTCAACTCCACTGCAAAAGTCTCTCCATTGACTCCAAAGCTTTTTAACAGTCTGTTACTGGGTCCCACTGCCTCCAACAGCAAAACTGAGGGTTCTAGTCTTCGAGACCTCCTTCACTCCGGGCCCGGAAAACTTCCTCAAGCCCCCCTGGACACAGGCATACCCTTCCCCCCTGTTTTCTCTTCATCCTCAGCAGTAAGTATTCTTTCTACAACTCTAGCCTTTGGTGGGTTTGTTTTTTTGTTTTGTTTTTTAATGGAAAAACCATCACAGATCTAGATAATCGAGTGAGTCTCCTGGTTACACGGTCAAGCTAACAAAATCTCTTTTAACATTAAGTTCTTGGAATGTTTTCGATCATTTTAAGTCGTGACCCTTGGATACCATATTTTGAAGTCAGTAAAAATTGAGGCTCAATGTTCTGACCAAAGTTCAATCTTCAGGGTCCTCAGGAGGAAGAGAACTTACCTACTCCTGAAATTGTTTCTCACCTCCGTGTGGGACCACAGAAAAGCACCCATTCCTACAGACGTGGCACCACCACCCCATCTGTGTATGTGTATCTCTCTGTTTCTCTGTCTCTGTATCTCTCACACACACACTTGTTTTTGTTTTGTTTTGTTTTGTTTTTTAAGGAAATCAGTAAAAATTGAAACATTCCTTTTTTGGTCTACAGGAGAAAGGTTATTACATTGATCCATTTGATTTTCTTGAAAACACTAGATTTTTGTAAGCCGAGCAGTGCGTTCATAGTGTGCTCTGTTGGATTCAAGTCTTTAAAACAGCCAGGACCAGGACAGCTCTGGTCTACCTGTGTGCCTGCTTTCTCTTAGTGTTCTTCCCTTGGTCAATGGCTCTGTATCATGTGATTGCTCAGCCCAGAACTGGAATCCTTTGGAGCATCCTCTTACATTTCCTACATAATTTGTCAGCACATTCTTCTGTTTCTCTTCAGATCTACTCGTGATCATCAGGTACAGCTCTGTTGTACAGTGAACCAGCATCCTCTTTCTTACCTGAGTCTTTGTGGTACATGTCTTCTAAGACTGAAGCTTTGGTCCTGTCTGTCGCTCTTCCCTTCTCTCTGGCTTTTTTTCCCTTGTATAGATTCCAGCCATACCCGCCTTTTGACCCTTCTGTGTGTCCACAGACTTTCTTCAACACTGATGCCCCTCTTGAAACAAACCTCTCAGCAGGCTTCTGTTGTAGGTTACACTTTAGTTCTGTGAGGCAAGGTCTCATGTGGGTCACACTAGCCTCAACTTAATGTATAGTTTTGGATGGCATTGAACTTCTGGTCCTCCTGCCTCCGCTTCCCAAATCCTGAGAGAGCATGCCTGTACCACCACACCTGGTTTATGGCACACTTATCTTCCAGACAGAATTGCTCTCGTAGCACTTATTATAACCTGCCTATAATTTCTCTCGCCTGTACTAAAGGCATCTTATTCACTAGTGCATATCTCTATACTACAGTGTGCAGTAATCATTTAGTAAGCATTGATAGAATGTGTGACTTCTCAGAGTATAACAGTTAATAGAAACCGGGAGTGGAGGGATAGGGAGATAGATGGCTCAGTGGTTAGAGCACTGGCTGCAGAGGACCTGGTTCACTTCCTAGTGCCTACATGGCAGCTCACAAGCTCTGTAACCTCAATTTTAGGGGACTTGAGGCCATCAGACATGCATGTGGTACACAAACAACATGCAGACAAAGCACATGCGTTAAGAAAAAGAAATAGAAATGTCTTTCAGGTTTCCCTTTCTCTGTTTGCAGATCACCATTTATTACTTGGGGCAGTGCGGGTATCACAGTATGGGAATCAGTTTTCTCCTTCCATCGAGTGGGTTGGAATCAAATTCAGACCATCAGACTTGGCAGCAAGTGTCTTTTACCTGCTGAGCTGTCTAACTGACCCAGCATTATTTCTTGGGTGTCATTTCAGAAACGTTAAATGTATATAGTTTTCTCCTGTTTACACAGTTGGCTCTACCATTCACTTTTCTGCTCTTCAGTATATTTATCTTGTAGAGCATAAGAATGATTTGATTATGTTTATGGTTAATGGTACAGTCTGAAACCAGAGGTGGTTAAAGATATACAAGAGAGGCTCTTTCTTTTCTGATAAGTGCTCGTTATGCCCCATTCACTCTCCTGAAGTTTCTTTTTTAGAACATTATGTGAGTGTATGTTTTTGTCTGTTAAGACAGGGTCTCACTCTGTACTTTCATAAGTGTAAGAAAATATAAAAGGTTGAGGAATTTACAGTATTAAAAATTAGTAATTTTTTGTCTTTCTGCAGTTACAGAAGACATTAATTTTTATCGGATTTAATCAGATAGATTAGAGCGTGGAAATATAACTGTGAGACCGTTCTTTTTTTTAATGTTCTTGTGCTGCTTGAGTCAAGCTTACCTGAGGGTTTGTCTGTGAAGGGAACGAAGAGCAAAGCCAGCCTACCCAACTTCCTCGACCACATCATTGCCTCGGTGGTAGAAAACAAGAAAACCTCAGACTCTTCAAAGCGGTCCTGCAACTTGACAGACACCCAGAAGGAAGTGAAGGAGATGGTCATGGGGTTGAATGTGCTCGACCCCCACACGTCTCACTCCTGGCTCTGCGACGGAAGGCTTCTGTGTCTCCATGACCCCAGCAACAAGAACAATTGGAAGATCTTCCGAGAATGTTGGAAACAAGGCCAGGTAAGCAACACTGAGGTTTGTTTTGTTTTCTTCAGCCTGCTGTTTGCCTGGAAGTCACTGCTGCTAAGATGATTCCAGGCCTATCTGGAAGATCATTTGCCAGGAGGACATACATAGTAAATTTATTGGCGATATCCTTGCTATTTCAACTTGACTTTGCTATTTAAAATCAAGGAGCTCCCTAAGAACACTTTGTGTTTTTTGATGCTCGGCAGTGCTTTGTATTTGTAAAGGGTTAAAATGCGCAGGGTGGTTCTTGAGGATTGGGCTGCTGGTGGTGAGGCCTTTGGAGAAGAATTGCTGAGTGTGGGGCTGGTTAGGGTGAAGGTCTAAGCTGGAGCAACAGGGTTCTAGGGAAGTATCTCAGTCTCATGGATATGACAATATGATGTTGCTCTGTGATCTTTATACTTCAACAGGTGCCTGAGGAAGGAGGAGCTTAGGGAGTTTCCTCGTTTGAATTTTTATTGTGCAGAAATATTCTCAGCATTTGCCAGCTGTGCACCTCAAAATACTGATAGATGCCAAGTAAATTTTTCCATCCCAGTGCTTGGGAGACAGAGGCAGACAGATCTCTGGGAGTTCAAGGCCAGCCAGGTCTACAAATCGAGCTAGGGCTCTATTACACAGAGAAAAAAGGAAATAAAGAAAGAAAGAAATAGTGACTGTCCCCTAGAGTGAGAACATAGTATAACAACAGAGAGAGGCAGATTCCATTCTCCTTAGGTAGAGATTATAAACTGGAGAAGACAGTAGATTTTCATGGAGAGCAGTATTGTTTAGATGGTTCTGATTGGGTTCTTTTTGTTTCCATAGCCAGTGCTAGTTTCAGGGGTACATAAAAAGCTCAAGTCTGAACTCTGGAAGCCAGAAGCCTTTAGCCAAGAGTTTGGAGACCAGGATGTGGACTTGGTGAACTGCAGGAACTGTGCTATAATCTCCGATGTCAAAGTTCGAGATTTCTGGGATGGCTTTGAGGTTATATGCAGTAAGTAACCTGGTTATCTGCTTAAATAGAGACAGAGTGTAGGCTTGCACCTGAAATAACTACTCAGATCCCCATGGAGGGAGGAACCTTCTGTCTTGACACCAGCTGTATATAGCTGCATGGCAGTCCTGCCATCCCAGAGCAGGCCTGCGCTTCATGGAAGACTTAGGTTGTGTGGAGCTCTAAGGAAAGGAGCAAGAACTGAGAAATGGGTGATAACAGCCGTGGGTGGGGAAAACAAGGCTCGCCTCACCTGGTCCATTATGACATAAGAGGTTGCATCTCTTGACACTCAGTCCCTAGAAGATTAACCAGAAGTGGTGTATGAGAATGCTGTCTGTCTTCTAGAGAGACTACGGTCAGAAGATGGACAGCCAATGGTGCTCAAACTCAAAGACTGGCCCCCTGGGGAAGATTTTCGGGACATGATGCCTACAAGGTGAGTGATTTCAGGTAGTGCCATCCTCAGAGACTTGTGCAGGGCAGAAATCTAGCACAACGCAGTCACAGAGAAGTGAACTTCAGCTCCGTCCTTTTCTCTCTTTAGCAAGCTGAGTCATCTTTCTTGCCCTTTCTTAGGTTTGAAGACCTGATGGAGAATCTTCCTCTGCCAGAATATACTAAACGAGATGGCAGGCTCAATCTGGCCTCTAGGCTACCCAGCTACTTCGTAAGGCCTGATCTGGGCCCCAAGATGTACAACGCCTATGGTATGAGGGAGAGAACAGAGTTGCCCCTTCGGGGGACTGCTGTCCTCATTTTATATGGAGAGATGATTGGGGGCAGGTGACAGGTGCTGGAAAAAATCATACTCATTTTCCTCTGTCAGTACTGATGTGTAACATTCATAAGCTTGCGTATCCATTAGAAACAATTTGTTCTCAACAGTTCTACTCAGACATATTCTTAGTTTCATTCTTTAGTTTTGCTAAGACTAAAAAATACCAAATACCTTGCTATCAGGCCTGTACTCTGTTAAGTTAAAAAGTGACCCAAAATACTGTGAAAGTCGAGTTCTATCTGATTGTTCCTAGTGCCTGTATATTTTGAATTTGAGAAAGCTGTTTTCAAGAAGCAGCTTGATGAATGCTGATGCTATGTGGACAAGGCTAGGAATCAGTCTAAACTGCACAGACGATAAAGGAGACTGCTTTAGCTTACTACCTCCCCTCTCACCTCCCCGCCCCTCTCCTCCTCTGTGTACCCACCTCCCTGTCATGCTGGAGATTTAATCTAGGGCCTGGGTACATTAAGCAAGCAGCATTCTGCCATTGAGCTGACTTCTTGATAAACACACACACACACACACACACACACACACACACACACACACCAGTGGTGCCTCCTTTAGAACGCTCTGGAGCACATCTTCAGGGCTGGCTCGGCCTCAGAATCCCTTCCCTCTGTCTTTCCTATTCTCTTCTCTACTTTAGGTTTGATAACAGCAGAAGACAGAAGAGTCGGTACAACGAATCTTCATTTAGATGTGTCTGATGCTGTTAATGTGATGGTGTATGTTGGCATCCCTGTTGGGGAGGGTGCTCACGATGAAGGTATGTTTGCTAGAGAACTGCTGTGGTGTGGCTAGCTTTAAGAAGTGTAGGAACTGACTGCTCTCCCCATCCACTAAGACACAGTGACTTCTTTATCTTTCTTCCTCTTTAGAGTCCACTAGTGGGTTTTGCTTAAGTTTTTTGCCAGCTTCATGTAGTTGGCATCTGGTGGAAATTGTTAGACAAAGGGACTGACGTTCTAGGAAAGTGCTTGTAAATCTTTGACTAGATCCTTGCCCTTCTAGGGATGTTCTCCTTTTCTACCAAGTATATATATATAGCCTGGCGAAGAGAAGACAGAAAGGATTGTGGCTATGGCACAATGGTTATGTGTTTTTACCCCTGCAGAAGACTTGGGTTCCCAGCACCCACAGAAAGAGGCTTACAGCCTCCTATAATTCCAGCTGTAAGGAATTTGATGCCCTTTGGCCTCACCAGGCACCAGCATGCATGTGGTACATATGAGCTCACATAGATACACGTACATAATCAAATAGAAATAATTTTTTTAAAAAATAAAAACTGACTCATCTACTTGACTAGTTAACTGTAACAGCTGTAGAGTGACAGGTGGCAGAACCAGGTCATCTGCACAGAGACCAGGCAGGCACAAAGTTCACCTGGTAAAGTATTTGTCAAGCAAGCAGGAAAACCTAAGTTTGATTCCCATAAGAAGCCAGGAATGTTCCTGCACACGTTTAGTTCCAGCACTTGGGAGGCAGAGGCAGAGGCAGAGACAGATGGGTGCTTCTCTGAGAGTAGGCAGCCTGGCCTACTGAGAGAGTTCCAGGCCAGCTAAGGCTACATATTAAGACCTTTTGGTTCTTTCCTTCTACCATGTAGGTCCCTGGCACCCAACTGAGGTCATCAAACATGGCAGCAAGAGCCTTTACCTGCTGAGCCATCTTACCAGCCCTATGAGTTTTGGTTTAAAATAAATCATATGTACAGCAGGCTGGGCTCAAACTCCTCACAGTTTTGCCTGTCTCTGCCTCAGGTGCTGGGATTGAAAGTGTGCTCCACCATGCCTAGAAAGTGTTGATTCTTGATTGTTTATGATCTTACTACAGACCGAGAAGAATGGAGACAAAACTTGTTTTAGACAACCCGTCGCCCCCCCACTCACCCCCTAGGTTCTAGTCAGACTGGTTACTTGACATCAACACTTTGTTCTTTTCAGAAGTACTCAAGACGATTGATGAGGGAGATGCTGATGAGGTGACCAAGCAGAGGATTCATGATGGCAAAGAGAAACCTGGGGCCTTATGGCACATTTATGCAGCAAAAGATGCAGAGAAGATCCGAGAGCTGCTTCGAAAGGTGAGCCTTCAGCTGGCCGGGGCGGGGCTGTTCACGTCACCCATCACAGCCTTTGATTTGAAGTCTGTTAGTAGTAAAGACCTGTTCACACAAGGCAGGGTAGTGCACACTTAAGATTCTAGCACTTGACAGCTTGTGTCGGGAAGATCATAGTTAGAGGCCAACCTGGGCTGCATAGAGAGACCCTGTCTCCAAAAAAAGAGTAAGAGCATGAGGCTGGAGAAATTAAGAGTACCTTTTGCTCTTGCAGGGGACCCAGCTTTGGTTCCAAAATTCTACATGATCGTTCATGGTCATTTGTAAATCTTTTGAACTCTGGGCACACATGTGGTGCATGAGCTTACATTATACATGCAAGCAAAACACTTATGCACATAAAATAAAAATAAATCTTTTTAAAAAACAAAACAAACAAAAAAAAAACAACACAAGGGCTAGAAAAATGGCTCAGTAGTTAAGAACATTGGCTGTTCCTCCAGAAGTCCTGAATTCAATTCCCATCAACCACATGGTAGCTTACAACTATCTGTAATGGGATCTGATGTCCTCTTCTGGCATGCGGCAGTATATGCAAATTGACCACTCATACTGTAAAATACATAATAAATTTTGGGTGGGCCTAGTGGCGCAACCCTTTAATTCCAGCACTTGGGAGGCAGAGCCAGGCAGATGTCTGAATTCGAGGCCAGGCTGTTCTACCGAACAAGTTCCAGGACAGCCAGGGCTACATAGAGAAACCCTGTTTCAAAAAAACCAATAAATGAATAAAACAAGAGCTGGGTTTTCAGTTAAAGGTGATAGAGTGTTTGTCTAGCATGCATAAGGCTCTGCGTTCAATCTTCAGCATTGTGGGGAAGGACAAAGAAAAGACTGATTGGCCAAGAAATCTCTTTCCAAGATGCCCAGGAGCCTGAGCTCACACGTGTTCAACAGAATAAAGGAGATACTCATATTCCTTGTGTTTAAAGGGTAATATGTTCCATGACCCTAGTAGGTACCCTACATCTATTTTTTATACACGTACACTGGTAGGAAGTTTTAACATAGTAACGAACAGTAAGAGATGGACCGCAGCAGTACCGCAACATGCCAAGCATACAAGCAAACAAAAAGTTATTTGGGGGGGGGGGGGGTTGTTTAGTCTTGTTTTTTTGAAATGGGGTTTCTCTGTGTATCCCAGGCTGTCCTAGAACTCACTCTGTAGAGCAGGCTGTACTTGAAGTCAGAGAATCCTCTGCTTCTACCTCCCAAGTTGTGGGATTAAAGGCATATTCGCTACTGGTGCCCAGCTTATGTGTAGCCCAGGTTGGCCTTGAACTTGTGATCTTGCCTCCACCTCCTTCAGCAACCCTCCCAGTGTATTCCACCTCACCTGACTCACAAAGCTTTTGATTTGTCATCACACTTTTGTCGTTTGGTTTTACCATTAAATAAGGGTACTTGAACACATGCTCTTTGAAACTTTGGTAGCCGTCTTAACTGGAACAGCTATTAGGTGACTAAATGCCAGGGCCTGAAAGACAGCTGTCCTAGGTAAGGATGACACATGTCTAGCATATGGTGGGGCGGGACAGTGAGAGTCGTCCACACAATTGTAAAGTTTTGACTCTTTTCTGGACTTTCTGTGTGGTGTGCTTAGAGCACAATAGCCGATGGGTAAGTGAAACTGTAGACACTGGGTACAGAAGGGCTGCTCTCTTAATTCTTCCATTTTTTTGGATTTTGATCATGACTTCAGGTTGGAGAAGAGCAAGGCCAAGAGAATCCTCCAGATCATGACCCAATTCATGACCAAAGTTGGTATCTGGACCAGATCCTCCGAAAGCGACTCTTTGAAGAATATGGTGTGCAGGGCTGGGCCATTGTGCAGTTCCTGGGGGATGCTGTCTTCATACCTGCCGGAGCCCCGCACCAGGTGGGCTGTGCAGACAGGGCTCCATGGCACAGCTCCATGGACTTTGATGTTTCATTTTTCTTTCTAGTTTAGCTATAAATGGCAGGATCTAATGTCAGTATTTTTGAGACCAGGCAAGCCTCAAATTCATAGAGATCAGTCTGTTTCTGCCTTGTTAATACTGAGAAAATAAAGCTGTGTGCTGTCACATCCAGCCTGTTAAAAATTGTGTGTGTCTAAGTGTGTGTGTGGTGGGTCAGGTCAGAGGGCAATTTACAGTAGCTGTTGGATGATCTTCCACCATTGGGTTATGTATATCAAATGCATATCAGACTCCGGCTACCAGGTTTGGTGGCAAGCACATATACCAGCCAAGCCATCTCCATTTTACCATCTTCCCCCCCCCTTAAAGATTTATTAATTAAATATGGCAATGTTCTGCCTGCATGTATGACTGTACACCAGAAGAGGGCAGCAGATTTCATGATAGATGGTTATGAGCCACCAAGTGGTTGCTGGGGATTGAAGTCAGGACCTCTGGAGAGCATCTGAGCCGTCTCTCCAGCCCCACTAACCCTTGTTTTTAAATTTATCCTCATTGTTTTGTAGTATTAACAGACCACAGTGGCATGTGCTGTACACAAGAGGATTGCCTAAACCTAGGAGCTAAAAGCCCATTTGGGAGACATAACAAGTCACACACACACACACAAAGAGGAAAGAAAAGAGGAAAAGGCCAGGCTGTGGTGGCCCACGCTTTTAATCCCAGCACTTGGAGGCAAAGGCAGGTGGATTTCTGAGTTTGAGGCCAGTCTGGTCTACAGAGTGAGTTCCAGGACAGCCAGGGTTATACAGAGAAACCCTATCTCAAAGAAACCAAAAAAAGAAAGAAAGAAAAGAGAAAAAAAGAGCAGATTGTGTTTTCTTTGTTCTGGTGGGTATTTTATGAGTTACTAAATCTAATGTCTACATTTCCTCGTGCCAGGTTCACAATCTGTATAGTTGCATAAAGGTAGCAGAAGACTTTGTGTCTCCAGAGCATGTGAAGCACTGTTTCCGCCTGACTCAGGAATTCAGGCATCTCTCCAACACTCACACGAATCATGAAGATAAGCTACAGGTAAGTAATGTTTCCTCCATTTAACGCTCACAGTGCAAATCAGTCTCTTCATAGGATGTTTTCTGGTAGAGAAAGGACTCTGGGAAACTGTCTGGGCATGTAAAGACTTCCTTTCAGGAAGAGATACCTAACCGTTTCAGTTGTGGGGGCTTTTTGAGTTTGGTGTGTTGCTTTGGTTTTGAAACAAATGTCTCAAGTAGCCCAGGCTGATCTTGAACTCCTAACCCTCCTATTTCAGCTCTTCTGCTCATCTTAGTTGTGATGCCTATAACCCAGGTGAAACAGGGCAAGTATCACAAGTTCCAGGCCAACCTGGGCTACTTGAGCATTGTTTATGTGTAAGGGTCTACCCATGTCCAATGGAATGATTCCGTTTCTCTGTCCTTGGGTGTTTTTTTTAATGTTGATAACTGAGGAGACTTACATTCCTGGTCAGGGGACAGTGCTGCAGGAGGTTTTTATTTGGGAAGGAAGGTGCCTGTTCCTTCGAACTTTTTTTTTTTTTTTAAACAGTGCTGGGGCCTGAATGTGCAGCTGTGTACATGGTAGACAGGCACTCTACTATGGAGCTACATCAGACTAAATTCTAGACTGGTTCTTGCTAAGTTGTCTCCACTAGCCTTGCACTTTCTGTGGCCCAAGCTGACTTAGAACTTGTAACCCTCCTATAAGCCTGTGCTGGCAGGCCCAGCTTAGTAAAAAGGTCCCTTTTTTTTTTTTCAATTGGATATGAGGTTTGTTAGTAAGCATCATTGGTAAGATAAGGTATTCATCCTTCATTACAGTGGAAGGCTCCAGGAGGCAGCCCTGCACTTGTCTAGGGACCATAGCTGGAGAGTATTTGGCCTTACAGCCTTTGGGCTGCCTTTGAGCAGCTTCTCAGCTACCACTTCCTCAGATTCATCTGCATTCTACTTGGTGAAGCCACACTTTTTCAAGTGTATCTTCTGGTGGTCGGGAAACTTGAACTTGGCCCTGTATAGGACCTCAGGCAATATGCCCCTTAGTCTGCAGATCGGTGCAGATCGATAGATATTTTTATACAAAGTATAATCGCATTAGTACAGAAGCAATGTAAATGTACTTACTTCATCCCCACCTCCTCCGGGTCTAGACTGTAGACTGCCTTTTTACTCTTTACAAATGATGTATTTATTTATATTTCATATATACTGGTGTTCTGATTGCTTGTATGTGTGTGTGAGAGGGTGCCAGATCCCTTGGAACTGGAGTTACAGACAGTTGTGAGCTGTCATGTGGGTGATGGGAATTGAACCCAGGTCCTTTGGAAAAGTAGCCAGTGCTCTTAACCACTGAGCCAACTCTTCATCCCCTTTACTTCTTTTTATTTTATAGTGTCTGGGGCTGCAGAGATGGCTCAGAGGTTAAGAACACATGCTAGCCAAGCATGGTTGGTGGTGCACACCTTTAATCCCAGCACTTGGGAGGCAGAGGCAGGCGGATCTCTTGAGTTTGAGGCCAGCCTAGTCTACAGAGTGAGTTTCAAGACAGCCAAGGCTACACAGAGAAACCCTGTCTTGAAAACAACAGCAAAAAAAACCTACACGCTGTTGTTGCAGAGAACCTGGGTTTGGTTACCTGGGCTCACAACTGCCTGTAACTACAGTTTCAGGAGATTTGATACCCTCCCCTGGCCTCTGCAAGCACAGGCTCATGTATGGTGGACATGCAGACATACAATACAATAAAATAAGAATCTTAAATAATAAATAAATAAATAAATAAAAATACTAGCACTGGGGATTCAGCAAGGTATTCAGCAGGTAATGGCACTTGTTCCTAGGCCTGATGACCTGAGTCCAGTTCCTAGGACCCATGTGGTAAAGGAGGGAACCAACTCCCAGGGATCTTCTGACCACCACATGTGCCCTGTGGTACTCAGTGTGCACGTGCACATATGTGGATGTAATTCTAAACACTATGATAGCAGCAGCGTCACCTGCTGTGGGAGTGGACAGCTGAGTGATAGACTTTCTTCCTACTGTGTGAAGCTTGGTTCTCTCCTTCCATCTTGTGGGTTCCAGTGATTGGACCCATCTTGCCAGCTCCTCCTCCCCCCTTTTAAAAACAAGGTCTTACCACTTAGCCAAGGCTGGCCTCTAAATTCTGTAGGATCCCTCTGACTGAGTTTATCGAGTAGTGGGGTTACAAGAATGTGCCACCAGGTCCAGAGCTTATGTGTTCTCTAATTTATCTAAAGAGACATTTTATATATGATATTGGAAGAAGTTATTAAGGTGACAGACTAAAGACACCTTTCAAAAGGAGTGAGGTCTTGGGCACGGGTCTTTTAGAGAGTCTATTCCAGGTTGGCATCAGCCATTGTGATTATAGACATGTGCCACCATGCTCAGCTTCAGTTCCCTGGAACTTGATTTTCTCAGGGTCTCATCTGTAAACAAGATTCATGATGAAGTATACTTCCTAGGATCATGGCAAACATTCACTAACACTTCACACAGTACCTCAGTAACGCTGTCCAACCTAGTGAGCACAGGGGCAGTGATAGCTGTGTAGCCTTCCGAATGATTTCACCATTCTTTCTTTCTTGAGGACTTTACATCCTGCATAACTGGTAATTCATTGTGGGGCTTGATGAGGAAGCACAGTTGCTGCTGTGGCTAACCTAGTAGATTTTCAATGAGCTTATTGCAGTACGAGTCAGATGTGCATCTGTGAATTGACAGTGCTGATTGCTCTGCAGGTGAAGAACATCATATACCATGCAGTGAAAGACGCCGTTGGCACTCTCAAGGCCCACGAATCCAAACTGGCAAGGTCTTAAAGCATGGGGAACTCCAGCTCTCCTGGCCAGCAGGCCTTCCACAACACTTACCAGGGGACGG
The DNA here is from genome assembly GCA_019843965.1 of Rhynchomys soricoides. Taxonomy (NCBI): domain Eukaryota; kingdom Metazoa; phylum Chordata; class Mammalia; order Rodentia; family Muridae; genus Rhynchomys; species Rhynchomys soricoides. The sequence continues at coordinate 2,558,185 of JADRCH010000105.1, read as the reverse complement.
CAGGGTCCTCTGCAGGAGCAGAGGCCCTCCCCACGCCAGTGTGGTCAGTATTACAAACTCTCCAGCCACTCTCTCTATGCTGCCTCAACACTGAAGGTTGACACAAGAAAGTCACACTGTTCACACACACAGTCTCAGACTGGAAGCCGAGGGTGCCACATTCCCATCTAGTGGCCTTTTGGGAATCCAGGTTGCTTGAACACCGCTGGGCTCTCCTGCACATTCTCCTGGTTTGAGACCATGGAAACCAGGAATGTGGGCACACCTTCCTTTTCTGTTCCTCTTGTGCCTAGCTAACTAGGAATGTGTTTGGAGACAGAGGAAGTCATACCTGGAAAAATAAGGTTGATGGCTTCATGTGCCTGCTGGACGCCTGGCAGTGTCTCCGCACATGACCTCTGACCTGGCCCATCCTAGGAGAAGGGGTGCAGTCCTTCCCGTACTCTCCATGAACACTGGAGTCTTCAGGACCCAGGGAGAGCCCACTGCTTTTCCCAGGAGGCTCCAGGATTAGGAAACGTGTATTTAGTGAAAAATAGGTTTGTAGTGAAATAGTTACTATTTCATGAAAGTAGATATTTTTAGAACTTTTGAAATAACACAGTTGTTTTCCTGGACTGTGAGGAAAGGCACATCACATGTAGTCTTCCTTTCCATAAAACTCTTTGAAAAGAAGTATGATTTTTAGAAATCAGCTGCCCCTTATAGCACAAAAATCAGCCAAAGCATAATTTAAAAGAATTGGCATTTTATTAGAATTCTTTTAGTTTCTCCCCGTCCTTCTCAGTCTTATCTTGAGGGAGCAGTCATCTGAGAAATAACTGCGTCATGTCTGAGCTGCAGAGTGTTCCCTGCACGCACTGCTGACCCCAGGAGCTGTGTCACCGATTACCAGCGTTCCCTTGTGACTCCTCATATGTGTCCAAGTGGGGTGGAAAGTTTGATTTTCAATATAAAGAAGTTTTGCTTTTGTTTTTTGGAGTTTTGTCTAGAATATGTTCAGCAAAACTGTCCGACTCAGTGGAGTTTTTATTAAGAATTTACTTGGAAATGATGGAATTCATTGGCCCATAGGTACATTGGGAAATGTGTCTTTCCAGGTGTACTGCCCTGCAGCCTTGTTTATATGTTCACAGTTACTTTCTCTCTTTTTTTTTTTTTTAAATAAAAGTCATTTATTGTAGAATACTTTTAATTTCACTTTCTGTATTTTAATTTTATTGAAGGGCTGATTGGGATTTTCATGTTCTTATTAAAAATCTAACAAATGTTCGGAGTAGACAAACTTCTTTCTGCACCAACCAACCTTTCTAAAGTCGAGGCCACACTGGGTGTGAGAGATGCGAGTTGATTGCGGGCTTTCCTGCTGGCCTCCGATGGCCATTGCCCTTGCTGTTTGAACTGTGCTCAGGTGGGAGGAAGAAAGACGGTAGGGAGAGAAGTTCGGAAGCTGGTGAGTGGGTCGGGGTTCCCCACAGTTTATGCTCAGTGAACAAAATGGAGTGAGTGCATCCTCCCAGGGTGCAGGATGAGAGGAAACTGCTGCACAAAGCTCCAGGCAAGGTGGAGATGTGCAGCTGCCTGCCTTAGTGTGTGGCCCTGGGTGCCTTGGAAGTGATGGATAGACCCAATTGGCGTTTTGTTTATTAAGCAAAATCAGAGAGTTCTTGCTGGGTGAGGACAGACTACATTCTGATCTAAAGAGGCTGCTTGGGAAGGAAGTTGTAAAGAAAAGCAGGAGGGGTCATAGAGGCGTGCTTCACCGAAATGTTTGAAAATGCCTTCTAAGGCATTTGAGCCTGGAAACATAATTACCAGGCTAGAAATAGACCATTTGTGTTTTTCAAGGATGCTAGGTTTGAATCTGATCATAACTCTTTGAAATACATAGCTGTGAGCATGTCCTTCCAGCCTGGGTGGAACAGGTTAACAGTGTGGTCACCAAAAGAATTATACCTCAACTTAAAGGCCCAGGATAGAGCAGCTTTAAAATGGGACAGAGGGGGAGGACAGTGGAGGAGGGATTCTTTGGTGAAAATCAGGAGGCAGGCTAGCCTACATTCTGGATATAAATGTCTTCAGAATTAGGACAGCTACTACCCATTGGTACTTGTTGATGGGGGTGGAACTGAGGTCTCTGGACTTTGAGGCCCACTCCTCTCTCCTATTCCCCCCCCCCACACACACACCCTGCGAAATTAAACTTAACATCTCCCTAAACTACACAGAGAGTGGGGCAGGGAGGGAGGGAGGGGGAAGGGAGAGAATTTACCACCAAAAGTCGAATCCAGCCATCCCTTTAAACTGGGAATTGGCAGTTCTTGATGAGAACTGGAGTGGACAGGTGCAGCTGAGCCTGGCCTCAGGAGTCCAGGTGGACATCCCTAAGGAGCCTATAATGGGGAGGAGAAATTGACAGTGTTTGAAGGATGTAGCCTAATAAATACGGTTTAGTGGTTTTGTGGCCATCAGCATAGTAGTGAAACCAATAAACCCCATCTACAGGATAATTATAACGTCTACCTTATGGGGTAGTTGTGAGGACTCAATGAAACGCACGAAGCTCGAAGCCCAGGGCTCACAGTTAAAGCAACAAAACAGCCTTTACTCCTCGTGGGATATTTAACCTTCAGCCTGATGTGGGCAGAGCAGGACGTGGGCCGAAGCTGATGTCAAAGGATGGAACCAAAAGGGAACCCCGCCAGGACTCTGGCCTCCAGCTTGAAGCTGAAGGAAAGTGAACAAGCGATTTACAGGAAGGCTGGGCACGGAGGGTGAAGGCGCATGCCCAGGCACAGCAGGTGCTGGGGGGGCGCGACGACACCGCGGCCTCCCCTTTAAGAGGCGCCACCGCCCACGGCCAGCCGCTGCGGCAGGGACCTCCCCTTTAACGGCGGCAACTCCACGCTCTGCTGACCCCATAGCGGCTGCCGCTGCTAACAGCAGCTCCTGCTGCCTCAGCCGCGGGCCTAGGGCAGCTGCATCCTCACCCGGGCTGGGTCCCCGCCCCACCATGGTGTCCTGGATCATCTCTCGCCTGGTGGTGTGAGTGCAGAGGCTGCGGCAGGGCTCTCCCGGGTGGGGGATGAGGGGGTCGGTGGTGGAGGGCGCGATATTAAAGCCTGGGATGGTTTAACCCAGGGTCCCTAAGTGGTATCCCCAGACACAGAGATATGGGACCGAAGACTCTAAGGGGAGCATGGCAGGCCTGGTTTTACAGGAACCTCACCCATATTATTTTTAAAATCCGGTTATTCTTAATTGCCTTGCTCCTGCGCCCTCCCCCATCCTAGAGGCTGAGCGGCTACTGATTTATAAGGGGAGGCGGGCACATCCCCTCCCCCATCGAGTAGATCTAGGCTGGAGGAGCAAGCATACAAGACCATCTTTTCCCTTCAGGAAGAGATTAGGAGTGGGGAGTGTAACAGGGGCCTCATCATTCCGGAGCTCAGATACACGGCCCATTCCCTTAGGGCCTCCCCAAAGCTCTCAGGCCTTCCTCCTGGTTCTGTCTAGTGATAGGATGAGGACACCTGACCTAAGGCATCCAAGAAAGAAGTTTGGGCATGGAAGCCGAGGTGCTGGGAAGACAAAAGTGGGGAGGTAACTGGATCGATGCATATCTGCCTAGGATTTCCGAAAGCCACTGGGAAAACATTTGGTGGCCTTGATTCCAGGCACATCGTAGCAGTCACATGTGGAACTGTGGCCCTGGCACCTCCCCAGATACAGGAACAAACACACACAAGCCTAGATTTGGCCTTGAGGGTTCTGCCCCGATCTCCAGCATCAGTATTGGCCCTCCCTTGGCAAAGCATCACCACACTTGAAGGTGCTGGCTTCACAGCCAGCCCTTTCTCTACTTTAAGGCTCTGCCCCTCAGCCTCCATCAGGACTGGTATCCCAGCAGCCCCACCCTTCTTCCCATTGAGTGTTGTCATATGCTTGTGTCCTGGTTTCCTCTCTCCCCACTGGGGTTTCCTCTTCCCACCCACTATGGGCCTTATCTCTCCATGTAGCATTCAAGAGTGGCTACTTTTCTGGCTTGGGCAAACTCCCTACGGGATACATGACTCTCTTTCTCCCTCACCTATGTCCTAATCTATTGAGGGATGCTCAGATAGGGTCTTAAGCCCAGGTCTTCTGTACCTGACCCTGGGCCATGTTGATATTGGTGTTATAAATCTTTTGTGCCTCCCGTACCTGTGCCCTCTAGTCCCAGGACCACAATAGTTTCTCTGACTGCCAGATTGGGTCCCCTGTTCAGTGATGTTAGGGTCCCTTGGGGACATGGCCCTACCCAGCCTGTCTCTGAGACAAGGAGAGGGGGAGGGTGAACAGATGGGTTGAATAGGCATTAAGCCAAAAGGAAGACATCTCATGGCAGTGACCATCCCCTCAACTACCGTGACAAGCCTGTGTATAGCCAAGGATCCTGACTGAAGGGACCGAACCACTGGAGCCTCTGGCCTCTGGGTCTTCCATGTCAATGGCTAAGGGAATGAACCATGGACAGGGAGAGGGTCCCACCCAGACTGGCTGAGGCCCCACCCCCCACATGCATGTATCTCCAAAGGCTTTGACTTTAATCTTTGACCAGAGCTCCTCAGACAACGGATGCTTTGGAGATCCGTCCCTTTGCTCCTTAGCACCCAGGGGATGGTGCAGGAAGAATGGCCCAGTAATCATGCCTGCTTCCCTAGGCTCATCTTTGGCACCCTGTACCCAGCCTATTCTTCCTACAAGGCCGTGAAGACCAAAAACGTAAAGGAATATGTGAGTGCATGACGGAACCCCTGGGAACAAATGTGTGAGGGTTGCTTTTTTTATACATTTTACAAATGGGAGTGTGGCTTTATGCTATCCAACAAGACCCGAGGCCAAAGGGATGTTCCCTATCCCCACCCAGGCTTGGCATGACTGGCAAATGTGAGGTCTTGGTATCTCTCTCCCAGGACTTCTGATATGGAGCAGACAGTGCTAAGGGGTCATGTTGTCCTCAACTTAGCCCAGTACGAGGGGCTGACAGACTAGAGACTTTGGGTATTTACAGTTCCTCAGCCCTAAGCCCCGGTTAATGCTGCCCTTTGTCCCTCAGGTAAAATGGATGATGTACTGGATAGTCTTCGCCTTCTTCACCACAGCTGAGACACTTACGGATATAATACTGTCCTGGTGAGGTCCAGTGGCCCCTCCTTGCATCTCAGGACCCAGATCGCTTCCTTTCTCTAGCCAGACAGATAGGCAGATTTGGACCCAGGCTAGAGTCACCCCCAACTCCCAACGGTCCCTCAGTCCCCTACTACGGCTCTTCACACCTGATGCCAGCACAGTAAGAACAGACAGCAAATGGATAGGGTGGCCCACTCCTTTAACCCCAGCACCTGGGGGGCAGAAGCAGGTAGATGTACAGAGCAAGTTCCAGAACAGCTAGGGCTATCCTACTTTAAACAAACAAACAAAAAATAACCCTGCCACATTTCTTTCTGGTGACAGCCAGAGGGCCACAGGGGAAGTGAGTGAATGAGTGTGCATCTGCTCTTGAGTCCTTACTGTGACAGTAGACAGATCACCAGTTCCTAAATCTTGTCTCCCTTGTTTGTGGAACAAACACGTAGTTCAATTGTGTTGACACCGAATGCTTGTATTTCCAAGGCATTGCAGGCACAAACAGGCCTAAAGTGTACAAGTGTTACAGGGACGGGAGAATGTCTGAATCTGCTCAGAAATGTTTACTGGGCGAGCAAATACCTCTTGAAGAGTAAAGTATATTGGAATTTGAATTACCCATAAGTCCAGCCCTAGGGACTATAAGGTGGGAGTATCATTACAGTTTTGAGGCGAGCCTGGGCTACATAATCTCAGGGCAGGGGGCAGCAAGTGGTTCATCAACAAAGCTCTTGCTTCGTCAGCTCAAAGCCCGCTGACCTGAGTTTGACCCCGAAAGCCATGTAAGACTGGAAAGAGGGAATCAGCTCCAGATGCTGTCATTTTCCACAGATGCACTATGGCATGTGCCTACACCCAACACACACACAAACACACCCACACACATGTGCATGTGTGCACACACATATACATGGCTAAGGTTTTTAAAAAGAGGCAGTAGTTTATTGGCTGCAGCCGTATACCTTTCTGAGTCTGCTTGCTTTGTTTTTTCCTTTTTCTTCTTCCTTTCTTCTCTCTCTCTCTCTCTCTCTTCCAGATAGAGTTTCACTATGTATCCCTGGCTGGGTTGACATGGAACCTATTATGTAGCCCATGTTGGCCTTAAAATTGCAATCATCCTCCTGCCTCAGCCTCCCAAATACTAGGATTATTGGTGTACACTTCACCACAACCCAACTTTTTCTTTAAAAAAACAAACAAACAAACAAACAAAACAAAACCCTTCTTTTCTGTCCACGGATGTTTTGCCTGTATATATAACTGCACCCCCTGTGTGCCTGGTGCCAGAAGAAGCTATCAGATCCCCTGGAGCTGACAGTTGTAAGCTGTCATGTGGGTGCTGGGAACTGAAGCCAGGTCCTCTGCAAAAGCATCCAGTGCTCTTCACCAGAGTCCTCTCTTTTCCAAACATGCTTTCCGTAATACTTAGGGCTTCCCCAACATTTTGGGTTTTCTTACTCTTTCTCCACCATGTGACAGCTTGTCTGCCCTCCATGTTGGCTTAAATGGCGTGTCTGTCTTCCTTCTCTCCCCCATTCTTTTCTTCCGGGAACCTGCCAAGTTTAAAGCTTGCCTACCCTGGAATTGTTTGTTTGTCTTTGTTTTGCTTTAAAGTGCCAATAAAATTGTCCTTGACTTCAAAAAACATTTTTTAAATGAAAGATAACAGAATTCAAACTTTGGGAGACAAAATATCATTTTACTTGGAGATAAAGCCCTGGTGTTTGCCAGCTATAGTTTGAAAGAGGGGCAGTTCAGAGACTTGTTAAAAGCCTGGGGCTGATAAGTCTGGATTCCCTGGGTACAAGTGAAGGTGGGGCCTTTGATGAGGGCTTTGTGAGGATGTAGAAGACAGGAAGGTTGTGGCCCGAGCATTACAGCCTGTGGGAAATGGAGAGCAGGCCAAGGAGCAGCCTGCCTGCTCCTGAGGCTGTGACTCCAGGGGGCCAAGGCTAGGGTGAACAACACAGACCATATCTCAAGAAAAAAAAAAAAAATTTATTTATTTTGTTTTTCAAGACGAGTTTTTTGTGTAGCCCTGACTGTTCTGGAACTCAGAGATCCACCTGCCTCTGCCTCCCAAGCACTGGTACTAAAGGCATGAGCCACCATGCCTGGTTTCAAGAAAAAATTTTAATTAAAAAATATCAAAGGCCCAGAGAAATGGTTTGGTGGGTAAAGCACTTGCTATGCAAACATGAGGCCTCAGCTTCAGGCCCCAGAGCCCATGTTTAAAAGAAATATCTCGCATGCTTGTGATCCCATCGGCGGGAAGCGGAGACAGCTGGCTCACCAGGGATTGCTAGGTCCATGCCAGAGAGACAAGAATACCCAGGGCTGACCTCTGACCCCCATACTCACAAACACACATGCACATTCGTGAACATGCCCACACACAAACCAAGTGTGATAGTTTATGCCATGGGTTGAGCATAGTAGTAAACACAGCCACTTGACTGAGATAGGAAGATTACCAGTCCAAGACCTGCTTAGACAATTTAGTGAAAAATAAAACATCAAAAGGCCAGGGATATACCTCAATGGGAGCAAACTTGCCAGGCATGTCTGAGGCCAATACTGGGGGGAAACTGGGGGATATTATGCAGCAGGATTAAGACCCAGGCTTCATGGAAAGAGGGCGGGAACCCGGAAGGTAGGGAGGTTACCTTGGGTTTGGATCTCATCTGGAAAGGTTGGAGGTGCTAGGACTTGGAGGAAGGGGGAAGGCGAGCTGCTTGCTTGGAAATGCCTTGTGGGATCTCCTTTTGCTTTCTTTTGTTTTTTAAAACACTGTCTTGTGCTCCCCAGGCTGGCCCTGAACTCTTTATGTAGCCGAAGATGACCTTGAACTTCTGATCCTCCTGCCTCTGTTTCTCAGGCACCTAAGATTCAGGGATGCACCCCCATGCTTGGCCTTTGTTTTGTGATCTGTTTTGAGATATGATATTAGGTGACCCAGAGTGGGCACAAATTTGTGATCAGTCTCCCATACTGGGATTTTAGGCATGTACCCCAAATGGGGTCTCTTCTTACCTTCCATGTGAGTCTCAGTTTAGAGTTCCCACCCCCCACCTCCATCCTGGAGACCACTTAAGGGGTGGGAGCTGTCCAGGGTCTGTGCTGCTAAGTCCCGTGTATCCCTTTCTTCTGGTGCTCTGAGCACACCTCTGTCCACCCCGCAGGTTCCCTTTTTACTTTGAGCTCAAGATTGCTTTTGTGATATGGCTGTTGTCCCCTTACACCAAGGGTTCCAGCGTGCTCTACCGAAAGTTCGTTCATCCAACACTGTCCAACAAGGAAAAGGTTTGCCTTACCTTCAGCTCTTCCCAGCCTGGCCCCACTGAGACATCCCCATGCCTCTTGCCACAAATATTTCTTATGGGTGACCAGAGCCTGCACTAACCTGGCAGTCTAGATCCCTGGGGTGGGCAGTGTTTTTGCACAGTTGTGAGCAAAGGTAACTTGCCTGCAGCCTCACCTCTCAGGTCTCTGGTCCCCCCTAGGAGATCGACGAATACATCACACAAGCCCGAGACAAGAGCTATGAGACCATGATGAGGGTGGGCAAGAGGGGCCTGAACCTGGCTGCCAATGCTGCAGTCACAGCTGCTGCCAAGGTGAGATGGGGATGGACCCAGACTCCCGGGGCCCCCACCTGTTTATCTTGTGTCCAATCTAGGCCCCTTGGCATCCCCCCTATCTCTAGGCCTTGGAGACTCTGGGCCTGTTTCTTCTGTATGGTCAGTTTCCTCATCTGACCAAAGGGAAAATAATCCCAACACCATGGTAACCTCTGTCTCCACCCCGCCCGCTCCTTCCTCCTGCGCTCTTGGTGCGTGGTGGTGACCCTAGGGCCAGGGGGTGCTGTCAGAAAAACTCCGGAGCTTCAGCATGCAGGACCTGACTCTCATTCGAGATGAGGATGCCTTACCGCTGCAGGGGCCAGATGGCCGCCTCCAACCCAGCCCTGTGGGTCTCCTGGACACTATCGAGGATTTAGGTACTGGCAGGCCATGGGCTGGGGGAAAGAGGCCAGAGCTAAAAAGACCATAGAGACTCTCATTCTCTTTTCCTCCCCTGAAACCAGGAGATGAGCCTGCCTTGAGTCTAAGGTCTAGCACAAGCCAGGCAGATCCCCGGACAGAGACCTCAGAAGATGACCTGGGAGACAAGGCACCCAAGAGGACCAAACCTATCAAAAAAGTACCCAAAGCTGAGGTGAGAATACAGGCTGTGGCCTTGGGGAGATGGGGAAGGTACAGTGGGAACAAGCCGAGCCCCATGGCCCTCTTTACATAGCCACCGGCTTCCAAGACGCTGAAGACCCGGCCCAAGAAGAAGAGTTCTGGAGGGGGCGACTCAGCTTGAGAGGCTCAGCCCCACCCTACCCCTCCATCTGTAGGACAATAACAAGCACTGAGAAGAGCTGCAGCCCTGGCCCCTCAAACAGCGGGCCACTAGCCCCAAGTGTTTCAGACCCGCAAACCCCCTAGATGGCTGTTTCCCAGTACCCCCTTCCCACGAACACTCCTCCGAAGGGGACTTGGAAAAGAGGAGGCTGAGGACAGATGTGATGAGTAAGCCCTTGAGGAGGTGGCTGGTCTCCGCCAGTGCTGTCCTCCTTGCTGCTCTAGTCCTGCCCTGCCCATCCAGTGCCTTGCTGACCATGGCCATCCCTTCTCTGAGGCCTGATCTGCCCCTCCATTGGGAGGTGGAGGGGCTTGAGAAGGGGAAGAAACGGGGCAGGCCTGGGAGGAGGGTGTTCCTCGGGCACAACTATGCGTGGAGACACGGGCTTTCAATAAAGCAGCACAGCCATGCCAGATCTGCAGCTGATAGGACTATAAAAAGAGGTGAGATTCCAAGGGTGTGCATGCTGGGGAGGTTGGGTGAAAGGAGTCACCTCCTTCCTACGTCAGCCCTGGTCTTTCTTCCTCTTCATCCACCCCTGCTGGTCTCTGAACCACAGAGGACTCAAGCCCTTGACAGAAGGAGGCTCTGAGGGGCCCCTCCCAGCCTTGATCCCTTCTACACATTCATGCCCATAGGCTGGGCTCCTCTACTCCTAGGCTCCACTGCAGAGGCCCCACCAAGCTGGCTCCTTTCCTCTCCTATAAAGGGGACCCATCTCACTTTGCCACGGGGTCCCTTTCCTGTGCCAAGCAAACCCCTGTCAGAACCAACCTGAACCCTACTCCTGACCCCGGTTCTGCCAGCCTCACTGGGGCTGAGTGGAACCTGTGAAGGGAAGAAATGCTGGAGCTGAGAGGCTCCCAGTTCCATGGTGCCCACTGAACCTTGGCACTGGATGAACCAATAAATGAAACTCTGACGCCTCCTTTTTGTGGCCTCTCTGTTGTTCTTGACCTACCAAGCCAATAAGTGGGAGGGACCTCACTGGGAAGCAGAACCTAGCTGTGAGGGGATAGAAAAGGGCCAGATGGAACCCAGGAGAGCTGATCCATCTGGGAAGAGTAGTTTAAGGGTCCTCACCGCCATAAGTTGTTTTACACCCCAGAATCATGTCCCAAGACCTCAGTAGATCCTTTAGTAGCCCATGGAAATTGCCGGATGTAAACTTAAGGGATGGGATCCCAGTGAGGTGCTGGGGGATGGAGGGGGATGGGATAGGGGGCTATCGGACAGAGCAGAAGATGGAGCAGAAAAGCCCAGGGCTGCTGGAGTCAGTGGAGAGAGAGAAGACTCAAAAGGAAAGTTTGTGGGCAAACCAGTTCTATAAGTCTTGGGGACAAATGAGACAGAACACCAAAGCCTGGAACCAGAGGTGTTTTAGCGTGGAACCAGAAAAGTGCTGGGAGAGGAGGAGGAGTCTGTGAGACATAGTAGGCTTGCTGGAGAGGTGGCTCTGGAGGGCCAGAACCCAGCAGGAGGAGCTTCAGGTGGCAGAGCAGCAGAGAGGGAAAAGGAGCAGAGAAACAGCAGCATCTCAGACTGGAAGGAGAACATCATGGCGGAGGTGAGTGGAACTGCAGCCTAGACGCCAGTCCCTAAGGTGGGCAAACATCCCAGGTACAATAGACTCTCTCTGGCATCAGGGCAGGTATGCCTGCCATACTGGAACCAAATGATCAGAACTTCCTGAACTGAGAGGTGAGGAAATAAGAGGCCCCTTTTGAGTAGTAGAGCACGCCTTTAATCCCAGCACTCGGGAGGCAGAGGCAGGCAGATCTGAAGCCAGCCTGGTCTACAGAGTGAGTTTCAGGACAGCCAGGACTATACAGAGAAACCCTGTCTCAAAAATAAATATATAGATAAATGAATAAATAAATATATAACTATATAAAAACTAAAACTGTAATATAAATATATGTAAAAATAAATATGCAAGGGCCCTTTTCCCACCCTCGAACTCTCTTGTCAAGCAGTCCCCTGAGAGTCCCTGTCTCAGTTATGTTTCCATTGCTGTGATAAACACCATGAGCAAAAGCAACTGGGGAGGAAAGGGTTAATTTCAGTGTGCGACTCTCAGATCACACTCCATCACTGAGGGAAGTCAGGGCAGAACCCAAGGCAGGGACCTGGAGGCAGGAGCTGATGCAGAGGCCGTG
>JADRCH010000105.1:2533947-2543947 GCA_019843965.1 Rhynchomys soricoides | reverse complement strand
AGAGGGCATCGGATCCCATTACAGATGGTTGTGAGCAACCATGTGGTTGCTGGGAATTGAACTCACGACCTCTGGAAGAGCAGTCGGTGCTCTTAACCACTGAGCCATCTCTCCAGCCCACAAAGACCCTCTTAGCTGATTTCCCATGATGCCCTACAGATCCTCCTTCTGTTCCATGTTCACTTTGGACCTGCCAGGTCCACTTTCTGAGTGGCCTAAGCAGAAGGTGGTCATGTGCGGGGCATGGTGGAGAACACCTGTAATCCCAGCCCTCAGGAAGTAGAAAGAAGCAGAAGGGCCACTCCAAGCTCCAGGACAGCCTAGTCTAAAGTTCCATGCCAGCCAGGGCCTCATAGGAGACTAACAACAAAACAAAACAGGCAAACAAAACAAAAATGATCATGTGATCAGACACCTGTGACCCAGGTCTCTCTCCCCGGGTTTATTCTCCAGTACTAAGGATAAGAAGAGGAAGAGATGGGAGAACTGGAGACCGAGAAAGTTCCTAGATCAACTCACGCCCCACACTCTGTGCCTTGGGCTCAGCAGAAGCAATGTCAATTCCTATCATTGCCCAATGCCCAAGTGCCCCTCCCTGCTCTCCCACACCACTGTGCCAGCTCCTACAGGTGCACAAGTCTCAGTTTAGACTGTATCTTCACCTACAAGCTGTCAGGTGTCCCCTCTTGGCCCTGCCACACCTGCTGTTGCCACCGTGCCTGTTCCCCAGTCTATTCCCCCATCAGACTGTGAACCCTTTCTCTCACACAGATGGGAGTCTGCAAACCAGCCACATTCAGTTCTCGCTTTAATTCAAATGCTAAATCGGGAAGAAGAGCAGTTTCGCACTCCATATTTAGCCCGGGAGAGAAAAAGTGAGACAGCATGGGTGTTACCAGGGAAAGCTGGGGCTGGGCTGGGTGGTGGAAAACCTACCCAGAGCCCAGGGGAAGAGCATGGGCCCTTGTCAGCTCACTCCTAAACACCCAAGGCCCCTGCCACCGAAAGACCTAAGTCCTGTCCTACACCAACCCACGCAGCTGTATGCTTTAAGGGAGCAGAGTCTTCATATAAAAGCTACCCAGAAAGAACAGAGGGTGTAGCAGTGTAAACCTGTGACAACACTCAGCAGTTAGAAGCAGGGGGATTATGTGCACAAACCTAGGCTGAGCTATATCGTGAGGCTCTGTCTCAAGAAAACAAAACAACTGCTCCATCAGAAAGCCTATCCAAGGAGGTGCATGTTCATGGCAATCGGCTATCACCTACACCAAATGGCTATCACCACAGGATAAAAAAATTAAAATTCTACATCCACAGCACTTGAAACCCTCTTCAGTGGCCTTATTCACTGTAGTCAAAAAGTGAGGAGCTGAGAGAGAGCTCAGTGCTGAAGAGTACTTGCTGATCTTGTAGGGATGAGAGTTCAATTCTTAGCCAGGCAGTGGTGGCGCACGCCTTTAATCCCAGCACTCAAGAGGCAGAGGCAGGTGGATTTCTGAGTTCAAGGCCAGCCTGGTCTACAGTGTGAGTTCCAGGACAGCCAGGGCTACACAGAGAAACTCTGTCTTGAAAAACCGAGAGAGAGAGAGAGAGAGAGAGAGAGATATCAATTCTTACCACTCACATGGTAGTTCACAGCTATTTGTAATTCCATTTATAGGGTATCTGAGATGTTCTCTCCTGACTGCCACAGGTACCACACACCCATGGCACAAGGGCATACATGCAGGCAAAACATTCACACACATAAAACAAAACAAAAATAATATTTAAGGGCTGGAGAGGTGGCTCAGTGGTTAAGAGCACTGACTCCCCTTCCAGAGGACCAGGTTCAATTCCCAGCACCCATATGGCAGTTCACAACTGTCTATAATTCCAGTTACAGGGGACCCGATACCCTCACACAGACAGTCATGCAAGCAAAACACCAATGCACATGAAAATATTTAAATGAAAGCCACCCTTCCCCCATGTTAAGATAAGTGGACACACAAAACGTGAAATATGTGTGACATGGTGCGTAATTCAATACTGGAGGAACACTACAACAGGAGAGTCATGATAGACAGGTGTAGAGGTGCACGCCTTTAAGTCCAGTGCTTGGGAGATCTCTGAGTTTGATGCCAGCCTAGTCTACAGAATGAGTTCCAGGACAGGCAAAACCACACACACACTGTCTGATAAAACATAAAAGAAAGAAAAAAAAAGTCCATGAAAATATCATGCCAAGAGAAATAAATCAGACACCAGACTACACAGTGTGTGTTAGCCTTACATGAGATTCCAAAGGGAGTTGAGAGAGAGGCCACAAGGCATGGGAGAAGGAGACAGAGTCGTGGTTTAATGGGCATAGACTTTCTATTTAGAAGGATTCAGAAGTTATGGAAGTGGACAGTTGATACTGAATGTAATTAATGTCCTTGGATCATACATATAAATTAAGTTAAAATGGTAAATTTTATGTATATGGTATTCTACCACTTTTTTTTTTTTTTTGAGACAGGCGTCTTAGTCAGGGTTTCTATTCCTGCACAAACATCATAACCAAGATGCAAGTTGGGGAGGAAAGGGTTTATTGAGCTTACACTTCCATGCTGCTGTTCATCACCAAAGGAAGTCAGGACAGGAACTCAAGCAGGCCAAGAAGCAGGAGCTGATGCAGAGGCCATGGAGGAATGCTGCTTACTAGCTTGCTTCTCCTGGCTTGCTCAGCCTGCTTTCTTTTTTTTCTTTTTTTGGTTTTTTGAGACAGGGTTTCTCTGTTTAGCCCTGGCTGTCCTGGAACTCCCTCTGTAGACCAGGCTGGCCTCGAACTCAGAAATCCGACTGCCTCTGCCTCCCAAGCTCTGGGATTAAAGGCATGCGCCACCACTGCCCAGCCAGCCTGCTTTCTTATAGAACCCAAGACTACCAGCCCACAGATGGTACCACTCACAAGGAGCCCTCCTCCCTTGATCACTAATTGAGAAAATGCTTACTACTGGATCTCATGGAGGCATTTTCTCAACTGAAACTCCTTTCTCTGTGATAATTCCAGCTTGTGTCAAGTTGACACAAAACCAGCCAGTACAACAAACAGGGTCTCTCTACACAGCCCTGGCTGTCCTGGAACTCACTACGTAGACCAGGCTGGCCTTGAACTTACAGAGATCTGCTTGCCTCTGCTTTCCAGACAACCAATTTTTTGACAGTGTTAAGAATTAATCACAGGACCTCATTTGTTCTAAGTGAACATTTTACCTTGAGTCCAATGTCAGCTTCAAGGCCACCATGATGACCATCTGCCCCTGCATTGGAGAGAAACTGAGTCCTCTAAGTCCCAAAGACCCCCTCTGCCTGTGTGTAGGAGTAGCAATGCTGTCTGTACATAGAGTACGGAAGAGTCACCCCTGCATACTGTAAGGATAGCAGCTACCTTCCTGCAGGAAGCTCTTCTCCTAGTGTGAGGTACCACTTTCCCTGTACAGCTCATCTTGAGGCTACAGGGAATCTGCATTCCCATACGGAGGCAACAGATAGGAGAATGGGCTGGAGAAAGGAAAGAACAGGTCCCTTCTACCCAATGTCCCAGACATCATATGGCTGCCATGCCAAGAAATGTAGTTGGCTCTATGGGCTAAGCTGGCTCTCAGTGAATTTGGTTGTTCATTTTCTGCAATGTCTTTTTGCCTTGGAGTGGATGCTGCCTGTGATAAACAGATGCGTACAGACGTCCTGTCCAGGACTACAGAGCTCCCCTCCTTGGACTCCCGCTCATCCCCTGTGCTTATCACTCTTCTCTTTTGTGTTTTGTTTATGTAGAATATTTTGTTTTATTTTTGACATGGGGTCTCACTTTGTAAATCAAGCTGGTCTCTAATTTGTGGTTGACTCTCTGGTCTCTGCCTCCCGAGCGCTGGGATTTTGGATAGGTGTCATCACATCCTGCTTTTACTTGTGAACTTTATAAATGGTGACTTGGCTCTCTGACGGGCTGGGGAGTGCGTGAGGGGATGGGAACTAGATCAAGGACTAGCTGTGTTTCCCCACGACAGAAGGGGCCATACTGCTGCCTGTGAGAGATGATGTCACACTGCTGCCATTGTTCTTTTCTTTGTTCATTCTTTTAAAATTTTGAGTCAGCAAAAGCCAGCTGGATGTCCAATGTCAGCTTCAAGGCATACTTCAAGGTACATACTGCACCACCATGAGCACCCTCTGCACCTGTATTGGAGGGAAACTGATTTCTGAGTTTCCCAGACTACCCTTAAATTCCTCGTGTAGTTAGGATGACCTTGAGCTCCTGACCCTCCTGTCTACACCTCCCAAGTGCTGGGATTACAGGCCTGGGCCACCACATCCGGTTTGCTATTGCTCCTTTGCATATCCGTCTCTACCAGGCTGTGCAGCAGCAACAGCAAGGTAGGAGGAGTCTCCTTGCTTTTTTTATATCATAGAGCAGACATGTTTGGTCAGTAAATATGATGTGAATAGAAGTGATCTATTTGTCTGTCTGGTTCCTATTTCCAACTTACCCAAGAACTGCATAGAGAAAGCTAGGGACTCCTGAGAACAGATCATGATAAAAGCCAAGGTTTAGGCAAAGGGCTCTGAAGCCGGACCATTTTGAATAGAATCCTGGTTCTACCTCTGACCAGCTCTGTGACCTTGAACAAGTTATCTGTCTTCTCAGTGCCTCGTTCCCCATCAATGAAATGAGGCTGAGATAGAGACCTACCTCATAAGGCATCGTGAGGTCAGCTGCTCGGAAGCACTGAGCCCAAAGCCTCTCACAGCATAAATGTGTGCTGGGAGGGGGTAAGCATGGGAAAAGAAATCTCCCAGAGATTAAGGAAAGCCGGAGGAAGCAGCACCCTGACACTACCGCTTTTTGGCATTCTCAGGCTTGTTAGAGTGGGGTAGCCCTGAGGACAGTTCTGAATCAGGTAACCCCAGAAGGTGCCTGCTCCTCCCTCCCTTCCCCTCCTGGCAGGTCTGCAGAATGCAAGCTTACCCACCGAGAAGCTGAGCAGCCTGGCGCTGGGCGGTGGTGAGGGGCCAGAAATAACCCCTGTTCCTATTCCTGCCTTTCTGGGCTGGGTGGAAACGCTGCTTTTTGAATCTAGAGGCTGCTTCGACTTCCTGCTCATCACTAGGGCTCTTATGTAACGTCCCCCCCCCCCCTCCTGCCCAGGGAGCTTCCAGAGATTTCTGCAGCAGGCTTTCCTGCACACACAGCTGGGGGTGGGGAGAGCAGAGCAAACACCACAGATGGGTTGTCCTCTGAGCACAGTGTCTCCACAGCTTCAAATCCAGAGGAGGGCTGTGCAGGGAGGGACTGAGGTCCAAGAACTGCAGCCTCTTTCAGCCTCTGCATGGCAACCTGCGGCCGGCCGGAAAGAGCCTGACAGCCTGTCTAGATAGTCAGCTGCCTCCTCCCTTCACAGACCTCCTTAAGGTACAGACTATAGCACCTCCTCCAACTCTGGATACCTCCTCGGTTGCTTCTATTTTAAATCTAACCTAACTCTGGTTCAACTCAGTAGGCCTCTGAGGACTTTTATTCAAGCTGCCCAGACCACAACTGCCTTAGGCAAGCTGCACCTAGAGCCAAATTCCATGGTCTCCTTTCTACAAGGCCTGGATGGAGGATGTTGGTGTTGGTGTTTGTGTGTGTGTGTGTGTGTGTGTGTGTGTGTGTGTGTGTTGGTGGGAATCTAACCTGGGGCATCGAACATACTATGAACGTACTCTGCCACTGAGCTACACCCCTGCCCATGAAGGGCCCTCTCAGACCGCTGTCCGATCTGCTTCAGGCCTTAGCACTACTTTGTGTGGTCCTTCCCACTTAACCTAGGTCTCAGGGTTCTCAAAGAGGGGGTGGTTTTGCACCTCCACACTCTGGGATAACTCTCGGGAACCTGTCTTTTCCCATGACTCCCCATTTGTCCCCAACTTCTTTCCCACCTCATGTGTGCCTCTTCAGATTTCTTCTCATCTCTCAAAGCCCTCCATGGGTGGGAGCAAAGCTGTACCCAGAAGGATTCCAGGCCAAGTTGTTTAGATTTCCGTTGGGGCCCCTCAGCCATCGGAAAGTGTGACGGGCAACCCAGACAGAACCCAAAAGAGAGTCACTTCCTGAACCCTAGACTAGCCACAGAAGTGGCAAACCACCATGACCCTAAGCAGCACACGTGGGTGCTGACGCAGCCTAGCTCTGGAAGGAGGAAGTGGTAATGGAGACGGGGTTTGCTTTCCTCTGAGGGCCACAGCTTGCCTGGCCTCAGGTTAAGTAGAGTCAAGATGGCCCACTGCACTTGCTCTCTAGTGGAGACTCAGTAGCCTGGTTCTCCCTCTCCTTTGCCCCCTCCCGGCCTCTGGCATTTGTCACCCGGCCAGCAAGACTCTAGACCCTCAGGTCAACCCTGAGGATTCCTTGGGGTCCAGCTCCCTGAAGGCCCATGAAGCCTGCCTTTTGGTAGGCCTCAGAACATTTTTCCACCTGAGTTTCTAGGTTACTTTGGATGGTCCTCACATGCCCAAATTGAGATTTGGTTCCTTGGGAGGAACCAACTTCTCCCCCGATCCTCAATCACAGCAAACAGAAGTGTGCCACCAGCTATAGAATAGATCAGCTGAGGGTGGGGATGGCTCAGATGCTCCTAGCCTTGCTGCTGAGATGTTGGCCAGCAACACAACCTCTCTAAGAGTGGCAGACCTTCACTGTTCTTGGGCAGAATCTGCCTTCCAGTGGCTTATAGCAAGGAGACTGGGCAAGGTCAAGAGGCCTTTTTGTCTATGAACCAGGAAACCAAGCAAAGAATTAGAGGGGGCAGACAGCTGGGTACAGTTAAACACTGGACACTCTTAGCCTATGTCTTAGCTTGAGGTTTTGGGCCAACCATGCTCCTACCCCTGTTCCTCCTGAGATCTTTACTATGTTATCTCTCTTCCTGGGGTCCCTCACCCTGACCCCGAGCCTCCTTCTGTGCAGAGTGGAATTTTGTTTTTGCTTTTGTTTGAAACAGTCTTAATTCTGTAACCCAGGTTGGCCCACAACTCATGGCAACTTCCTGTCCCAGCCGCTGCCTCTCCTCTTATTACTAGTTTGAGAGAGAGAGGGAGAGGGAAAGAGAGAGAGAGGAGAGAAGAGAGAAGAGAGAAGAGAGAAGAGAGAAGAGAGAAGAGAGAGAGAGAGAGAGAGATTCTCATTACCTCCCCTTTGCTCTGGCTGGTCTGGGGTTCAGTGTGCAGACCAGGCTGGTCTCACACTCACAGAGACCTTCCTTCCTATCTCTATCTCCTCAGCTCTGGGACTGACTATGTGCACCAGTGTATGGCCTGAATGTTTTTTTAAAGAGTGGATTCAGCTAATGCTCAGAAGGCTAGGCAGGGCTGGAGGATCACAAGTTTGCAGTCAGAATGGACTACACAGTGAGACCCTTTCTAAAAATGAAAAAATTTTATTTGGTAAAACAAATCTTTCTACACTTTGCGAATGCGATCCTCTCTACCCCAGGCCATTCTCTCATTTTCCAGTGTCATTTTCACCTGCTGGTTAGATGTGGGCCCTTCAGGCCACCCAGCAGGGTCGAGAAGACTCTCACTTCTCACTGTAAAGTACAGCCCTCCATGTTCTTCCTCCTCCAAGATCTTTCCATTGTCTGTCAACCTAACTCCTCAGAATCTCGTTCTCCTTTTAAAGTCTTGTTTTGCTTTTTTGAGACAGTCTTATGTAGCCCAGGCTAGTGAGCTGAAATGGTGACAATCCCGTTTACCAGGTGCTAGAATCACCAAGTTACAAGCTCTTCTCCAAACCCTTTACCTGCTGTTGTCCCTGCTGCTGCCTCTGCTGCTGCCGCTGCTGCTGGCATTTGGTAGCTAGAGAATGTTTTCTTCTTGTTCTTAATTTGTTTATAAAGAACCCAGGCTTGCTTCTACCCAACAGTAAGGTCCTTAGAGGCTCCACCACAGGCCTTACTCACAGCTGCAGCTCCTCACAGAAGCTTGGAATTCAGTTGAGAAGGACACATTGATTAGAATTTCTTGCATTACCAGTAACAGAAAAGGCTGAGAAGGGAATCCATTGACTTGCATAACTGAGGAGCGTAGACTAAATCAAAAGCCAACCCTGTGTGTGGAAATCTCCCTTCTCTGATTCTCTACCACTGGCTTCATTCTCAAGCAGGCTCACCAATCCTGAGAGCAAAGAAAGCAGGCTCAGGCGTCATGTTCCACTGACTTTGGATCTTTCTCAAGAGTTCAAGAGAAAGTCCCAGAAGTAATCGTCATTGCCCTGGTTTGGGTCACATGCCCATCCCAAAGTAGTCACTACAGGAAACAGAATGCTCCTAGCGTAGAGGGTCCTATATGGATGGCCACGCCTGGGTTACAGATCTACACTTAGATTTTGGAGTGGATTTTATCTTCCCCACAACCTCAAGGGTGACAGCAGCTCCTCAGAAGAAATTGCTGGCTGAGGAATATTTCAAAACCAACAGGTGCTGGATACACAGAAGATGCACACATGTAAATACCTCAGGTGGACTTGCACATTAGATTCATGGGGTAACTTCTTTGTCCTGGCACAGGGGTGGGTGAATATATTAATAACTCTATTAGCTCTTAATACGGCCTGGCCAGCACCCGGTAATCGAGACAGAGACCTATGGATTTATTTGAACTGTTTTAGCAGTTACCAGGCAATCACCCCTAAACTATTCCCACTCCCCAAGTCACTTGCCAATCAGTTGTCCTCTCTGTGCTGGATTCACTCTATCAGCCACTCCTGCTTCTCTTCCATGTGTTCCCAACCTGCAGACCTCTCCCACCTCCCCAGCTCTGAGGCACAGCCCACCTTTATTCTACCTAGTAACTGGCTGTCAGCAACTTTTATTTATCAAATAGTTTTAATTGGGGAGCAAGGTTTACCCAACAAAAGGTGGTCTTGGGCTCCTCTTGGGCAACCAGATCTTGGGGTACAGAATTTAGCATGTGAATACATAGCATCAGACCAACCCCCAATGGGGAGGCACTGTTATTTCAGAGTCCTAGAGGCAGGACAAGGACCCTTGGCTGAGTTAGCTGTCTTCTCGGTTCCATGATTCACTCCCTAAGAGCTTTCTCTTCCAGAGCCCCTACTGCAACAAGGATAGATTAGGAGCTGGAGAGACAGATGGCTTCGTGGTTAAAAGCATAGGTTGCTCTGCAGAGAGGACCCTGGTTTGGTTCCCAGCAAGCACAGAAAGGCTCACAACTTTCTGTAAGCAGAGATTCAGGAGATCTGATGCCTGCTTTTAGACTCCATGGGCACAGGAATACACATAGGCAAAACCCTTGTACACAGAAAATAATGATTTTTTAAAAAATCTGCTGTTAGGGACAGTCTTACGGGTTTGGACTGGAATGCTTCTCTCTCTGCACAGGTTTTTGTTGTTTTGGAATTTGATGTCTGTTTCCTTTTTTCTTTTTTAAAAAAGATGGTATCTCATGTAGCCCAAGCTGACTTCAGAAGTGCTAAGTAGCCAAGGACAGCCTTGAACCTCTTACCTGAACTTCTTAAGTATTGGTATTTCCAACACAGGGCTGGTTCACGAAGCTCTCTATCAACTGAGTTTCCCAGCCCCATTTGGGTTTTCTTGAAGGTTGAGTGAAGTTGGGTGGGCAAAAGTAACAATGTCCCCACCTTGTTTATTCAGTGCTTAGTAACTGCAACACAAGCTCTGTCTGCATTTGGTAGTCACAGGTACTGTGTAAATTTCCGACTGAACAAACAATCCTTCCTCATGAAAACAGATAACGTTAGCCTTAGTTTATAACTAGAGTAGGTGAGACACAGAAGGTTTGGTCAGAGAATCCCATCAGCGTGGCAAAATGGGCATTATCACACAAGAAGCACCTGGCCCTGACTGTCCTGGTCAAGAGAGCATGGAAAGGCACAGTAACAGCTCCTAAATCAGTAACAACCAAAGAACTTAGGATGGGGACCTCAAACATAATGGAACCCTGGTTCATTTCT
>JADRCH010000105.1:2415580-2514068 GCA_019843965.1 Rhynchomys soricoides | reverse complement strand
TGTTGGTGGAATTCCAGCTGTTGTCCAGCTGACCGTCTCTTGTTGGTAGAATTCCAGCTGTTGTCCAGCTGACGGTCTCTTGTTGGTAGAATTCCAGCTGTTGTCCAGCTGACGGTCTCTTGTAGTGGGCTCAGTAAACCTGTTTTCATTCTTTGTTTTGTTTTTGTTTTTCAAGACAGAGTTTCTCTGTATAGCTCTGGCTGTCCTGGGACTTGCTCTGTAGACCAGACTGGCCTCAAACTCACAAAGATCTGACTGCTTCTGCCTCCAAGTGTAGGGATTACAGGCAAGTGCCACCATGCTGAGCGAAACCTGTTTTCAAAAAAAAGTATGGAGGAATGAAAGGGTGTCTACTTAACACTTGAAGCAAAAACTCCTCCTCCTCCTCGAGATGATGGCTCAACAGCTGCCTTTGCAGAGGACCTGATTTTGGTTCCCAGCACCCACATCAGGTGGCTCACAACCACCTGTAGTTCCAGCTGTAGCTCCAGCTGCAGAGGGATCCGACATCCCTGCCTGGCCTCTGTGGGTACCTGACCATGAATACACACACCTACGCAGACACATGCACACACATAAATAAAAATAAAATCTTTAAAGAGAAAGGAAAGAGCAAGTCCTCTTTTCTTCTCTTCATTCTTCTGCGTCTTCTGTTTCATGGGTGAATGCAGTTTCTCTGCTAAAGCCTCCATTCCTCCAGCCTCTCAGACACCACAGCCATTCTTTCCAACTGCATTAGAAAAGATCCAGGACCGGGGCCCCAAAAGTCAGACTCTGAGTGGGTGAGTGGGCTGGAGTCAGAGCTGGACATCTTTTGTGGGTAGATGAGAGAATTTTTAAAAACAGATTTATTTATTTATTTGTTTATTTGTGTACTTAATGTATATGCTGTTGCTGACACACCAGAAGAGGGCATCAGATCACATTACAGGTGGTTGTGAGCCATCAGATGATTGCTGGGAATCAAACTCAGGACCTCTGGAAGAGCAGTCAGTGCTCTTAACCACTGAGCCATCTCTTCAGCTCCAATAATTTTATTTTAATGGAAAAACTATTAACAAATCTTATTTCCAGTACCTGCATTGTTTGCAATGAGTATACATTACCCACAATGCAATAGTGTTTAAAAACTAAACAAGAGTCGGCCAGGAAGGAAGCACTGTGTTCCCCTCTCTTTCCAGTCCCCTTTCCTCTCCACAGACTCTGAATCCTTGACTTTCTGTTTCAGGAGAGTGGAACCTTTCCTCTGACTCAGAGTTTCAAGTGTTTCCCACCCCCACAGGCTGCTGCTGAGTACAAGCGATAGAGTCTGGTGCAGAAGCAGTCTGCAAAGAGCTCTGGGACCCAATCCACTGGAGACCTGTGGTGAAGAGAAGGGAGTGTTAGCCAGCAGGTACGGCTAGCCTGCCTGTCTGACTAAACCCACCAGGCTTTCCGTCCTGCCCAAGAAACATCACTGCTCAGTTTAGACATCTTGTTGTCTCTCAGGGAACTCTTAAGTGTGGGAGAGGTGGTGTAACCTTCTGAAGGCTCCTTCCTGCCTCAGGAATCAATGACTAGATGCAGAAGACAGGCCAGCTGAAGGCAGTTCTTCAGACCCAAGGCCTTACCTTTCCCCTTCAGACCCATGTGTTCAGTAAGGATTCTGATGGTTCGTCTGAATGAAGCCAAGTGTTTATCGATGTGATAAACACCATGAACAGATTTTTGTGGTCTCAGCCTTTCTGAGCAGGTGCCTCAAGGGAGGGAAGAAGCCTTATTATGTCAGGAGGGCCGTAAGGCAGAGAGGTCACAGGCAGATGGAGTCGCAGATCTGAATTCTAACCCTTTTCTCTGCTGGGTCTGGATTAGTTGTTTCCAGGTATATTCCCTGAGACCTGCACATGAAAGTAAATTCTCTTACATTGCACAACATCCCCACCCCTGAGCCTCATCTTAAAAAGTTTGAATAGTTACATTAATTAATTAATTAATTAAGTGTGGGTAGGTGTACCACAGTGTACATAGGTAGATCAACTTATGGGAACCAGTTCTGTCAGGAGAGTCTTGGGGATCAAAGTTGGGTTCTTAGGCTCCGTAGCAGGCTTGTCACTTTTGGAACAAGACATACTGACAGTTGAATGACATCAGGAAAGGGCAGGAGAGGGGAGGAGGAGGAGGGCTGGGGGCCTTTGCTTCTTGACACCTGCCTCTCCACCCTTCAACCCAGGACCTGCTGCAGAGCTCTGCCCAGGGTTCATTTTCGAGACATCTGAAATCCCATGAGGATCCACATCAATCTTCCCACTTACAGTGGTGGCACTCAACGACAAATTCTACCCAGCCAGTGAGAGAAGTGGAAGTTTCCTCCATGTCTCCGAGTCTATCTTCCCCTCCCTTTTGCGGGGGCGCTGACTGCTCTCTGGAGGGACTGAGGGAAGCCGGGCTGGCTCTAATGTGATTTTTGCCTAGATGGAGCTGGCAGCTGGGAACCACTTTCCCTCCGCTTGCCCTCTATAGGAAAACTCCATGCCGGAGACAGCTGGCTTGAGGCTGCTGGGGCCGCTTTGGAGCCAGAAAGGGCCACACAGGAACATTCAGGCCAAAGACAGATGCTGGGGCCACCATTCTTTCTTGAGCAATCTCTTGAGAAACAATGCTTTGAGGTAAGGTTGGCTTGCTCCAAGCACAGAAGCAAATACAAATTAAAAATAATAGAGGAGGAAAAGCAGACACAACGGAGCGTGAGACCTCACAGGAATGACTTTCAGCGGCAGCAGCTCCGAAGGCCAAAGTCCTAATGCAGGTGCATGTGATTTTTGGTCACACTTTTTAAGATGTTCACTCGAATTCTAACTCTCCCGTTTTTTAAAACAAGTATCCGAAGACCTCATAGAACTGAGCAGGGAATTAGCTGAAATAGTATGGGAGATCAAATAGTCAATATTCATTTATTCCACAGATATTTGAAGAGAAAACCCACTGAATTGGAGAGGCTTTGTGACTTATCAGTTTTATTCTACAGTGAGGGAGGATGTTAAGTGTGGCTCAATTTGCTGGATGCCTGACTGTACAGTGAGATGTTTACCATTCACAAGTGACATCCCAAAAAAGGCTTCAGAACTGGTTTCTCTGGGTGGATGAGGCTTGACACACAGGGAAGGAGATCCAATCTGCATCTCCCTTGAGTCTCTGGCTCCCTGGGAACCAGTTCTTCCTTTCTGCTACCAGGGAGGCCTGGATGACACAGCTACATGTCACTCTGTGGCCCACAGAAGGAGCTGTGTCCCTGGTGGAATCCAAAGACATCCTTGAAAGCTGCAACTTGCACAGAGAAGGTTACCATGCCAACCACAGCCTCCCTTGCCCAACAGGGAGGAAAGGAATCCAGGCCCTGTGTGACAGGCAGCCGTTGTGTGTTCACAGACTTGCCTGGAATCTATCAGTAGCTGTTAACTGCCGCTCAGCAGGACAGGGCAGGGAAATTCAGGTTAGATTTCAGTGGGACTCCAGGACAGGCTGGCCCGACAAGGGCTGATTGGGAAATGCTCATCTGAGAATGATAGCCATCTCTTGGTGAAATGTGTGGGTGTGGTACTGACAGCAGGTGTGGGAGGGAAGGGTGTCCTACATACCAGGTTCTGGCCATGATGGAAACTCAACTTCCTCTGGGTTCTTTTTTTGGCCCTGCCACCCTTACCTCTGGAGGAAGTAGGGGAAGGCAATGGGCAGGGTCAGGAGGTCACTGAAGCAATGGCCAAAGTGAGAAAGGCAAGTCAGGGACACACATACCTCAGGTAAAGGCAATAAAATCTTAATTGGGCCTGGCATCACAGGCGGGTAATCCCAGCTACTCTGGAGACTGAGGTAGGAGGATGGCAAATTCAAGGTCTACCTGCACTATAGGAGTTCATGGCCAGCCTGTGCAATTGAGTTTCAAAATAGAAAACACAAAAAGGAGCTGGGTGGGTGGTGGTTGGTGGTGGGGGTGGTGCACACCTTTAATCCCAGCACCCCAGAGGAAAAGGCAGATGGATCTCTGAGTTTGAGGCTAGCCTGGTCTACAGAATGACTTCCAGGACAGCCAGGGCTACACAGAGAAACTCTGCCTCGAAAACCAAACAGACAAACAAACCAAAAGGACTGGGGTTATATGTCAGTTGGAGAGCCTTTGCCTCGCATGCCCAAGACTTTAAATTCCAGTCTCAATATTTAAAGGATGTTGTGAAGGATTCTAGAGCTGGGCAGCCTCTCCTCACTGAGACAGGCCTTCCAGAATGCCCAAGCCTCAAGCCAGGGACTACTTTATGTTAGACACCACATCATCACTAACACACACACAGACACACACACACACTCATTTCTTTTCTATTTCATTTGATCACCACAAACCTGCAAAGCAGGAACGGTTAGCTCCTGGAGCCTCTGAGAAGGTGTATTTTCCAACACTAACCAGCTGGAATTAGACAATTAGACATCCTCTGAGCTCTGGAAGGGGAAACCCCACACCTTAGGGACATCTATTTTCTTCCAGGCATGTCTTCCAAAGCAGCTCCCCGTTCCATCCTTTAACTGGACGAGGTTAAGGGGAATCAGCAGACGGCTGGGAAAACCGCCTCGCTCACAACAACAGGGTGGCCACTCAGGGCCATGCCCGCGCTCAGGCGTGCTTCACCCGCATCAGAGAGCGTCGGTCGCTCTAGGTTGCAGAAAGCGCGCGACCGAACTGGGATTCCCAGCCGGCCGGAGCATCCGCCAGGCCACGCAACCCGGGGCGAGGTGCGTGCAGCTCCTGTGGGGCCCAGCGCCCCGTGATAGTGGGCGAGCAGCTCGCGCGGGGCCCCGCGTCCCAGACTCGGGGACGCGGCGCGGGCTCGGTGGCCCGGGGCGGCGGAAGCGCCTCGGTCCCGCGCTCCCCGCCCCCGCCCCGCCCCCGCCCCGCCCCCGCCCCGCCCCCGCCCGCCCCGCACCATGTATGGTGCTTCCTTCCCGAGCCCTACAAGGAGTTTCCTTCCCTGTCACCGGCCCATACATGGCGCTTCCTTCCCGGCGCGGCTGGCAGGCTGCCCGAGGGCTGGAGCACGGCCTCCGAGAGCAGCCCGCGGCGCCGTGACCCTGCCAAGGAGGGGAACGCTGGCCAGGCCGGTCTCCGGAGCTCCTCGAGACAGCGCCGCCTTCTACCCCTGCAAGGTCAGAAGTGCCCGTCATCGCCATCCATTTCATCTGCCCCATTTTCTCCCCCTCCCGCGCACGCAGCACCCCCTTACTGGACATCCTTTAGCAGCTCGCGACTCTAGAGCCCTACCCCCTCTCACTTAGCGATTTGGTTTTTTAGGAACCTCTGGCTGCTTCTCACTACTCCCGCCTTTCCTCTAATACCTTCCTCACACCCCTGTGGTAGAACGAACGCTCCCTAACGTAGTTGACCCCATCCCATAGGTCCGCAGACGATGCACCTTGCAGCTCTGTGCACCTTGGTTTATCCAGACTGCAGACTTAGTCGTACACATCGTTGCCTGCCTAGCTCCCACATCAGATAATGATAGATTTTTTTTTTTTTTGAGTAAAAAAAGCAGGAAAGGACCCTGTTCTCAGGCCTCTGCAGTCCTCTTATGGTTCTTGTGGCATGGAGGTTCAGGAGGTAAGGGAGGATGGAGGAGGGGTGGGGTGGAGGAGTAGCAACGGCTAGGCCAGAAGTGCAGCTACAGTGAGCAACAGTACCACGAGGTGCCCCCATCATAGAGTGGCTTCTCTTGCTCTGCCTGCCAGCTTTTAATCCTTCGCAGCAGCGAGAACCCGCAAGACCCTACTTGCCCTGCTAGAGCAAGACTTAAACCTGGGTACTCTGAGGTGATCTGCCCTAAGAAAAGGTTAGAGAGAGATGGGTACCACAGTCGGTGAAGTCCAGACGTAATGCTGGGTGAAGACAAGCAAGTCTCCATGTTGCCAGGTAACCATCTTGAGGGTCTTGGAGCCAGAGCTGGGGTTTTTAATGTCAGGCAACCTGTGGATTGTTGTGTTTGTTCTCCCCCTCTTCTCTCTCTCTCTCTCTCTCTCTCTCTCTCTCTCTCTCTCTCTCTCTCTGTGTGTGTGTACACGTGTGCCACAGCACTGGAGACCAGAGGACAGTAAGTAGGAGTCTCATCTACCATGTGTGTCCCAGGGTTCAACCTCAGGTTGGTGTGCTTGGCAGCAGGAACCTTCTGCAGAACCATCCCATCTTCGGTCTTTCTCTTCCTCTTTCCAGATTCCTTCCTTCTTCCTTGATCTGGTTTTGATCTAGAATAAATCGACCTGCAGGCTTCAGTCTCCACCAGCTACCAAACACACATGTGCTGTGACTTCAACATTCAGAAGTTTTGTGTGTGCCCGGCCATCACAGGTGCCTGTGAACAGGGTGCATGATGAGGCTGTCAAAGGGTCAGAAGGTCCAGGAGTTAGGTTCCTCACTCCTGTCCTGGGAACCTCTTGTCTTAGCATGGCTATGGCTCTTGTGGATGAAGTGGTCTGGGAAGACCAGGCTTCCTGTGGCTCTCCACCGGCTCCCTGCTCGCTATCTTTCGCCCTCTGCTGGCCGATGCCTCCTCACGGTCGAGGGCAGTTCTGGGTGTGGAGGCGCTGACGCTTTATGAAGCTGGGAGATCCCGGGCTGGAAACCAGAGAGCTATTTATAACTGAGCGAGGTGGGAGGAGGAGGCGTTGGAGGTGTTGAACTCCACCAGAATGCTACAGAATTCGCGGGAACCCCATGTTTCTGCTTGACAGGCCTTCTCTTTTTCGGCTAGGGAGTTTTGAAAGCCCTTATGAATTGGCAAGGGTCCTAGGTCTCATGAAATCTCAGCCAGTATGGGTGTTGGATATTTGATCTGGGTTGATAAATCTCTCTCTCTCTCTCTCTCTCTCTCTCTCTCTCTCTCTGCCTTTAATCCATTTAGCTGTCTCAACAGCCCCTAATATACATTTTTAAATGCGTATGAGTTTGCCTGCATATGCACCATGTGTGTGTCACTGGAGGTCAGAAGGGGGAGTTGGAGTCCCTGGAATTATGAACAGTTATAAGCCATCCATAGCAGAGAACTGAATCCCGATTAAGAGCAGTAAATGCTTTTAACTGCTGCGCCACTGCTTCAGTTCTCAATACAGATTTTAAAGAATATTTTATTTTTAAAAATTGTGGGGGCTAGAGAGATGGCTTAATGGTTAAGAGCACTGACTGCTCTTCCAGAGGTCCTGAGTTCAATTCCCAGCACCCACGTGGTGGCTCACAACCATCTGTAATGGGATCCAATGCCTTCTGTGTGTGTGTCTGTAGACAGCTACAGTGTACTCAAATACATAAAATAAATAAATATTAAAAAATTATGGATATGTGTGTGTGTGAACATGTGAGTGCAGGTGTCTGCAGCACCCAGAAGAGTGTCAGAGAAGAGAGTGGGGCTGGGGCTACGGCTGTGTGGGTACTGGGAACTGAACTCGGATCCTCTGTAAGAGCAATATGTGCTCTTAAATGCCAAGTTTCCCTCCAGTTCTTACAGAATCAGTAGGGTTAGGAGAAAGAGGGTGCTCAGGAGGAGAGTCGGTGCCATGCCTCTCATTTGTCTGGGTTTTGCTTCTAGACCAGGTGTTCTTTATTGACATGTCTGCCAAGGTGACTGTGATAATCCCACTGTCAAATGAATACATTGAAACCATAGTTGCCAGTACTGCTTGTGGAATGACATATGTCATCATCATGGTGTTTCATGGTTTGCAAAGCAGCTTGGGCAGTTAGGTACCTTTCCTCCAGAGCTGTGATAAGATCTAATGTCTGGCTTCAGACTAAAGTTCAGTCCTGACAGAACAAAATAAAACAAAAGACAGCTCGCTAGAAACTCTGCATTGTAGACCAGGCTGGCTTTAGACTTGGAGCCCTCTCATGCTCCTGCCTCCTAAATGTTTTATCTTCCTCTTCCTCCTCTTCTTCTTCCTCCTCTTCTTCCTCCTCCTGCTCCTCCTCCTCCTCTTCTTTCTCCCTCTCCCAACCCCAGGGAATCAAAGCCACAGTCTTTCCACGCTAGCAATCATTCTGCAATGAAGCCTTATCTCCACTCCTTCCATATCTTTTTAAAAAAGATTTATTTTTAATTATGTGTATATGCATGTGATAGGCATGTGCACATGAGTGCAGGTCTCCCAGAGGCCAGAAAAGGGCGTCAGAGCCCCCGGAGCTGGAGTTCCAGGCAGTTGTGAGTTTGGGTGCTGGAAACTGAATAGGGTTCCTCTGTAATTACAAGCAGTACACACTGAGCCCTTCCATGTGTTCTGAATCTTATCCAGTGTCACACTCACAGGCTCTGTAAGTTTCCTCTCCTTGGATATGAAGTAGCTTCAGAGCTTCCCAACACGGCCAACTGCATCGTGCCCGTAAGGACCTTTTGAAAAAGAGGTTTGAGTTTGTTACCTCCCTGCTTAAAATACCTCAGTGGTCTCTCATATTCTTCAGATTAAATTGTGATGTTAGCCCCACCATTCACACTCATCTGGGTCTGCTCCCTGGCTTGCCCCCTGCGCCTTTCCACTCCCCCTGACCCTATGGTCTCACATAGTTAAGCCCAAATCATAGTTGAGCTCAAATTTGCTCAGTATCGGAAGCAGGCCTTGAACTCCTGACCTTCCTTTGAGCTCCTAAGTGCTATGATGACAGGTGTGTACCACACCAGGCTCTATTTTCTGGTCTTTCCAATTTCATGCTTTACAGTCCCCATTAGTTCAAGAGATTGTATTCACATGCACCTCCTCAATGGGTTGTTTTGATTAGGGAATCTCCTTTTTCTCTGCCTGGTCAACCGGCTCCACATGTAGCCCTCCTTCAGACGGTTGTCACAGACGGTTGTCACAACTAGGACGTCCAGCAGTTAGAACTGTGGAAGCCGGTTGGATAGGGGTTGTCTCTTTTGTTCATGAAATATTCCCTTTGCTTTGCTATAGTGTAGGATAAACAACTTAGTATATTTAATAAAACTTTAAACTTGAACCTGGAAAAAAAGCTAAATAAAATTCATGCTCAAAGCCACAGCACTTTTAAGTGGAACTCCAGTGTCGTTCTGGACCGCTGCTTCCAGTGTCCACCCACATCTGTAAAGTACATTTTGAAAGGAAAATAGCAGAGGAGGGACTGGAGTGATGGCTTAGAGGTTAAGAGCACTGGCCACTCTTCCAGAAGACTCAAGTTGGATTCCTAGCACCCATATACATGGCCACTTACAACTGCCTGTCATTGGTGCACAGACATAATGCAGGCAAAATACCCTTTTTCACTTAGAATTTTTTTTAAAAAAACAATTACAAAAAGAAAATGCAGAGAAGGGAAGGGAAGAAAGATGTCAGGGAAGCATGGGAGCTGCTTTGTAATCATGAAGTGCAGTTGAGATAGAAAGATCACTGAAGGCACTTGAATGTCTGATAAGCATATGAAAAGATGCTCCCACAACTACTCCGACAAATGCAAATCAAAACCACGGTGGTGCTGGTTTGGCAGTGAACAATCTGAAAAGGAAATTCAGAAAACAATTCCATTTCCAACCACAAAAGAAATGTCCAGGAATAAATTTAACTCTGGACAGAAAGATTTATACAATGGAAGTTAGAAATCATTGCTGAAAGAAAATCTAAATAAATAGAAAATCATTCTATGTTCTTAGATTGCAAGACATTCTTGTTTGTTTTTTAAAGACAGGGTCTCACTGTATAGACTTGGCCAGCCTGGAGGTCACTCTGTAGACCCAGGCTGGCCTCAAACCTATAAAGATCTACCTGTCTCTGCCTCTTGAGAGCTGGGATCACAGGTGTGTGCCACCACACCTGGACTTAGGACTTAACTTTTTAATACTGCAGTGCTGCTTACAAGAACCTACAGTTGGAGGAAGACTTTCAAAGTTTAGAGCCTCCTCTGCCAGCAGAAAACCTAGTCTCAAAATTCATGTGCAATTCTAAGACCCCTGAGTAGGAGAAAAATCCTAAAAACAAACAAACAAAAAACCATTTGGAGGACTCATACTTCATGATTTAAAAACTTACTATAAAGCTGTATAAATCAAAGTAACACGGCAACGTGGTCCGACTATGGAGCCAGGCTGGCCCTGCATTTTTTTTTTTCTCATTTTCATTTTTATGTGTATGAGTATTTTGTCAGCATATATGCCCATATACCACTTGTGTGCCTGGTGCCCTGGGAGGCCAGAGGAAGCTATTAAATCCCCTGGGACTGGAGTGACAGTTGTAGGCTGCCATGCGTGTGTGTTGTTTTTTTATAAAAAGCGCGGGATCCCTTAGCGGGCCCATGCAAACGCATTCCCTTGAGGAATCAGCCTTCCGGCAGGCTTAGTATAAAAACGGGCTTATTTAGGACCTGGAGAAGGGTTTAGAGGCAGAGAGAGAAGGGGGACAGTGAAGGACAGAGAGAGGAGAGAGAGGAAGAAGGCAGCGTCGCTGGGAGAGAGGAGAGAGAGGAAGAAGGCAGCGTCGCTGGGAGAGAGGGGGGAGGGAGAGGAAGACGGGGGAGGGGGGGAGAGAAGGGGGGGTGATGAATCTGACTCCTGGCTTGCGTCTGGCCAGCAGCTATTGCTAGGTAACTGTTGGGCGGAGCCTAGAGGAAATACAGCGTGGGTGCTGAGAATCAAAGCCGAGTCCTCTAGAAGAGCATCCAGTGCTCTTAACTGCTGAGCATCTCTCCAGCGCCTAGCCTGGAATTCTTGATCGGCCCACGTGCTGTGATTTCAGGTGTGTACCACACACCTACCATGTCTGGATTTTGAGAAAGGATTCTTAGAGGGCAACAAGAGACAATTAAGTTAGACTCCATCCAAATTTAAAAGTGTTGAGGAGGAGCTAGAGAGATGGTTCAGAGGTTAAGAGTTCTTATGGATGTTCAAGAAGATCCTAGAACTGGTACAATGGAATGTTCCTTTAACCCCAGCACTTGGGGGTTGAGGCTGGTGGATTTCTGTGAGTTTGAGGTCAGTCTAGTCTAAATAGCAGGTTCCAGGACAGCCCGGGAGGGCTACATAGAGAAATACTGTCTCAAAAAACTGAGAGAATGCTAGGATATGCCTGTTTGGTTTCAGCATCCATGTTGGGTAGCTCACAACTGCTTGGAATTCTAGCTCCAGGCGGTCTGACACCTGGCCTCTGTGGGCATCCACATGCATGTATGCACATACATACACATAGGACATTTAAGAAAACAAATCTATAAAAAGCTTTCGAGAGGGATAGAGAGGTAGTTCAGCCAGTAAAGACTAAAGCTCACAGCCCAGTCTTCAAAAAGTTTGGTGGACTGTGGCTGTAGCTTAGTGATAGATTGCCAAGCAGGTATGAGTTCCCAAGTTTGCCCCAGCACCACAACAACATAATGCAAAGTTTTGTACATCAGAGAGTATCTAGAAAAGAAAAAAAAGTGAAATGTGAGGCTCTTGAGCTAGGTCAGTGAGGAAAGGTGCTTGTCTCCAAGCCTGACAAGTTCCCAGGACTCACAGAACAGAAAAGCACTGATGCATAAAATTTCTCTCTGATCTGAAATGTGGGGGAGCCCAAGATAATACTGTGTGCACATATACCCATGAACAAGTGTGTGTGTGTGTGAATTGTGCACGTGTGTGTGCAAATGAACAACAGACAGGGACAAATAGTAAAGAACAAATGGCCAATGTTCAACATTGTTCAATGGAAACAGAATTAGTCCTTAAGGACATGCAAATGAAAACTAAGTTGAGTTACTGCCTGGGCCTTGCCTGACACATTGGCTCCAAAACCAGAAACACCAAAAAAAGAACAAAGTCCAGAAAAACAAACAAAACCCAAAATAATACTATGTGACCCAGTGATTTAAAAAAAGCAAAACAAAACCCCGTGATTCTGTTCTGAGACGTCAACCTGTGGTGGCTTGAGTGAGAATGGCTCCCAGAGGCTCCTGAGCCGGAATGGCTGGCGCCAGTTGGTGGAACTGTTTGGGAAGGCTTAGGAGGTGTGGCCTTGCTGGAGGTGTGGCACCTTGCTGGAGGTGTGGTACTGGCAGTGAGCTTAGAGGTTCCAGAAGACTCATGCCATTCCTAGTATGCTGTTTCCTGTTCATAGATCAAGATGTGAGCTCTCAGCTGCTGTTCTGACACCACAGCAGCTTGCTTGCTGCCATGTTCCCCACCATGATGGATGGAATCTTGTCCCTCTTGAACTGTAAGCCCCCAAATAAACTCTCATTTCTACAAGTTTCCTTGGTCATGCTATTTTGTCACAGCACTAGAAAAGTAAATAAGACACCGAGAAGCCAAAAGTGTGTACGCTCATGCACACTTCAGATGTTATCCAGGTGCTGTCCTTTTTGCATGTGTGTGGATGCAGGTGCATGTGTGTGGGTGCAGGTGCATGTGTGTGGGTGCAGATGCGTGCGTGTTTGTACTTTCCTGTGGTTGCCCAGGATAGTGGGCACTGGCATAGCTAGTGTCTTCCTGGAATGCTCTTCACCTTGTAGACTGAGACAGGGGCTCTCACTGAGCTGAGAGCTCACCATTTTGGCTAGTCTGGCCAGCCAGCTTGCTTGGGGGCACTCCCTGTCTCCTCCATCTGACTAGCTGGGATCATGCTCATCCATCTTTTATATGGATTCTACGGACTGGAATTTGTTCACCCATGCATGGCAAGGACTTTATTTGCTGAGCCATCTTTTTTTCTTTTTTTTTTTTTGACAGTCTTCATTGTGTAGCCCTGGATGGCCTGAACTTGCTATGTAGAGCAGGTCTTGAACTCACACGAGTTTTGCCTGCTTACCAAGTTGCCTTTGTTTCTTTGTTTTGTTTGTTTGAGACTACAGTTGTTTCTCTGTATAGTCCTGGCACTCATACTGTAGACCAGGCTGGCCTCGAACTCAGAGATCCACCTGCCTGGGAGTAAAGGCAAGTGCTACAGTGCCCAGTGCCTTTTTGTTTCTTTAAAGTTACAGTTGTATGGTTGTGAACTGTCATGTGGATGCTTCAAACGGAACCTGGGTCTTCTGGATTCAAATGGAACCTGGGTCTTCTGGAGGAGCAGCTGTGCTCTGAACTGCTAAGCCATCTCTCCAGCTCCCCACTTTGTTTTGTGAAACAAGATTTCTCCCTGGCCTGGAGCTTATTTACCAAGTAGGCTAGACTGTCTGGTCACAGAGCCACAGGGGTCTGCTCTGCTTCCCCAGTGTTCGGTTACAAGTTGTACTGCCATGCCCAGTTAGGTGGCTTCTGGGGTTCAAACTCAGATCTTCCTAGTTGCAAAGCAAGCATTTTATCAACTGAGCCATCTCCCCACTCCCTCAAGTTACTCAAAGATATATGAATGCCAGTAGCAATATTATTCACCATAGCTGAAAACTAGGAAGGACCCAGATCCACCAGGAGAGCAATGACTGTGACCGCCACACGGACCCAGATCCACCAGGAGGGCAATGACTGTGACCGCCACACGGCGGTACGGTGCACTACTTGTGATTTTTACTTGCAACACTTCAACACCATGTATGTGGGGTCTCTTCCCATACCAACCATTTCTACATCTCCAGACATGGATTGTGTGCCCAACAGTTTAACTGAGCTTTGACAGCTGAAGTTAAGGGCAGATCCCATAGTTGAAGCTCTGACAGATGTGGTGCTGCTATACATGCCTGCAATCTCTGAAGGCTAGAACAGGAAGATCCCAGGCCAGCCTTCTCTATGTTGTGAGTTCCAGGCTACTTTGGGATACAGTATAAGATCATGTCTTAGAAAAAAGAAAGAAAAAGAAAGAGCCAGGCAGTGGTGGCACACACCTTTAATCCCAGCACTCGGGAGGCAGAGGCAGGTGGATTTCTGAGTTCGAGACCAGCCTGGTCTACAGAGTGAGTTCCAGGACAGCCAGGGCTACACAGAGAAACCCTATTCTGAAAAACAAAACAAAACAAAACAAAAAAAACAAAGAAAAAATAAAAAGAAAGGAAGAAAGGAAGGAAGGAAAGAGAAAAAAAACAGTAGGCAGGCATAGTGGTGCACACTTTGGGATTCTGGTAGAGGCAGAAAGATCTGAGTTCCAGGCCAGCCAGGGATACACAGTAAGACTGCCTCAAAAAATGAAATTATAGTGTGAATTTTATAGTCACTTATATTAGGAGTGGTCTCACTCTGTGTAAACTATACCTTAATAAAGTTAATAAACAAATGAGAAATGTTGAGTATAAATATCAGGACCCTGAAATTTGAGTAATTTCCCAAAAATTGAATAAAATTCTCAATCAAATCAGGACTGACTCAGAAACTCGCTTGCCACCCCTGTAGCTGACCTTTGTGTACACCTAGAACTCCAAATGAGGAGGGGCAGTCCAGGTTCTTATCCTTGTTCCCCACTCTTCATATTGAATGCCTCCTAAACTGATTTTGCTGGTGGGCAGTGACCACTAAGGGTAGGGACCAGGCCTTCTGCCCACCTTACTCACCACTGCCCCTCAGCATCTTGTACAGGGCTCAGTGTATAGGAAACGCCCGTGAGCACTGAGCGACAAGAGTAGGTTTAGCTTATATCCAATCACAGCGGTGGCAGTGAGCTGTGTATGTAGCCAGGATGGAGGAGTCCAAGTTTCTGAAGCCCTTTGCTCAGGTCCCCAGGCTAGAATTAACATGTTGATTGTTCTCCAAATCAGATTTGAAGGAGTGGGGAGCAAACTTTAGGGCTACCTGAGCTACAAAATTTGAGTAGTGTGGCAAGGGAGGATACCCAATTCTGTCACCAACCCCACGGCCTCACACATGTAAGGCAATGCTGTACGCCGAGCCGACCTTATCCCAGCCGGTACAACTGTCTGAACAATCTAAAGGAAGGGGCTTTAATCTCTTCCCTAGCTGTCAACCTACTTTTTTACAGAGTCTGCTTTATAGCAGGCCCTCCAAGTGGTCGTCATTCAGATAACCCCTCTCCAATACTTACTGGGAACTTGTTCTGTTTGGACAGCCATGTGACAGGCAGGTGGCTGGCCATCAAACACTAGCTTCGCTTCCCTCTCAAGCCCTCCTTTACTCCCAGAGAACTGAGTGTCTCCTTTGCCTCTACTCCACAAGATCCTTGTTCTTTCTTGCT
Source organism: Rhynchomys soricoides (assembly GCA_019843965.1). Classification (NCBI taxonomy): domain Eukaryota; kingdom Metazoa; phylum Chordata; class Mammalia; order Rodentia; family Muridae; genus Rhynchomys; species Rhynchomys soricoides. The sequence goes on along the minus strand of JADRCH010000105.1, from coordinate 2,498,981 downwards.
TGGAGCCTCTCTCTGAAGTTGCTATTCTTTTTCCTGGCCTCACTAGGAAAGGGCCTACTAGCTTTCCTTTTGAGTGGGTTTGGAGAGCCCAGCAGCAGGGGTTACATATAGCCATGTTGGGTATCTCAGCAGAATGGCAGAGAGTGCAGGGATCCTGGGGCAGGAAAAGCAACTGAGTCATATGCTCAAGCCAACCATGACTCACAGGGAAGTGACTTGAGAACACTTTAATAACTACCTAGATGCTGGCCACCTTTCCCCTCCAAGCTCTTTGGCTTCTGGCCACTCACTTGTCTCCTGTCATCTGTTTTTTCATCCACAACATTGGAGAGAACAGGATTTAGGTGAAGGGCAAGGTCATCTATTTGCTGAGGCCACAGACATCAGAGTCATAATGCTGGACACTCATGTTAACTACTTTGCTGTTCACAGCTCAGCAAGCTGTCGATGACGTTGCTCTCTAGACTTCAGCTGTCTTTTCAGTGAAGGTTACAGGATAAGATCCAAGGCTCTTTTGACTGATAAAATTATGATTCTCAAAGATAGATAGGGTCAGGCATGGTGACATATGACTATAATCCCAGCACTTTAGATGTGGAGCCAGTCTGGGCTACGTAGCAAACCCTGTCTCAACAATGAAAGTATTAGGGGGCTGGAGAGATGGCTCGGCAGTAAGAGCTGGGCTTGTAGAAGACCAAGGTTCAGTTTCCAGCACCCACATGGCAGTTCACAACCATTTAGTTGCATGGGCTCTGATGTCCTCTTCCTACCTTTGCAGGCACTGTATACATGTTGGTGCACATCCAAGTAGGCAAAACACTTATACACATAAAAAAATGTGTGTGGGTGTTTTCCCTGCTTTGTCTGTGCATGTAATACCTGCAGATGTCAGAAGAGCATCAGATCCTCCAACTATTGTGAATGGGTGCTAGGAACTGAATGAGGTCCTCTGAAGGGCAGCCAGTGCTCTCACTGAGCTCTATTTCCTGCCTCAAAACAATTTTTAAAAAAATATTATTTATTATTATTTACGAGTACACTGTAGCTGTCTTAAGACACACCAGAGAGGGTATTGGATCCCATTTCAGATGGCTGTGAGCCACCATGTGGTTGCTGGGAATTGAACTTAGGACCTCTGGAAGAGCAGTCAGTGCTCTTAACCACTGAGCCATCTCTCCAGCTCCAATTTTTTTTAAAAAAATAAGTATTAGGTTACTGTAGTGAAGAGCTGACAGAACTCTGTCCTGAAGTTGGGCTCCAGGTTCTCAGAGACTGGCTGCAGGGCTGAGGCTACTCTGAGACTCCTGGTAATGCTGCTGCTCCAGTCTCCTGGGTGCTGGGATTACAGGTGCATACCACAATGTCCAGTGATGCTTTTTTCCTCCTAGACAGGGTCTATGTAGCTCTGGCTGTCCTGGAACTCAGGCTGGCCTTGAGCTCACAGAGACCCACCTGTCTCTCCTCCTGAGCATTGGGATTAAAAGAGTGGACTACTACTCCTGGCTATAAGCCTCACCTACTTTAACCTGATAAACTACTTTAACATGATACCCATCAACATGAACATTCTCTTGCCGGGCAGTGGTGGTGCACACCTTTAATCCCAGCACTTGGGAGGCAGAGGCAGGTGGATTTCTGAGTTCGAGGCCAGCCTGGTCTACAGAGTGAGTTCCAGGACAGCCAGGGCTACACAGAGACAGAGACAGAGACAGAGACAGAGAGAGAGAGAGAGAGAGAGAGAGAGAGAGAGAGAGAAGAACATTCTCTTACAAAACCACAGCAATTATTCAGCTAGAGTAGGTTTTATGGACAGTCCACCTCTGAGTATTATCTGTCAATCAACAATATAGTTTGAAGAGCAGGGACACGAGTCAGGCAAGAAGGCTTAACCTCAGAGCAGCAAAACCAACTCACCTGCTACAAGGACAAAACTACCATTTGAAAATTCCACTTTCTCTTCCATGCAGACAATGGATAATCAGCACCACCCCCCCCAAACAAGGTCTCATGTAACCCAGGCAGGCATTAAATGCACTCTATAGTAGCTGAGGATGACCTCCAATTTCCTTCATCTTCCTATCTCCATTTCCCAAGGAGCCCTCTCCAAGGAAACTCATGGCATCTCCTTTTGTTTACCCCCAACTGTGTTGGGGAACAGGCTGGCCAGCCAGGAAAAATGTGTTGTGGGAAAGAAATGCTAACGGGTGCCTTCCAAACACAACTCAAGCTGGTGGTCACCTTGGAAAGCACGCCAGTGGTTGGTACAGCACGACCTTACCGGCATCATGGTGTTTTTCTTTTTTTTAACCCTCTTAAAGCATGAATGGTCTGTAATTTGTGGCTTTGGAACCCAATGGAGCCCTAGAATGTTATGTAATAGCTTGGGAACCTTGACAGAAACACCTGAGTTTTCCCTAAGGATTATATAACTTACTATTGTTATTTTATACGTGGTAGTTCAAACCTAGATTTCAGAGAGTAAAAACTGAGCAGAGGTGAAGTGAGCCTCCTGGGTTCTTCTGTGAGGTCAACCCTCCTTCCTTTGGTTGGCTGCCATCCCTCTCTCTCCAGATTTTAAGGACAAAGCAGTCCCAGAAATCCTGCCTTTTCTGATGAAGCAAGTTTCCTGCACAGCCAGTATCCTTGTAGTGTAGCTCCACCTTGTGCCCATGAGCAGAAAGTCACTCTGGACCCTTCCACAGAAGAGGTCAGTAGCCATGGAATCTTGATAGCAGTCTTCGAATAGGTGCCAGAAATTGGACTAGGCAATACCTTCCACATACCTTTCTCTATGAAATCCTTAAGCCCATCTGTCAAGACAGGGTCTTGGCAGGTAAAAGGCTGGCCTGAAAAGCTGAGTGCTGATGTGACAGGTGTGTCACCACATGGGGATCAGAGCTAGGGCTTTAAGACTTCTTGGGCTGGGGAACTGGGTAGGGGTAGACATGGCAACAGGGGCCAACCCCATGTTGGGCAAACATTGCCACTGAACTCCTACATCCCAGCCCTTTGCTTCAAGAAAAGATTTCACTAATTTGTCATGGCTGACTTTGATTTGCCCAAGCCTCCAATTAGCAGGGATTGCAGGGATCTAATTATTAGGGATCTAATACCAGACACTAATACCAGGCTAGTTCCTAGTTGAGCCCAGTTAAGGATGAGCCTGCCAAGTTCTGAGATTCCTGGGGGTGGCTCCCCAGAGTTCACGGGCCAGGACATACTTATAGAAAACCTTGAAGATGAACGTCTGCATGTGTGCTTCTAATTTCATTTGGCCACATGTCACATTGTGGTAAACTGCTACAAGGGAATAACGCCCTGCCTCACAAGCTTTAACACCACGTTTCTACACCCTCTGGCCAGACAGCTCCTACATCTTGAGTACAGTCCCATGAGGGTGGGACTTAGGCAGATGCAAATCCCAACTGGCACTCATTCAGGTTGGCTACAAGGGAGAAGCTGTCATGAATCTTATATCCCACACTGGCACTCAGCTCTCAGTGGACTGGGCCTGTCCGGGAGTGTTGTGGCATGGGAGTGGGAGCTGGAGAGGAAAAGTGTAGCAGGCCCAGACAGGCAAGAGGTGCAGCCCACACGTCCTGTACTCCCAACAGCTTGTTGACTTTGAGAATACCACTTAGGCAGGCTGTAGGAGAAAAACTACCTTTACTGTGCTTGACTCTTTCCAGAGGAAGACTGGTTTCATTTGAGTACCTTCTGGGTTGGACAAGCCATGAATATGCTGAAAAAGCAGTGATGGGTAAGGGCTAAGAAGAGCAAGCTGCTGGTGGCCAGTTTTTCTTCCAAACCTGGGAACAGCAAGCCATGTATAACCTGTTTTTTAACTAGGCTTCTGAAGCTCTCAAAGAACCTGTAGGCTCCTAGACCTTTATAGGGAGAAAGAATTAATGCCTGTCTAGTTTCTGCTCTGCCATCTAGACTATAACTGAGTGGTTTGCCTGCCTTCATGGATGTGCATCTCGGGCAGGGGTGCCTGGTACCAGTGGAAGATGGCCAGGAGGCAGTGGATCCACTAGGATAGTCCACTGGGTGGCACCATGGGGGTGCTGGCAATTGAACCCAGGCACTTTACGAGAGCAGCACTCCCCCTTTTTTTTTCTTTCCAGTTTTTCAAAGCAGGGTTTCTTTCTGTGTACTCCTGGCTGTCCTGGAACCACCTGGCTCTGCTGTCCAAGTGCGAGGATTCAAGGCATGCACCACTACGCCTGGCATACAGTCAGTGCCCTTAGCTGCTGAGCCAACTATTCAGCCCCCTGGACTAGCTATTCTTTTGTTCAAGTTTTTTGTTGTTGTTTTTAAAAAAAGACAGGATCTTGCTATGTACCCAAAACTTGCCTCAAACATGTGATCTTTCTACTTCTGGCTCCAGTGTATGTCCCACCACACTGGACTATGACCCCTTTTACAGGTCTCAAATGCAAGGGGACAAAAACTAACTTGAGACTGGGGTAACATTCGGCTAATCAAACTCTTAATGCCTTCTACCTGTTAGAGGGTGCTATCACTTGTCTATGGAATACAGGCAGGTCTGAAATACCCTAAAACAGAACACCAAAGCCAAACACATGCAAATTGCCTTCCGACTCACATGTACAATGGAGGATGATACAAATCCATTTGGCTGTAGAAAGTGGAAGCTCCCTATAGCATATCCCTAGGATTGCAACCTCAGCTCTCCTCCATACAGATACAGGGAGAGTAACTAAGGCTGAGCATTTATTAGGCACGACTAATCTGACAAACGCAGGAATTCAGTCCCTCATAGTCCAGACTTTTCTAGGAATATTCCTAAAAAACCTCAAGCACACAAAATATATTCTTAAATATGGTTTAATGCTCTTCTCCATTTCTGTACATCACAACACCGAGATTCTGCTCTTAGGGTCTCTCTGCAGAGGCTAGGGAGTGCAGGCTACGGTTTCACCCCTCACTTATGTGTTTGTATGCGTAAGTGTAACACATCAGTATATATTGATACACACATCAATATATAATGCAATATATATCACCAAGGAGAACACATTGATTAAAGAAATACAAAAATTTGGCATCATTTCCAAACTTAAATAGTAAAAATAAAAACTACAAAAGGAGCTGCATACCCTAAATGTATCATGTGAAACAACAAGCATATTCAAAAATCTAAATTTACATCCAATTTCTCTGGTCTTGTCATATCACATTAGACCCATTTACAATGGCAAAACCCTAAGGTACTGCTGGGAAGAAGAGTGTGTTCGATTGCTCTTGGGTGTTCTGCAAACAAACAGCAGAGCCCAAAGCAAAAGCCTGTTCTGGTGAAGCCTCCCATGTTGGTGAACACTAAAGAATCGACTCTTCTCACTGGGGGTTGAGACATCAGGTTACAGGACAGACAGTCATTTGGACCTCAGAGTACAGTGTGAGAACCAGAAGCTTTACATTTGAGACATACGCCCTTCATTCAAGTGAAACAGGATTATTGGAACGATAGATAGGCAGGTCTGTAACCTGGGAACAAGGAGCTGGTTCAGACCAATAAAGCTACAAGTGACTGAGTCAAGTCAGTGAAGAACAGCAGTCAGGCACTAAAGTGTTAAAAGTACCCAATTTGAAATCCAATGCACCCTACCACCCTGGTGAGTGTGCAGGTGATACCAGTTGACTTAAAAAAAACCTTCGGTCCTTCAAAGTCCACTCGGTAGACTTTTCCCCACTGCTACCGCTGGGCACACCCCACACTCTGTTCACTGTCACCACCTTGAGCATACCATGACTTTGCACTTCAACTGGGTTTAAATCCAACTTACAGCCCAGCTGTGAAGCATAAGCTTCAGGTTTCCAGGCCAACCTTCGGCTCTCACATGGTTTAATAATAGTCCACGGTGCCAGCAGCTGTGTCCTACCCCACCCCACCCTGCCCTCCCCACCCACCTCTATACTTTCTCCTCTGAGAGGTGCTTGTAGATCCCACTTATTGAAACAGATGCTCCAGCCCCACCAGGGGTTTGAGATACATGCACGGTCATACGTGTCTTGTCTGTCGTTCCTGTGAAAATCTTGCAGTTCATTTGAAAAAAAAAAAAAAAAAAATCAAAACATTCACATAATCTCATGCCATCCAACACAAGGAAACACCACCACCTCCCTTTACCAAGAATAGATCCAAGCAAAAATCATCTTTGAATTTTTTTTGGTTCCACTTAAATTGCATGTTTTATTTCCCCCAATCCCAGCAATAGCACAGAAGCCCCATCATGTCCATCCCAGACTGGTTTCTAGTAGGCTGAGATTACAGGGAGCCTCAGTAATGCTAATGGCATAAAGGGCTCCCAAAGGCCGGGCACAAATGTGCCTCCACACTGATCAATGTCAAGAGTGCACTGGCCCCAATGTTTCGGCACTCAGTCTGACTTTGCAACGCAACCTGCACCTTTGAAACGGACAGTCTGGGAGTGGGGGGAGTGTGAGGGAGTGAAGCTGAAAGTGCCTCCTATTAGCTCACCCTTTCAACATTAAACAGAGACCAAGAGAGAAACAGTTCCAATATTTCACCACATATATTTCTTCTTGTGCAGTCTAAGCCGAGAATGCCATGTAAATGGGTCACTGCGAAATGCAGCAATTTAGTTATTCTCCGATCAAAGGAAGAAACAAACCAGTATGATCTCACTTCTACTAACTTTTGAAGGTTTACAGCAGTTAAAGTACTTTGCTTCTATGTATGAAGGTTAAAAAAATCATTTTTTTTTTCATAAAATACAAGAGCAACCAATTTTACCATCAAGTAAAAGTAAAAACTGGGATTCTTTTTAAATTAGTCCAAAGTGGCATTTAGGGACTTAGTTGTAGGCTGCTGCGCTGACACCAGGACAAACCAAAGTGTAGGGTTGGGTCTGGTTTTGTTTCGCTTTTCTTTTCAGTATCCAATGCTCACGGATTAAGTTCTGGAAATGCTCCAATTGTAAGGCAGGGATCTGTTTGGACTCCACCACGGGTATGCTCCTTGGGTTGAATGCTGGAGGGTGAGGCACGCTTTGCCGGACCCATGTCGACTACCTAGTAGTCATCAAGGTCAAAAAATTCATCATCTCCTCCTTGGTATTCCATTCCCTGGAAATCTACTCGGTACCGCAAGATACCTGGAGAGACAAAGCAGAATAAGTAGCCTGGGCTCTTAAAGCAGAGAGGGATTGCTCTTACAGGGGAAGCCCGCCCTACTCCAGAATTACAGAATTAGCCCAGGCAGGGTAGCTCACAAATATAAACTTTAGTATCCGGGAGGCCAGGGCACAAGGACTGCTAGTGTTGGAGGCCAGTCTGGGTGGCACATTGAATCCAAGTGTATGTGCTTAAGCCTGATGACCCGACTTCAGTTCCTGGAGCCCACACTATGGAAAGAGCAGTCTCCCAGGTCTCTCTTGACACCTGAATGCTAGTGGCACAAAACCACACTCCCCAAAACAAAACACAGGCTCAGCAAGATGGTTCTGCAGGTAAAGGCACTTGCTGTCCCAGCTCTTCAGGACCCACATGGAGGAAGGAGAGAACCAACTCCTGCAAGCAGCCTTCTGACCTCCACATGCATGCCATGGCACTTTTGTGCTCACATAAATACATAACAAACCAACAAACAAAAACCCACTAAGCTGCAGAGATTAAATATGACTGAAATACATTATGTACATGCATGAAAAAAAAACGGGTAGTGGTACACGTCTTCAGCACTTCAGGGGCAGAGGCAGGCAGATCTCTGAGATTGAGGCCAGCCTGGTCTACAGAGTGAGCACCAAGGCAGCCAGGGCTACAAAAAAAAACAAAAACAAAAACAAAAAAAAAACAAACAAAAAACAAGACAACCAAAAACCTGATAGAAAACATTAAAAATAACCAAAAATTGGTCCAAAACTAAGGAATATAGCATCACATGCTGATCCAACCACCTCTTCCAGATAGAGAGGGCATATATCACTTAGTAAGTAAACTACTTCAGGATAGCCAAGACAACCCTGGTTTGAGTTTGCTACTCACCTCCAATTCCACCAAATCCTTTCACAAACTGTGATCCTTCTTGTGACTTATCTGTGACAATTTCTAGTGTAGCTCCAAATTTTTTATAGTTGTTAGCAAACCATTCCAAGAGGGGCATGCTCTCTATCAGTTCATGTTCCTGTCCGGTCTACAGGGCACATGACACAGAAACAATGGATTAGATACACAGCTATAGTACATGCCCAGTGCCCCTGCCCACCACCACCCATCCTCCTCACCATTTTGAGCATTATAAATGCACAAAACTAAGCATATCTACCAGTTCTTGGTAACATAATTGAAATGGTAAATAAACTGATTATTTCAGTATTTTCCCCCCAGGCCGTGGGCTCAGCAACAAAATGTCAAACCATTCTTAGTTGTCTGTCAACTTGATTCCTGTGGCTGCTTCCAGAAACTAGGCTGTTGTAGTTTCTCATCATTCCTCAGGTCAGAAGAGAAACACAACAGGATAGTCTAAATAAATAAGTACACCACAGAGATGCCTGGTGCCCATGAACTGGGATTAGACAGTGGTGGGACCTCTACAGAACAAGTGCTCTGAACTGCTGAGCATCTATCTCTTCAGCCCCACTACCAGCCTTGTTTTCAAAGTGTCCAGTGTTGTGTGTACACGGGAGTGTGCATGCCATGTACATCATGTAATGGACAGAAGACAACTTGCTTAAGTCAGTTCTCAGGCTTGGTCATTTCATCAGCCCAATTCAGAATTTAAGGAAGCCACCATTTACACCTGTCTTGTTTAGAAAGGTAGCATTCATTTTAAACTATGTTGATGCATTTAAAGCTAGCTAAGTACAAAGGAAAAGCTGATAAAATGCTAATAATTAAATAAAGCAAGCAAGCCAGCCTGGCATTGGTAGTGAGCACCTTTAATCTCAGTACTTGGAAGGCAGAAGCAGGCATATATCTGAGTTCGAGGCCAGCCTGCTTACAGAGTGAGTTTCAGAACAGCCAGAGAGAAACCTGTCTCCCCTTCCATCCCCCCTAATAAAGCAACAAGGTCTCACACACAGAGCAGGGACAGTGCTACTCCAATTTGGCTACTTTAAATAAAAAATAGTCTATAATAATCATGATCCCTCCCTCCTTGGATACAGGCCAGTGTGTGGCAGTGAGACTCTCCCCCTCTTCCATGGCTGTCTACCTAGAATTAAGCTTTGTTTCCCAGAGCTGATACTGTATGTTACCAATGCTTTAACACTTAAGTGTTTTTATAGGTGATCACTAAGCAAAGACAACTTTACATACCTCTTTGTCTGTGAAGTGAGATTTATCCTTCTCTTGTTCTGGAGTTAAATAGAGAATTTTCTCCTCTGTAGTAGTAAAAGTTAAAAACAAAAACAGTTAACCTGGCTCTCAAAGTACTAACAGACATAAGCTCTGCAAGAGACCAGATAAGAAAAGGAGTCCTGGACTAACTCTACCAAACCTTCCCCCAAACATCTCAGCACCAAGTACCTGGTACCCTACTCCTATAAGGAAACAAAGACATTCAAAATATAGCCCCATATTCTTGGCCAATTTAACTGTGAACAGGAATTACATAGCTAGTGTGGGGTGGGGCAGTGGGTGCGGCAACATGACACATGACCCTACGCATTTATGTTCCCTTATAACTGTGCCTAAAACCAAGGATTTCTGAACAGAGAAATGTAACAGACAGCAACAACATTTTCTTCTTTTTTGTTTTACCTTCTGTGCCTTGGCAATGAAGAACGTATCTCATTATATCCAGATTTTCATAGACTATTAGAATCTCTACAGCTCCCATTTCCAAAGCCTTTAGTGTATCTTCAACTCCAAAACAGTACTTGCCTGTGTCCTGGCTAATTTCATCAAAGTATCGCCCTGTGGATTAGGGACATAAGAATAAAATATATGGCGGCTCTTGGTTTCCATGAATGTAACTAACTGTGGATCAAATATATTTAGAAAAATAAGCATGACATTCCAACATGTACTATGGAGCTAAGCTTGTGATGGCTGCATCTACACAGAACATACATAGACCTTTACCTGTCTTCATAATCCGAACGATAGCAGACTTTTATTAGTGTAATATTTACAATGTGCTAAGTATTACAAAAAAGTAAGAGATAATTTAAAGCACACGAGAGGGTGTGCACAGGTCATACATGAAGACTATGCCACTTCCATTAGAGACTTTCAGTGTTAGCTTTTGGTAGCCACAAGACTTTAAGTCATTTCCACCCAGGCCTGACTGCTAAATATTAAGCTGATGCACCAGAGCCTGTTCCTCACTCCTAGCTCTGTGCTGCCTTGGGGTCATCAACAGGCATCCCCTAGTCGAAGGGGAGCACCTTTTGCTGACCTGCCAGCTGCCCTTTCAGGTTGGTGCTGTTCTTAAGAGGCTAACACAGAAGGCAAAGGAACTCTCTAAAACCCAGGGAGGAGACTGTATACCTCCTCTTTGGATCCTGTGTGGGAGGGAAAAAAACCAAACCCTATACAAGTAATACTGCAGGGCCTGTGGAAGCACTGTGTCAACTGAGCCGCTTTCCCACTAGCCCTTATGCTCAACCCAGAACCTCACTCTGAAAACCAGGCCAGCTGGAACTTGTCCAATACAACCATTGTAACTTCCTGGGTTATATATTCCTGGCGGTATATGCCATCTGTGTCCAGCTGATACTTCTTTTTCCAGTAAAAATGTTTAATTTCCCATTCCTTTACCCTTTTTTTATTTTAGGTTTTGGACAAGAGTCTCATACAGCTCAAAATGGCCTAAAGAATGACCTTAAACTCCCCCTTTTTGGGGGGGGGGGGTGAGACAGGGTTTCTCTGTGTAGCCCTGGCTGTCCTGGAACTTACTCTGTAGACCAGACTGCCCTCGAACTCAGAAATCCACCTGTCTCTGCCTCCCAAGTGCTGGGTCACCACCACTGCCCGGCGACCTTGAACTCTTGATCGCACTTTGCGTGGGGATCACAAGCATGAACTACTGTACCTCGCCCTTTCTTTCTTTTGTACCTTCTCAGTATCACACACAAACATTCCACAGAATAGAATAGTAGCCTTTCACCAATACCTATTAATTTCTTCTCTTGAATGAACTTCACGTTGGAGAGAACTTCAGTAGATAATTCAATAGCTTGGTTGAATCCATTTTCACCACCATAGGATATATCAACTAATTTTAAAACTTTAGATTGCAACCTCTGACATAAACAGAAACAAAAACATTAGGATCTCAAATACCTTTACTGAAATCCTACTCTTAAAAAAAATTATGTTACTAGATCCCCCAGGAGCTGGAGTTATAGGTGTTTGTGAGCCATCTAATATGGGTGCTGGGATCAAATTTCGGTCCTCCCCACGAGCTGTATTCACACTTAACCACTGAGCCAACTCTCCAGCCACTGTTTTTAACCTGGGGAGTTTATGGCTAGGAAGGCCAGCACACGCACAATGCACCGAGCACGAAAGCATCTCGCACACAGACCCCGCCACAGCAGTTCCTCTTCTCTTACCTGGTCAAACATGTCAGATTGACTTAGTTCAGTTTTAAAGTCAGCTGATCCAGCTAAAACCAAACCAGCCACATTCACTTTGTCTCCAGAAATAAACAGCTGCACAGCAGTCTCTGCTACTTTCCGAACATAGTTATGTCGCTTTTCCATTCTTAAACGGGCAAAACGCAAGGCTGATTGACCTCCTCTGCCTTTGACACAAAAGCGGTGGGAAAAGGGTAACTATTAAAAAGTACAACAGAACATATGCCTCATGAAGCAAAGCAAAAAAATAACCAGTCAAGCTAATCACTACCTCCGCAATGGTCAGCACAAATGTGCTTATCTGCACTGACGACTGTAAAGACAAGTAAGAGGACCTGAGCAGCCTTTTACATACCGTGTTTCTTGGGGAGATCCACAGTGAACTTGTGCAGGACTTCTCTGGTGTTTCCTTGGAGTGTGCCAAAAAGAGCACCGCTGCCATCTATTACAATAAAACCAAACTTGCTGTCATCTGAAAGTAACGCTGTAAGGGCCTAAAAAACAAGCACAAGCACCACACAGTGAACTCCAATGCTTAGTTAACGCACAATGTATCAACAGTATGGGGAGTAATGTGTAGACCTCAGCTGTAAGACGCAATGCTCATGTAGAGTGGTGGTTTCCATTCTGCAGGGAAGGACTTATTGTTTACAGTTACAGAGTTAGTTCTAGAGAAAAGGTGGTGGTGATAGTTCACACTACACTGCACAACTTAAAACAGTTTTGTTTTGTTTTGTTTTTAAATTTTACATTTATTTTATGTACATGAGTGCCCTGTCTTCATACACAAGAGGGCATCCCATCCCATTACAGATGGCTGTGAGCCACCATGTGGTTGCTGGGAATTGAACTCAGGACCCCTGAAAGCTGCTGAGCCATCTCTCCAGCACTGCAGTTACAATTCTTAGCTGGATTTTACCATAATAATAGCAGGAAGAAATTAAACAACTCAAAACCTATACTTGGGTAGGCAAGATTTCTCAGCAATTAAAGGTGCCTGGTACCTAGAACCAACATGGGAGGACAGAATCAATCCCACAAAGTTGTCCTGACCTCCACAGGCAAGCCACAGGGTCTGTCCCCCTTGACATACCCCGCCAGCACCACCCAACACATACACAAAGCACAAAATTTGAGGTGGAAACAGTGTCATTCTACAATTCCAGCACCTGGGAGGCAGACATAAGAGAATTTCAAGTTCAAAGCTAACCTGCACTACCCAGTTAGGGACCATCTCCAAAGCCAATCAACTACCTACAAAGCAACTACCAACCAACCAAACAGGATGTCAGCAGAAAATCAGTCTCTACTTTTTCATTTTCATCATTCAATTTAGACAGATGCTATGTAAAGTATAACATCATCTAAATTACAGATCGAATTTAAAATTTTGGTTGTTTTTTTAGCACAGTGCTCTGAAATGTACCCAGGAGGACTCTTGCACTCTGAGCCAGTGTCCTACCAAAGCTAAGCTGCAGTCAACTTACTTTCTGTTACTATCAATGACCTCAGCATTACTAGACAGTACTATCAAGGTAAAATAATTTTGCCAGTTAATTCTATAGTAACAATTAAGTGTCTTAAACAGACAACCCATCGTGCTCATTTGAGAGAGGGTTTTCTGTTTCAACATGGGGTTTCTCTGTGTAGCCCTGGCTATCCTGGAACTCACTCTGTAGTAAAGGCTGGCCTTGAACTCAAGAGAGAGAACCACTTGCCCAGTACTGGGATTAAAGGCACTGCACCACCACCACTCAACTATTGAAGAGTTTTATTTCCTGCTTCTGTCTCTCCTGAGAGGCACAGAAACAGCCCCAGGACTCACAGAGACATATCTTCTGTGAGGGGTTGAGACTTAAGGTCTAAAATATCATTAATTGCCATATTCTTCTCTCTTTAGATCTAAAAAATTATTCATTCCTTTTTAACCAAGAGATAAGAAACTTTAAATATGACATGGTAACATGTCTATAATATCAGCACTTGGGAAGCAGAGGCACGAGAACTGAGTCCAAAATGCTAGTGTAGGCCAGACAGCAAGACTCTATCTTAATCCAAAAAAGTCAGGCATGGTGGGATTCACTTGTAATTCCAAGCACTCAGGTGGAGCCAAAGGATCAGAAGTCCAAGGTCATCCTTCGTTATATAAACTTGAGAACAACTTGTCTCAACAAAACGAACTCCAATAGGTACTGAGGAGTGGCATAGTAGGTAAGGTGCTTGCTTTGCGAAGGACCTTACTTTGGATTCCCAGTATCCATGTAAAAGCAACTGGGTATGGGGGAATGCTGGATGCTGAGGTAGCTGAGTCTATATCCTTAGCTCTACTAATCATCTTAATGATTACTGGGAAAAAAGTAAAAACCATTTATGCTAATGTAATAGCTGAGCAGAAGCCAGACAATACAGCCATCGGGTACTTTTTAAAATAGAATGATCCAAAATCTGGGTTTTTTTGTTTGTTTTCCAAACAAAGTTGATATAAGTAAATGTGTCAAACAGAACTGCTAACAGCCAGAAGAGGCCTCTGCCAGGACACTAGAAGCTAAGAAAAAATAAGCTAGATTTCCAAAGTTATCCAAGATTCAACTGGAATTGGTCCTCCTGTCAAGTTAGCAAAAAGCATCAACTGTAAACTGTGGACAAATGTCAGCTTTAATCCCACTGCAGAGGTTGTCTCGGGGTTGATGAAAGGCAAGAGACTAAAGTGGGAGCCAGCTGTGAATTCCTGACTGCTTACTGTTGACTGATTAGGTCAGTCTGATGAGGTTTCTTTCCCCTATTAATGTTCGTCACAGCTAGCTCTGTCACTCAGGGCTCCTAAGAACAGGAAAAGAGAAAGACCTGTCACTAGATGCATTTTATTTGCTTATTTGTCAATGATTTGTGAGCTTAGTGCTAAAAGTGCAAAGACTATATAGACACGCGTCACCTGTACATAGAGAGGCAGTCGATCAAAACCAGCCAATCACCTGCCTCTAACAAGTTTTCCAAATCCTACTTAGCACCTTCCTAAAAACACCATGATGAAAAGTATAATAAACGTATGCTATTTTGAAAATAGTCAAGATGGCCAGGCAGTGATTGCACACATTTTTAATCCTAGCACTTTGGAGGCTGAAGGCAGGCAGATATCTGAGTTCAAGGACAGCCTGGTCTTTAGAGTGTGTTCCAAGACAGCCAGAGCCACAAAGAGAAACCTTCTTGAAAACAAAGACAAAACAAAACCAAAAAACAAGAAAACTAAAAAAGCAGTCGTGATGGAGGATGCCCATAATCCACCACTTCAGAGGTAGAAGCAGGAGGACCAGGAATTCAAAGTTAGCCTCAGCAACATGGACCCTGCTGTCCACCCCAACCCCCAATCCACAAAAAAAAAAAAGTGAGGGAAAAAAAAAAAAACAATCTATGCAAAAGGTTCCAACTGTCAATGGTTTAGAAAACTGATTTCTCCAAAGACTAAATATTCTACATATATAATCTATAAAAATAAAAAGTGTGAATGTTTAGTGACATTTTTCACAGAGGCCAAACAGTGAAAATAACCCAAAAGCACCAACTGATAAACACATAGATGATGTAGCTTATCCAAGACCACGGAGTATTCAATGGTAAAGTGGTCAAATAGTACAAATATATGCTACCACACAGACAAGTCTTAAAAAACGGGTAGACCGTAGGATTCGTGATATGAATGCATAAGCCAATCTATTAATAGCAAGAAGATTAGCAGTGGGCTGGAGCTGGGAAGCTGAAAGGAGAGCAGCTGCTCATCGGCCCTGGAGGGGCTTTGGCTGGGCGTGCTCTGTGCTCCGCTTACCTCTGTATGAAACTTGTTGTCGCACAAATACAGTGATGTATTAATTGGTTTGAAAGGTTCAAAGTCAATGTTAACTTTCTTTTCCTTTCCTTCTTCTGTTACAATTGTTCCACAGTAAACAACCAGACCATTTGGAGGTACTGCAAAGAACATAAACAATTTCTCTACTTTAATTATTCCTATAGCCGTAATTTAAATAAAACAGAAACTCTTAAGACTCATTGGAAAATTCTCATCCTAATTGTAAAGCTTCCTCTGAGATGTCTCAATAGGATTTATTCCTTAAGTATGGCAAACAGTACTTAGCACTCAATGGATAATCAACCAACCAATCGCTGAAGGACAGTGGTGGCAGCTGGCTGTCGTCACAGCAGGAAAGTTAGGCAGGACAGAGTGACGAAGCGAGAGGGCGAGGCTTACCTTTGTTATAAAGTTTGAGTCTCTGTTGTACAGATGTGATGGCTCCCAGGACTGAAAGGCGGTTCACTCGTGACTTAATGTTAGATGCGGTTCCAAACTCGTCTGCTAACATCTTTGCCACTCGTGAAATCTGGTCTTTGGGAGGAATGATCAGCGATATCATGCTCGTGCCATTGCTGGAGGAAGAAATGCACCCAAGTTTAAATTCATGTTTACCATTGATACAATAAGATATGGTGAGACTTTCATAAAAACACATCATCTTAACAGTACCAGAAAGGCAGCAGATACTTTAGCATATTGTCCAAAGACAGCCTAACAAGAGCCAGCAACAGTTCAGAAGATAGTAGCTGCTCAATTATTTTAACACTGAGATTAGCCATATAATGAAGGCCCTCAAAGGGACAGCCAGGAAATATCTCATTCTCAAGGATAAAAAGAGAAGGTTGCTGGAGGACCAACAAGCTGGAATTTGGCATCAAATGAAGCTTGTCAACAACAGAGGCTGAGGTCCTGGCGGCCCTTCAGTGGGAGAAGCTACGCTAGGTCAATGAAACAACTCTTCCAAAGTCCAGACAAATATTTCCGTTAATATTACCTTTCTGAAAATCCTCAAATACTAATTCAACATCATACCCAGTGCTTTCTTGATAGGAGAGTAATGCAATTCACAAACATCCTAGTTATGATACAATTTGTAACTTGAGAATGTATTTTTTGCTTGGGTTTTCTTTTCTTTTCTTTTTTGGGGGGGGTGGTGGGGTGGGGGGAGAAATGGGGTCTTTCTAGACTACAGAGATCCTCCTGTCTGGGCCCCTCAACGTGCTGGGGTTAAAGGGGTATGCCATCAAGAATGTGTCTTGATTACATTGATTTGATGTAATTAGCAAGCATGAGGTCATATGACATCAAGGAGTGGGCAGGGCATGTTTCAGCAGCAATATAAACTGGTTTTGTAAGTTGAAAAGAGTTCTGAAGGCTGGTTTACAATGTGAATATACTCATCTTTAATGGAACAATTTCTGTAACAATTACGTAGATCATGTAAACAACTCTCAGTATTCAACATCAAAAAAACACAATCCGAATTAAAAACCATCAAAGACCAGGCACAGGGGCATGTGCAAGCAGACGATCTGAGCATGAGACCATCTGGTCTGCACAGTGAATTGCAGGTCCGCCTAAGGCTTATACAAATAAACGATACCAAAAGCTAGCAAAGGACATAGGTCAGTGGCAGTGTTTGCCAACCAAGCACAAAGCCTAGGTTCAATCACCAATACAAAATTTAAACAAAATAAAACTGGGCAAAGGGCTTGAATAGACAATTTTGTAAAGATCATAGAAAGAGTTAGTTCTTGGGTTTGCTTCCCTATCTGGAAGATAAAGCTGTATGTTGCATCTCCTCAGGAGAAGTTTTGTCACACAAGAGATGGAAAGATGACTCAGTGTTAAGAACACTTGCTCTTGCATAGGATCCAGA
The DNA here is from genome assembly GCA_019843965.1 of Rhynchomys soricoides. Classification (NCBI taxonomy): domain Eukaryota; kingdom Metazoa; phylum Chordata; class Mammalia; order Rodentia; family Muridae; genus Rhynchomys; species Rhynchomys soricoides. Next base: position 2,481,688 of record JADRCH010000105.1, on the reverse strand, counting down.
TTGGTTTAGTTCTCATCATCCACACTGCAGCTCACAACTGTCTGTATCTCCAGTCAACAGAGATTTGATACCCTCTTCTGGCTTCAGTGGGTACCACAAGCACATGGTGCACTAACATACATGCTGGTGGACACACACTGTCCTGAGAGTGATAAGACAAACCTCCATATACACAAGAGACACTTCCCCCTTTAAAAAAGACAGGAGATATTGGATGTAGAAAACCAAAAGCTCAATACTGTTATAGATGCAAAATGGGATGATCCCAACTGTTAGGATGGGTCGGTGGGTGAAAGTACTGCCAAGTCTGATGAACTGAGTTTGATTCCTGGGTCTCACATGTATAAAGAGAGCCAACACCTTTAGCTTGTCCTCTTACCTGCACATGTATGGTACGGCATGTGCCCACACACATAATTAAAATAAAAATAAATTTAAAAAGATTGATAGACATACAAGTGTAAAGGACAGCACATAAAATCAGTCATAAATGACCACTATTATCTAATTAGTTCTATGTACATGAAATATTCAGAAAAACAACCTAACAGATAGGTAGATGCCATAGATGTAGAGGACCCTGACTATGAAAGTGGAGGTGGTTGTAAGCATGCATGAATTTCTTCTCTGTTGCTGGCTGAAGACATGACTAGCTGCACCAAGAAGTTCCTGCCTCGTGGTTTCCTACAACAATGGGCCACAGCCAGGAGCTCATGTTCAAGTAACCTCTTGCTCCCTAAGCTGCTGTCACTGCAACAGACAACTAAGACAGAACTCTGGGGGGAAAAAAAAAAAAAAAAAAAAAAAAATCAATGGGTTGCATCTTTTAAAGGGGGTATATTTTATGGTACATAAATTATATTTAATAATGATAATAAAAAATAAAAAAAATTGGTGTGGTGGTGGTACATGCCCCAAGCCCTCAGGAGGCAGAGGCAGGCGGGATCTCTTTCAGTTAGAGGCCAACCTGGTCTACAAAATGAGTCCAGGGCTACACAAACAAGTCTTGTCTCAAAAAAAAAAACCAAACAAAATCAGCTGGGCTAGGGCATAGCTTAGCTGATAGAATGCTTGCTGTGCATGCAGGAAACCCTGGGCTCAGTCTCTAGCACTCCTTTAATATAAGCACTGGGAAGAGGAGGCAGGATATCACAAGTTCAAGACCATCCTTGCTGCCTGTGTTCCTGCACAAATAAAACTCACTGTGACCAACATCCGTACACATGTACAGGGAAGCAGACTGGGGGAGAGAAACAAGGAGAAAGGTGAGGTAGTTTGCGTAAGATACCCACCATAGTTTCAGGCTTTGAACCCACTCCCCATCCCCGTTGGTGGCACTGTTTGGGAGATATGACCTTGCTAGGAACATGGAAACTTCAAATACTGGTGCTATTCTCAGTTTGTTCTGCTTCTTGCTTGTGGTGAGAGATGTAAGCTCTCAGCCAATTGCACTCCATGATGGTCTTAACCTTTTAGAACTATAAACAAACCCAAAGAAATGCCTGCCTCAGTGGTGTTTTATCAGGACAGAAAAATAACTAAGACATACGGGGTAAATAGGATTATAATACTTTATGTACATATATGAAAACACGTAGAACTCCTTTGATATAATTTATGTGTACTTAAAAAAAAAAAAATCAGAGGCTGGAGACATGGCCGTACAGTAGTTAAAAAAAAAGGACTGCCTGTTCTTCCAGAGGAAGCTCAATTCCCAGCACACAAAATGGTGTGGCTTGCAACCGTCTATAATCCCATTCATAGAGCATCTGTGGCCACTAGGCATGCATGAGCTGTAAGGACTCACATGGACACAAACACACATACTCATACATGTAATTTTTTTTTTTTTTGGAGACAGGGTTTCTCTGTGCAGCCCTGGCTGTCCTGGAACTCACTCTGTAGACCAGGCTGGTCTCGAACTCAGAAATCTGCCTGCCTCTGCCTCTCGAGTGCTGGGATTAAAGGCGTGCGCCACCATTACCTGGCAAATCAGTCATAATTTTAAGGCTACAAAAGCAAATAATTATTAGTGTCACAGGAATGGGTAAGGTCAAATAAACTGAGAATGAAGATACTTCAGGAACAAGTGAACCAACCCGAGCCCATAGATTCACAGAAGCCTTAAGCCAGGGCTCGTGGCGTGTGTTGTGTGTGTAGGTAAGGACAACTTTTGCAGTTAGTTTTCTCCTTCCACTTTTACATGGGTTCTAGAAATGAAACGCAGGTTGCTACACTTTTGAGCATCAAATGCCTTCATCTGCAGAGCCACCTTGCTGGCTCTAGACAAGTAAGATTATCTTTAAAGAGAGACAGACAGACAGGCAGAGAGAGGGGAAAGGGAGAGGAAGGGAGGGAGAATTATTATTTTTTAAGTGTATGGTGCTTGGCCTGTACACAAGCCTGTTTGTGTATGACTGAATGCCTGGCGCCTCAGTGGCTAGAAAAGGGCACTGAATCCCCTGGAACCTAGGTTCTCTCTGAGAAATATCAGTGTTCTTAACTGTTGAGCCATCTCTCTGTCCCCAGACCAGTTTAAATACAAACTATTTTTTTGGGTTTTTCCCCCCCTTATAAACAATTCTCAAGGAAGCATATGCTCAGAATCTTCAGGGACCACAGGCATTCTCTTAAAAGGGCCCAGTTCTGAGCCAGCACTCTGAAATGGACCCGACATGGGTGATGTTAGGAAGTAGGATGAGAGGGGCTCTGAGAACAGAGAATGACACACAAGAACCCAAACCCAAAGGACTGGAAAACCTGAAGCTAAATGAAGGGACTGTTGGAGCAAACTGCCTCAAAGCCAGATAATGCCATGCACGACAGAGAACGGACCTGGAGATGAGGAGATGGGTTAAGGGGATAAGCATTCATTAATCAACCTTGCCGTAAGAGTGGCAGGGCAACGCTACACACACCCACTCAACATTCCAAAGAAGATAAAGCAAGCAAACACATTTAGTGATAGGATGTGATCGTGTTCCTGGAATCCACTGCTTAAAAGGTTCAGACGTAGGGCTTAGGTCATGGAGGTATGCTCCCTAATCCCATCATACGGGAGGCAGAGAAAGACAGAACTGAGTTCAAGGCCAGCCAGGACTACAACAAAAGAGCCTGCCCCCTGTCTCAAAAAACAAGCAACAAGTTCAGATGTGTATATAGCTTGCCAGAAATGTTTTTGTTTAGTATACTTCTACCAAGATTGCTAAATCTGAAGCATACTACCTGAGAGTGTAAGGCTGGTTCTCTGGGTAAGAGTGCTAGAATGAGGACAGGGGTTCAGACCCCAGAACCCACAGAGAACACCTGCCCGCAACCCCAGGGCCGTGGGAGGTGGACAGGGCCAGCCGGGACTTGTTAGCTGTCAGCCTAGCTCTAGGTTAGTGAGACACCCAAAGATACACAGGTCCATTTCCCTCTGATCCACCAAATTTCAGGTAGGAACAAAACTACCTTTCACTACTTTCCATGTATACTCTCTTTACTCTGCAGGGGAAACCTTAAGTTTCTGAACTCACCTTTAACTTCTATAGCCAAGACACTTGACTAGAGTTGAAATCCAGATTATTAAAAACGTGGCTGGAGAGGGGGCGTAGTGGTGCACGATGCCTGTATACCAGTACTCCAAAGGCTTAGGAAGTAATAGTTCAGACTATTAAAGATGCCTGACCCTTTTACGCTGGCTTTAATACTAGCAGAGTAAAGGGCCTGCTAGGGAAGTTTTGGAGCAGATGCACTCATTTACTCCACAAGCAGCCAAAGTTGTTAGACCAGTTTGTGTAAACACAGTAAAATCTTAAGGAAGTTGAATATTTCATGTTCATGTACAACAAATACCTATTAAGAAGAAAATGAGAGGGGGCTGGAGAGATAGCTCAGAGGTTAAGAGCACTGGCTGCTCTTCCAGAGGTCCTGAGTTCAAATCCCAACAACCACAAGGTGGCTCACAACCATCTGTAATGGGATCTGATACCCTCTTCTGGTGTGTCTGAAGACAGGGACAGTGTACTCATATAAATAAAGTGGAATTAAAAAAAAAAAAAGAAAGAAAGAGAAATAACCCCCCTGCAGCAGGGAGTATGTAGCTTGGTGATAAAAAGAAAGTGTTCTCACTTGAGAAGCTAACTGTACATTCTCATGGTCACTACCTCCCATCCCTGATGGGGTCTCACTCTGTATACCTGGCTGACCTGGAGCTTACATGTAGACCAGGTTCCACTCCAACTCAGCTCTGCCTGCCTTGGTCTCCCCAGCTGTAAAACTAAGGGTGTATACTACTTGGGCCTGCTTGCTTTCTCTAATTCGAACAGTCCTTTTTCCCATCTTCTCTGCTGTCATTATACTCCCATTCCCAAATCAAAAGACCCTAAATAAGAGCCAGTGAAGGGACTGGAGAGTTGACTGGCAGTTAAGAGTAATGGATGCTCTTCTTCCAGAACGCCTGGGTTTCATTTCAACTATCCACATGGTGGCTCTCATGGTGGCCAGTTCAAGGGATCTGATGCCCTTTCTGGACTCTGAGGTCACCAGACACTTGCATGATGCTCAAACACCCATACACATAAAATAAATATAATAACAGTTAATTAAAGGAGAGCCAGTGAATACACAGCACTTCGGCGGGTAGAACAGAAACAGCTCAAGCCAGCCTGGGCTACATGGCAAGACTGTGCCTCAAAACCAAAATAAATAAGTAAAAAGAAAAGAAGTAGGGCAAGAGCCAGTATAAAGTCTGAGGAAATAATTCAGTCAGAAAAGAGCTCCCTCTCCGAAAGCATGTTGATCTGCACTTAATTTTCTGCGCTCACATGTAGCAATGCATGCCCAGAACCCCAGAACTGAGTGAGGGGCAGAGACAGGGAGATCTCTATCTAGAGCTTCTTGACCAGCCAGTGGGTGGGGAGGGGGCTCAGGGATGAGAACACTCACCCTATGGACTGGGGGACCTGAGTTTTGAATCCCCAGAACCCATGTGAAAAGAACACCACCACTACTCTAGTGAGAGGAAAAGCAGACTGGAGAATTCCCACAAGCTATGTAAACAGGAAGGCAAGCAACAAAGAAACCCTTCTCCAACAAGGTGGAACTGTCACACCTGATGCTGTTCTCTAGCACAGTTGGATCCCACACACAGAGGAAAAGGAAAAAGATAAAAGAAGTCATTAGACAGCATGCTCTAGTTAGCAGTGCATGCCTATAATCCCAGATTTTAGAAGACAGAGAGTCAAGAGGATGGCCATAAGTTTGAGGCCAGCCTGATTTATATTCAGTTCCAGGTCAGCTGGGAACAAAGTAAGACCCTGTCTCAACACATGAGAGATGGTTCATCAGGTAATGACACTCCAATCCCTGGAAGTCACATACATGACTAGAGAGAACAGACTGTTTTGAACCCCTCCACCTCACCCTTCACCACAAAAATAAATTAATGTAATTTTTTTTAAAAGACCAGTGAATCATGTTGCATAGCAATGACTCATATAGGTCTTAAAAACTTCAAGGCAGACCTAAGAAACAAGCCATGACATAGAAGAACGCCTGAGACAAAGCCCCCAAGGCCCTATGCCCTCGGACGCTCCTCATGGTACTTTCCACTATCAAAGAGCTCTCTCCTCAATGATTTACCCTGAGGATTAACTTCCGGGAGACATAGGAAAGAAAAGCTTGTAAATGGAGTACATATACAGAGCAAATGCAATCAGGTCAAATTAAAGCAGCAAATAAAACCCAGAAAGGGAAGACTTAAGACAGCCAGTAGCTTTCCCTTTCCTCACTCCAACTGTTGACAGGGAAGGTTCTTTACCCAGGTCAACATCCCAACACTACTGACTGGAATATTCCAGTATTCCTCCAGGAAGCAGCAGAAGTTGGAATCTTTTTCTAATTTTCTCAAAACAATGCAGTACAAGGAGACAGTGATCACAGCCAGTGCTCTAGCCGGGGAACTAGGAATGAAAACCCCTCTTTTGTGACCAGTGAGGAAGTATTTTGAAATAAAGCAGAAGTCACAATTCTCCCATTAACTGTTTTTCTAATACACACTTTCATCATGATTTCCATCACCACCAGATGTTTATGAAAAACAAACAGCTGGAGTAAGAGCCCTGGCTGCTCTTCCAGAGGACCACAGTTCAATTTCTAGGACCTGCATGGTGGCTCACAATTGTCTGTAATTTTAGTTTGAGGGGGTCTGATACCTTCTTCTGGTCTCTGTACGCACACATATGGTGCATAAGACATAGCACCCATAACTTAAAACTAAAAATTAATCCCAGCACTCGGAGGCAAACTCTGAGTTTGAGGCCAGCCTGGTCTACACAGTGAGCTCCCAGACACTCAGGGCTATAGAGTAAGACCACGCCTGAAAATAAACAAGGTAGTGTGCATAACAGGAAAACAGATCTGAAACGAGAAGATGGGAACAGAAACTGACAGGACCTCTCAACTTGCCTGGCATTAGACAAGTGACTATTCTCTGGACTTCAGTTTTATCTATGGAATGTCTTTAGTAGCTTTTTGTTTCATTAACAGGTTTGTTATAGAGCTAAAAGGCATGCTAGTTACTTATCTTTGAAAAAGTAGTTTTAATTATTTAAAAACATCAGGAATTGGAAAGATGCTTAGTGGTTCAGAATACCTACTGTTTTGGCAGAGGACTCGGATTGGTTCTTAGCATCCTTACAGTGGCTCACAAACACCAATAACTCCAATTCTTAGGAATTCAATACCTCCATTTGACTTCTGTGGGCTCCTAAACACATGTCACACATACACAAACTTGGGCATACATACATAAAATAAACTTTTTAAAATCAGGGCCAGGACACAACTTTTTAGTCTGTGCTTGGCATTAGTAAGCCCTAGCCCCACGTTCAAGCACAGCAACTGTGAAATGCACCTCGCCTGTAACAATCACTCATCTTAACCTCCGTATCACCTCTCCAGCCCCACTCTTATTTCTTAAATGCATTGTCTTGAATTCTACGGTGCCAACTTTATAAGGTAGGCATATATGCAAACGCTCTGCTACTATTTCAGTATCCTGAGGTCAGTACCAGCCATTAACTAATATTAAACCTTTGCACTCAAGTTGAGGCTACTTAGCTTTCAATCAAAAATGAATTTCAGGGGCTGAAAAGTTGGCTCAGCCATTAAGATCAAGTTCCAGATCCACTTCCAGCAGATCTGAGTTCAATGTCTAATACCCAAATCGGGCAGCTCACAACTCCCTATAACTTCCTATAACTCATATGACTCCTCGTCTCTTTGGGCACTTGAGCACTCCCACGACACACAATTAGAATATATTAATAAATCTAAGTAACAAGAAACAAAGAATTTGGGGACTCAAGAATGTAGCTCAGTGTAAGAGTACTTGCCTAGCATCACAGGTCTTGGGTTCAATTTCCAAAACCACAAAATTTTTGTAACCAGTTCAATCCCCAGGATAAAACAAGACTGAACCACACAAGCTATGAGGGAAGCAGAGAAGGACTCATTTCAGAGATCTTATGTCAAAACAATGAAACATCACAATGACAACTATAAAACAGCAGTCATAGCTTTAATTCTACTATGCCAAAGATTCTCTATCAGCCACATAACACAACACTAATGCCCAAGCCAACTTTTCTGCAATGCCTTGAACATGCTAAACAAGCACAAAGTAATCTTTTTTCTCTTCTGAGAAAAAGTCTCATTGCTCAGATAGGTCTTGAACTGGTGATCCTCCTGCTCGGCTTCCCCACTACTGGATGGCTAGGCTTATCACTTGGCTTACAAAGTAACAATCTTTAAAAAACAGTATCTTAACTGCTGAGCCAACTCTACAGCCCCTTAAAGTAACACTAAAAACAAACTACCTGCCTTGCTAAGATACTTTCTAACTTTTGTCTCAGTAGTTACATAATTATTCTTCTTGGATAATTTTCACTACCTCTTTGAAGACTATAAATTGGGCTTGGGTTACTAATGTCTGAAATCACAGAATTTGGGAGGCTAAATCACCAGGATGCCTATGAGCTCTGGACTAGCCTGGGCTATAGAATGAGACCCTGACTCAAAAAACTCCTGGCTGCATTAACCCCTCAAACTACTACTACTATGTTACTCTGTACTTAACATGGGACTGAAAATGGCTTGTGCCATCATTCCAGGGATGGCTAGCAGACCATGTTTTCATTGAAAAATAAACAAAAAACGGACAACAAACTTTTAGGCCTGTGGTGGTGGCACACGCCTTTAATTCCAGTACTTGGGAGGCAGAAGCAGGCTGATCTCTGTAGCCTGGTCTACAAAGTGAGTTCTAGAACAGTCAGGGATAATCCTTGTCTTAACTTCCCCTCCTTCCAAATTTTTTTAAGTCAGGTGTAGGAGTGCAGCTCTTGGGAGGCAGGTGGATCAGCCTGGTGTACTGAGTGAATACCGGGAAAGCTAAAGCTACACAGAAAGACCCTGTCTCAAAAACAAAACAAAAAAGTAAAAGTGGGGGGAAAAGAGTATCAAGGAAGACACCTATAATCCTGGCACTTGGGAGGCTGAGGCAGGATTGTGGAGCGCTCAAGACTCGTCTGGACAACAAAGCAAAATCCTGTTTCTAAACACCAAACATAGGCCAATAGCCCCAGGTTATCTGTGTGGCAAGAATGAATTGTCAGGAACCACTAAATGCCAAGCCCACTGAACATAATAGGAAGGACTACAATAAGAATAAAGATGGGGCTGGAGAGATGGCTTAGTGGTTAAGAGTACTGACTGCTCTTCCGAAGGTCCTAAGTTCAAATCCCAGCAACCACATGGTGGTTCACAACCATCCGTAATGAGATCTGATGCCCTCTTCTGGGGTGTCTAAAGACAGCTACAGTGTACTTACATATAATGAATAAATAAATCTTAAAAAAAAAAAAAAAAAAAGAATAAAGATAGTAGTCAAGGGTCCAAAGTATGTCCTATGGCAATGATAACGCCTGTTAGTAGAGGCAGATTCACCAGCTCTTGGTGCCTGAGTGGGAAGTCACACATAATTTTAACCTGATAGAAAAGAGCTTTGAACCCTCCAACCCCCTTACTCCCTCTTAAGATAGCAGGCTGCTAAAGAATGAAAATACACCTACAGAATGTATCCTAGGAGAAGATTCTATTCTGAGATTTCTGGAGAATAAGCCAGACTCAGAAATCGCTGCTGGAAATGATCAACTGGACAGACCTGGTAATGGGCAGGCAAAGTTTTCTTCCCGGCCTTCAAGTGGAATCCAGACCATTAAAAATCCTGTTATAAAGCTAATAATAAGCAAGTATCTAACCATAACTGGCATGCAACAACACCCTCAACCCCTAAGTTCAAAGAAAAACATTCCTCCTGTTAAAGGATCCAGGTGCTGTCTATGGTATGGTAGAGAAAGGACTAGACAAATCTTAACTACATTCTGCCTTAAATGTATTCTAACACTGTCTCTTGCTTACTGAAGAGTGTGTCTAAAGAGTTTTCTTTCCCTGGAAGAATATCTCCTACCACAATGAGAAGTCTGTCAAGACTTGAAACTCGAAGAGTGCTTGCTTGTTCTTTAGATCCACAGAACATAGGGCACTTGTCCAGAATACGACAGCTGTTCAGATTAGTTCTGAATTAAGATGTGTGGAAGGGTATCTGAGGAAGACCACCACACCCTTTCCCATTTGCCCACTTCTTTCTGTGTCCAGATGCATGTGGAGGCCAGAGGTTAACTGCTTTTCTCAATTTCTCCCCACTATATTTTTTTAAGACTGTCTCTTGCTGAACCTGGAACTCAATCAACAAGACTGGCTGGCCAGCAAGGCCCATACTTTCCTGTTTCTATGTCCCCAGTTCTAGGATTACAGGGGTAAGCTAGAATACTCAGGTTTTATGTGGGGGCTAAAGCCCCTAAGTTTGTAAGTACTTTTACTAACTGAGTTATTTTCCTAGTCCTCCAATGTTTTTTTTCTTCAGAATTAACTTTGGGCCTTTGTGTATGTATGCTAGGCAACTGCTTGATCATTAGCTTGTATTCTGAACCCTATCTCTGTTCTCAGCTCTTTTTTTTATTTTTTATTTTTATTTTTTTTGGTTTTTCAAGACAGGGTTTCTCTGTATAACCCTGGCTGTCCTGGAACTCTGTAGACCAGGCTGTCCTTGAACTCAGAAATCCGCCTGCCTCTGCCTCCCAAGTGCTGGGATTAAAGGCGTGTGCCACCACTGCCTGGCTCTGTTCTCAGCTCTTAGGTTATTTCTAATTTTTGGTAGGACTAAGAAAAGGATTGAACCCAGGACCTTGAACATGCTAGTCAAGTACTATACCAGAGCGACGGCACAACTGCTTTTTATATTTTGAGTCAGGATGTCATTTAATTACCCAGGCAGACTTTGAACATGCAACAACCTCCTGCCTGAGCTTCACAGGTAGCTAAATTAATCCTGTGCCATTAGACCTAGCTCCTTTAAGATATTTCTAAAGGATCAATGTGAAAGTAATAGGAAAGCACTAACATTTGCAGCCAGGAATAGCGGCACATGCTTATAATCCCAAAGACTAGTCAGTGGAGGTAAACTTAGGCTACACAGCAAGCCTAACTGTATATGAAATACAGTGTTAGACATTTTAACCCTCATTATGCCAAACATCATCACTAACAATTCAAGATTTCTATGCATAAAAATCAAAGCTTAAAATAGCCCATCAAACAGACCCGTGCAGTTTGTTTTATATTCATCTCTTCCCCAAATCATAAATATTCTAATTATTGACTCCTGTAAGAAATTTTTTAAGTGAGATGGCAGTGTTGCACACAAGATAAGGGATGAATAAAAGCCCCTTTTCGGAAGCTGAATCTTTAATGCTTTAGGTAGCTATATGAAAGCCTATAAGGAGAGCTGCCAAGTCTGAGACAAGACAGAAGTACAAAGTGAGTGAGATTCTTTCTGATCCTCAAGTCTCTGAGGGTTGAGGTTTGTGGCTTAGAAACAGGGTGTTTGCCTAGAAGGGACAGGCCTTAAGTTCAATATTCTGCAATAAAACCAGCATCGTTAAAAATGGCTTGGAATGTTCACTCAGTGGTAGGGGTCCTTGTTTGCAACCCCGAGTTCAATCTCTGATATCCTCCTCAAACATATTTGCAAATCAGAGTATGCAAAGCAGGGAAGAAAGGAGGGACGGAGGATGATGAGAAAGAATGACTGTATGGTTATCACTTCGAGCACTTGTTTTTGGAGGAAGTGCTGAAAACCATACCCACTAGCATTGTAACTACTACATAGCTGGATTCCTAGCTCAGTCATAACCACCCTGTCAAGAATATGAAAAGCCCACACCACTTTCTCAGTGTATTTTACTTTCTTCTGAGTAACATTCTCTTAACCCTCATGCTTAAACCTTATTAGAATGTCTTTAAAACCCATTTTAAGAGAATTTTAAAAAATACCGAGTAATAAAGTAAAAACAAAACTACCTGAAATTCACTAGTTTGAAAATGTTCTCTTTTTTTCCCTCCAGGGTTAGTAGGAGAAAAATGTATATAGAACAGTCTCCTGCTTTATCTTCGGGCAGTGGTGGCACACGCCTTTAATTCCAGCACTCAGGAGGCAGAGGCAGGTGGATTTCTGAGTTCGAGGCCAGCCTGGTCTACAGAGTGAGTTCCAGGACAGCCAGGGCTACACAGAGAAACCCTGTTTTGAAAAACAAAAACAAAACAAAACAAAACACCAGTCTCCTGTAGCCAAATGACCTTCAACTATGGGCCATTCCTTTTTCAGCAGCTAGAGTGAATCTGGTCATGGTGACTCATGCCTGTAATCTCTGCTCTTGGGAGATGGAGGCAGGAAGATCAATAGTTCAAGCCCAGCCCAGAAGACGGAGATGAGACCTTATCTCAAAAAGGAAAACGAAAAGGCCTAGAAATGTTCATGCTCTAAGTTCCTTATTTGAAACCAACTGTGGTTCACTCACATGGTCCTACATCCATTTTGGCTATGTACATGCTTTTCCTTATAAGCCAACTTTGGAGAATATACCAAGAGCAACCATAAACAGAGAGAAAAATCATACACTTGACTGTTAAGGGAAGCATATATATGAATGAATGAAAACAACTGGCTGGTATACTACCAGTACATACACACTCCATACTCAACCTCATTTAAACGACAACAAAGCAGGCACAGGGGAACCAACTTAAAACAGATGCTATGAAACAGGGTCACCGAGTTGTCACTGAGTTCTCCCTTTAGTACTTTGGCCTTTGCAGATGCCATTTCACAAACAATACAGCCTGCTGGGCTCAGAATAAATTTTTAGACTAGTCTTACCGCCTGGCAGTGGCAGTGCATGCCTTTAATCTCAGTACTCAGGAGGCAGGTGAAGCCAGCCTGATCTACAGAGTGAGTTCCGGGACAGGAAGAGCTACACAGAGAAACTGTCTCAAAAAAGGCAAAACAACAACAACAACAGACTAGTCTTGGAGATTTTAGAGAACACAAAATAGAGCACACTGATTCACAATTTAGAATTTGCATATATTCAGATTACTATACAGTTACATGCATGGAAACCAAAGCTTAGAATGGCCTATATCACAGGTCTGATAGGTCTCTGCAGTCTATGCTGATCTTGTTTTACAGTTTTACACTATGACATTCAAGACAGCAGGTGATCTAAAATCTCAGCCTTTTATTTTGGGTATCAAATGGTGACATTTATTGTTGTGAATAATGACAATGTATCACTCCAAAGTGTCAATAAGTAATTTTGTGGTCATCTCATCCTGTCGATTGAGACTACTGAGTCCATCTTGTGGATAGTATTTTTTAAACTATACTACATTTGGTTATATACCAAAAGACAACCACAGATTGAGTAAACTTAGTGTTTAGGGTTAAAATTAGTGTTTAGGGTGGTGCCGTGACAGTACATATGAACAGAGACACAAAGATCTCAGTGAGGTGGAGGCCAGCCAAGGCCATAGTGAGAATCTGACTCAAGAAACAAAAACAAACAAACAAACAAACCCACTAGCCCCAGAACTTGACCTAAGGTAGGAGAAAGCCAACTCCTCAAAGCTGACCATGCACATACAAAGAGAAGATGAAATGAAATGAACCAGACAGAGGGAGGCAGACCCACTTCCTAATTTAGCCCATAAGCTCCTCTGCATTTCAGAGACAGTTCTAGGGACCCATCACTACCTTCTGTCCTGTTAGCTGCATCAACAACATACCTTAGTTTTCTACTGAAGTCCAACTGGAACACCCCCAATACTGGCACATATGGATCCATTTGTCTTTAAAGTTTATCACAAGTATCCTAAGAATATTTTAGTATTAGCCAGGCATAGTAAGTAGCACATGCCTATAACACCAGCACCTGGGGGACAAAAGCAGATCAGGAGGGCAAGCCAGCTTCAGCCAGCCACATGAGTTGGGAGGCCAGATGGCAACACAAAAAAAAAAAAAAAAAAAATTCACTTTTTTAGTATAAGCACTATGAAAATTTAAAATCTAATACAACTCAAATCTTGCCATTGTACTAAGGGAAAAAAGGTCCGAGCCACATACAATAAACTTTTGATTCTCTGACTAACACCAGAAAGAGACAGGACTTTTCCAAAGGCCTTTAAGAGAGCTTTAAAACTTCAAGTAGTTAGCAACTATGTCTAGGAACAAATAAATCTAAGAATGAATTTGTTCATCCAACAGGAGAGATAAATATAGCTTAGCATTATATTATCTTCCATGTTACCTCACTCAAACACTCAAAGTAAGGAATTCAGAGAACGCATTGTATCCAAATTCTAATTCAGGAACCTGCCTAAAGGAAAGCACCCAGACAACCTACAGTATCAATTCCAACTTGTAACAGGAATCCATAAATGTCAATACCAACAGAAAGCTTTATGTAACACAACAGAAGACAGCTCACTGAAACAAAAGTACCCGGCTAATTCTAGGCATCACAACGAACCCTGACCCCTATTAACACCCCTGATACAGTAGTTTACATTGGGATTTTATTTCCATTGTACCACATGGTACAAGTTCCTATCAGGAAGTCTTTATATGCAAGTTAAAAATCAAAGCAAAACAACTCTAAGAAATAATAAAAATCTACCTTCAACTCAAGTTTTTACAAGTCATCAAAGGGATGAACAACACACCAAATATGTCCAAGCTTTCAGGAGTCTAATCCCAAACAGAAATTAGTGTTCCTCATTTAGTAAGAATGAAACACCACAGCAAAACCATACTGCTTTAAAAACCATGGGCTAAGCGGAATCAATCCGAATCCATTTAAAAAAGTTAATGAGCACAGCGCTAAGGTAGTCAGGGTATCAATGTCAACCTACCCATCAGTGACAAACTTGTGACACACTTGGGCTGAAAACCAGAATGTTTGTGTGCTGAAATTGTCTTTTCACATGGCATCTGAGGAAAGAATGCTCTGAAGTGAAGAAATACACAATGCTTCACTTTTAGGGTGAAGACACCCCAAGTAGTAAAAAGTTTCTATAACTGGGAAAGTAACAAAACATAGCAACCCATGTAAACACAAATACCTCTGCCACATTCTCACACAAATCAAACATATGGCTACTTTCAACCTAGCTTATGCACACATCTAGGGACACATCTACAAATTCTTAGAATAACTTAGGAGACTCACTTATAAAAACTTAAGCTCACTTTAAGTCAGTTTTGAATTTCCACAAGCATTGTTACTCCATCAGGCAACTGGAGAGTGATTTTCCCAAGAAGTTCCACAGAAAAGCCATCAGGGACTCTATTATCTGAATTTCTCTTGAATATGCACATAACAGAGTTGTTAACAAAAACCACCACCACTCCATCCCGCACACGCTGGCATTTTCGGTTTATAGGCCTGTCTTGGAACAGCTAAACCCAGAAAGCTCCCGGTAATTAGAAAACTTAGGGGAAGTCATCTTCGGAGAGATCTAAGACCCAGAGAAATAAAGGGGAGTCAAGAAGAAACAAATCTCCTTGGCCAACTCTCTTTTACACCCTATCAAAACTTCACCCACACGGGACTTGTAAGTCCAAGTGGGGGAGGCCATTTTAATGAGGCCTGGTTGAGGAACGTGAAGCGAGAGGAAGAGAGGAAATCAGGGTAGGGCGTTCGGAAAGGAACGCCAAGTACTTTCCCCCAACAGTACCCAAGTTGGGTGGCAGCACCAGGAGCCCTAAAAGTGAGCGGCTGGATTTAAAGCCCCGAGAGGAGTACAAAAGTAGTAGTGGCTTTATCCGGAGAGGGGGCCGAGTGATCTGAGCCGTGGGAGCCAGGCTCATTACCACCAAGAGGAGTAAGGACTTCTTTCCGGGCCAGCCGCGCCGACCCTCGCCCTCCAGTCAGAGGCTACTACCCAGAGGTCCAGAAGGCGGGAGTTGGCTAGTGCCGGGTTCTCCTCATCCGGCCATGCGGCGCGGGGGCGGCCATCCTGAGGGGTCCGGGATCCAAGAGGGCACGGGGGTGCCGGACTCGGCGCTCACCCGCGGGCCGCCTCCAAGCTCTTAATGAGCTTCTTGATCTTCCAGATCTCCACGTTCCTATCGGCAGCACTGGGGTCGTCCGCCATTTTCTCGCCTCCTCCTCCCTAGAGCGGCCCGGCGGGGCCCGGAGACACCAAGACCACAGAGTTAGCGCCGCCGCTGGGGCAGAGAGGCCCCCTTCTTCGCCACCCCCCGAGCTGCCCTCCTCTCCCCGCCCCGACGGCCCGCCGCATAGGGCGCCGGCCTTTCCTACGCCCGCTTTACCTAAGGGCCCAGTCCTGGGCGGTAGCGGCTGCTCCTCCCCGGCGGCGGCTCCGCGGCGGCGGCGGCTCTGACGTAGGACACCGGCTCCCTCTCTCCAGGCAGCTGCATGTGTTGCAATCCGCTCACATGGGGCCTCTGATCTCACTTCCTCCGCCAGGGGCGGAGTGGAAGGAGGCGGGCGGAAGGGAGGGGGCCGGTGCGACGAAGAGAGGCTCTGCGCGCGCCGCGACTTTCCATTGGCTCCCCGCGCCTTTGCTTACAAGAGGCAATCTGATTGGCTGCCTCTGCGACCTCGCTGCCTTGTGAGGTATAGGCCGGGGAGCGGGAGGCACGGTCTTCCTTCCGGCCCGGCTATCCTGGAGGAGGAAGCGGGTGGAATTCCGTGGCTCTCGCGAGCATTTTCCCCAACTTCTATGGGCTAAAATGGGGGTGCTTCTTAAAGGGCGAGAGAGAGTGAGAGAGTAGTCGTTGTCTTTCGTTCTTCCCCCTTGACCTGAATGAATATCTGAAGCTCTGCGACGCAAAGTCTAGTTTCTCGGACACGTACGTACGAACGTGAGGTCAACTGCGTAAGAGAAGCGTGGAGGAAACGTCGCAACGAGGTTCAACCTTATCGCTCGCTGACTGAGTACGGTGGGCTGTGTGCATCGTGGCTTCGCGAACGAAAGTTTAGAATCCTGGCGGCTAGGTCGAGATCAGGAACTTCGCCG
Source organism: Rhynchomys soricoides (assembly GCA_019843965.1). Taxonomy (NCBI): domain Eukaryota; kingdom Metazoa; phylum Chordata; class Mammalia; order Rodentia; family Muridae; genus Rhynchomys; species Rhynchomys soricoides. Next base: position 2,465,203 of record JADRCH010000105.1, on the reverse strand, counting down.
AGCCTGGAGCCGATCGATTGCGCAGGGGTGAAGAAGGGTTTCAGTGCTAACTAGTATTGGTTCACTTTGGACTTGGGACTTTTGGGGTTGAAGGATTCAGGGGTTGCTTGAGATTGGAGACCCAAGGTATCTGAGAGCATGCGTGTTTTGTTCTTAACTGTTAAGCGTGGAGGTTGGGAGAATGGCGAAAGCGTTAGAACTTTTACTTAATGAGTTAAACTTTCCAATTGTCTGTCTCCGTTCGCTTCACTTGGGTGCATTCAAATATTTGACCTCGAAGCAAGTACTAGATCTCATTTTTCTAGGAATAAAAGTGAATAGAGTAAGTAATGTAACCCTAATGGAGTTCATAGTCTAGGTGAGTTTATAATTGCACGTAATTTTTATACTTTCGTTTGTTTGAGACAGGATCTTGATGTTGGCTTTAAACTCCGACAAATATTAATGTCTCAGCTTTCCAAATGATGGGATTACAGATGTGAACCACTAAACCCAGATGATTTTTTAAAATATTTTTTGATAGAATAATTGCACTAATATTTAAGTATTTAAAGTATGACAAGAATTCTGAAATGAGGCATGAATAATGAGTGATTTTTGTCAGAGGGAGTCTAACATAGTTGAGGAGATACAAACAAGGCAGTGTGCTACTGCAGCAGTAGGGAAAGAAGACATTGAGGGATCTTTTAGGCCAAGCCTACCATTTAAAAGGCAGTGGATTCATTTGCAGGATCCATTATATTGCAGGAAGAACCAGAGGACACACATGTCCGGGGCTCAGAACTCTCCTTGACCTTATTCCATGTATCAAGCTGTTATTCTGTATCTTTTGTAGTAGCCTTTGGAATGTATAAACTGTTGCCTTGAATTCTGTGAGCCACTCTAACAAGTTATCAAACCCAGCCAGACCTGTCAGGTGCACAGGTCTTAACCTGGAACTCTTAATGGGCATTCAAAGCTGGGGTAGGCCTAAAGACTGCTCATTACTTGTGGGATCTAGTGCTAACTCCGGGTAGTGTTAGAACTGACCTGAACACCCTGCTGGTGTTTAGTATGGAAAAAACTTAGGCTTTTGGCCACCGAGGTTGAATGTAAACTATTTGTTAGTAAAATGTAAGTGTCCTTCCAGGGTGTTAAGGATGCCAGAAAACACTGAACACCTAAATGCTCTATATCTCCTGCAGTTTCCTAAGTTGTCTTTAAGTGATAACGTTTTTTTGTTGTTATTGCTGCTGTTGCTGCTTTTGTTTTTCTGCCCCAGAGTCCCACAATAGATTTTTGCATAGAACTGGGTGTATACAGTGGTAGAACACTTGCCTGGCATGAGTAACAAAGCACTGAATTTCAGCTGTATCATGGGGGTGGGGGGTGGGGGTGGGGTGGTGCATGCCTGTAGTTCTAGCTACACCTAGTGTAGTCTGTAGCTAATTACACCTGCTCTGGGATTGAGATGGTCAGTTAAGTTCAGGAATTGGAGACAAGCTCTGGAAACAGACTACCACCTCAAACAAACAAATTGTACCTCGGTGACTGGGGAAGGCCTAAAATCTCTGTTCTTAAGAATAATGAGACAGGAGGATCTTGAGTTAAAAGGGCTGTCCAAACTGCTGAATAAATTTAAGGGCTGCCTGGGATATGTGTGACCCTGTCTCAAATGAATAATTATTAAAAATGGAGTGGGGGTGGAGACTCAGGGGCTGGTTGTGGTGTTGATTGCTAGCACTTTGGAGGCAGAGGCAGGCAGGTTTCTGAGTTCAGTGCCAGTCTGCTTTAGAGATCCTAGAACGGAGGTGGGGGTGGGGGAGCAGGAACGACTGACAGATGGTTCAGCAGCTAAGAGTATTTGCATCCAGAAGACTTGTTGGTTTGATCCCAGCAGCCAAATGATGGCTTTATTCCAGTTCCAGGGCACATGTGGTGCACATACATATATATATGCAGGCAAACCAACACACACACAAAAAAATCATTAGGTTCAAAACTGATAAACAATGAAAAGACTGGGGCCCTAGTTGAGTGACAGTGTGTGTGCTGATTGTGGGTAGGGCCTACAGGGGGTTGCTTAAAGAAGGGTTGTACCCCTCTGAATAGGTTGATGCTAATAAATGGGCTTGAGGCTGCAGGCTTAATCTCTTGCCTATATTCTGCCATTATATTTGGGATGATGTAGCAAGAAATGTTAGATATCAGATCTTTTTCAAGCCACCAAATTAAAAGTACAGCAGCACCAAGATGACAGGATTGCTGCTTATTCTGGCCATTTTATGTTACCCAGGAAGTATCATATCAATTTTTTTCTTATACTCCTTTTCTGGTTAAGAATTTCTATCGTTCTGAGCATGGTAATGTACACTTCTTCACTGCACAGCTGTCCCCAAAACAAACAAAAACCTTTTGTAATTGGTTGTCAATCAAGCTAGTTTAAAACAAAGTTCTGGGTTTGATTCTTAGCAACATACACATAAAACAAAATACCTTTATGTGCTGGGAGATGTACTCTCCTTGGCTTGGAGCTCTAGGTTCCATCTCCAATGTTGAAGAAGTAAACTCAGCCATGTGTAGTGATACATGCTTATAACCCTAGCACTCAGGTTAAAGGATTGTTTCAAGTTTGAGGCTAGCCTGGGCTACTCAGCAAGGCTGTCAAAATATAAAGAAAACCCTATACAAACTTGAGAAGTGTCTAGGTTTGATAGAAGCTGCACCCATTACCACAGATGACTTAATTTCTACAATTTAGCATGCATGGGTGATTTGTCTCCCATATGTTTAAGTATACTACATGCACTTGTGGTGTAAGGTAGGCAGAGGGTACCTGATTCCTTGGAATTGAAATTTTAGGACAATCCCAATAAACAGCCTCAAGTACATGAATCTGTGCTTTTGCTAACATTTTCAAACAAAAGTTTTGAACAACCCTAAGTTTTAGTGTATTTTGCCATAAGACCAAGAGCAGAAAGGTAGATAGAAGACTATGAAGGAGTCTAAACTAAGTACTTAAAAATCAGAAGGGGGCTGGGCAGTGGTGGCACACGCCTTTAATCACAGCACTCAGTTCCAGGACAGCCAGGGCTACACAGAGAAACCCTGTCTCAAAAAAAAAAAAAAAAAACCCAACCAACCAACCAAACAAAAAAAAAACCCAAAACAAATCAGAAGGGGAAAAATCCTTACAATAGTTTGCTAATTCAACACTTAAAGGGTCAAACAGAATTTGAGAATTGAGACTTGTTGCTTTATCTGAGGCATGTCTTTGAATTTTGGACCAAAACACCATTAGTTGTCTGAACCTTGATTTGTTTCTACATGAACTAAATACTTATAGCAAATAATAGCTGTATATCCTATCTTTCTATCTTGGAAACCCCATCCTAATCTGTTTCAAAATGTTTGAAATCATGTGGGCTTGGTAGTACATTCCTTTAATCCCATTCTACATAGTGAAAACCTGTCTCAAAAAATAAAAGGAGAGATCAACAGCATATAAAGGCTCATAAAGTGCCACTGCCAAGGTTCACAGTTGCAGGGGATATGTGCACATAACCATAGACAAAATAGTAAAAAATATGTATTTTTAAAAAAAAGGACTATACAAAGTCTCTGAAGGACAGCGGAGATAACACCAAAAATGAAAAACAACAACAAAAAAACTCAGGGCAACTGTCATGAGTCACTGAAATCAGACATTAGGACTTACTACCGATACTGTACTTAAACCAACTCTGCTCTAAATTTGTTCAAGCACTTTGTTTTCTAGATAGAAGACTACAACGACTGGTTTGTTCATGCCAGTACTTTTATTAAGACAGAATGTCTCATTGTGCAGGCCTGCCTGGCTTCAAACTGCTTCCTGAGTGGGCTTCCACATCCAGCATGCATGCCAACATTTTATTAGTCATTCCTTCCCCATGGTTAATTTGTTCAACATTTTAGCTAGTGTTGATCTTCTCCCTACAAACCTGATAATACAGTCATAGTCCTTGAACTATCATCATTCACAAAGAAGATCAAGAGGCTTTCAGAATTTTATTTAAAAAAAAAAAACCAGAATGGATGAAAAGTAACAATCATCAAGAATATAGATGCCAGACATTGGCCAACCAAGAGGGTAGCTGGAGAAATGCCTAATGCCTTAGGCCCATGAGAAGCTTCTATCACTCTCATATATCTCTTTAAGCTATGGCTAACAGACAGCTGTTATCCATTGACCTAGCTTCTGCACCTATAGACCATGACACAAGTAGCTTGGTCTTGCAAGGCATCAGTTGAAAGAGCAAATGTACATACATAAATCATTCTTTATAGCAGTGCTCTTGGCTAACAAGCATCTGCATGATCTTAATTCAAGGTCCGTGACAAGACTACCTCCACTGCATGTGAAATGGGCTTCCCACCTTGAAAACAGCCATTTCAGCACAAACCAGATTTACCTTAATAATGATTGGTACACAGCCCTATCCCACCCCTTTACATGCAGCTGAAAATAACAGGCTAGTGACAGAACAGTATGAACCTGCTATTGCTGACTTTATTACCCATTAAATGAGTTAGCAATTGTCACTAAATTTATATGTTAAGGAAATTATATATAGAATACTGCAAAAATACAGTAAAAAGACTTAAGTTTGCCCCTTTTCTGCTCAGGAAGTCCCTTTACTCCCAAGCTTCATAGTCGTCTTTCTGGCTCCACAATGCAGTGCCACTATTACTGTTTCTCTTCCTTCTGATCTTCCTTCTGTTCCCCAGTGCCAGAACTTCCAGAACCTTCCCGTTCAGATGCCATCTGTTGAGAAAATACTTGAGAATCACTAAGATTTCACGGTTAGCCACAAGTTTGCTCTGTGTTCAACAGGGTTCATTCATCATATAGACCTCATCGTGTACTGATTCCTCCTCCTCCCTTGAACAGCCGTGGTTTTCTTGTGACACTTTATTTACAGTATTCTCAATTCTATAAATGGTTATAGAGGGAGCCCCAGTAATTAGGCTCCAATTACCCTTTCAACCCTTGTACCTTTTTATATGCCATTTCGAAGAGTTTCAATGATGCCTGCTGAAGGGAAGATGCTGCTTGCCTAATGTTTTCTCCTGTTTCACTGTCCTTTCGAGCAAGGAGTTCTCTCATTTTGGAAATCTCTTCCTTTAGCTTGTTGCACTGGAAAAGGCAAAATAAACACACACATACAAATCCTCTCTTTTATCTAGGTCTCATGTCTCATTACATGTAATTTACTATTCAGATTTCTAAAGAGTTTTTGCCTCCCCACCTCTAACCCTTATTCATATTTTTAAGAGACAGAATCAAACACAAAGAAAAATGAGCTTTAATAAACCAGTGAGATTTTTTTTTTTGAATTGTTACCTCATCAGCAGGCAACTGGTCCTTGAATTCTTCCATCTTGGTTTCTGTGTCATGAATAATTCCTTCAGCCATATTAACTGCTTCAACGCGTTCCTTAGAAAAATTATTAGTTGAACATAAAAAAACTTTCAAATCAACCAAAGCTTCATTAGCTTTTATACCCAGTGAGAAGTTACTTGCCACATAGTTTATTAGCTGAAGTACTTGGCATGTTTCAGAGAGTTGAGCTGGCTTTTGTGACACAGAAATTTTAACAGTGGAAGACTACAGAGATCATTCCAAACCCAGTGTGTGCCCTTGATCCCAGGTACTAGAGAGAGGTTGAGAAATGGGAGGGTTGTCTCAAACATCCTGACTACATGGTGCAATCTCATATTAAACAAAGACATTAGGAGATGAGAGGTCAAAGAAGCTGGGTATCTGTAACCCGCCCAAACTCTACTGTCAGCTTTAATAAGTTCAACAGAAGTAATCACCTTCTTTCTCCGGTCTTCCTCAGCATACTTCTCTGCATTTTTAACCATATTTTCAATATCATCTTTACTTAACCCACCAGAAGACTGGATTACAACTGTAGTTAAAAAAAAAAAAAAAAAAAAAAAAGGAAGCTCTTTAGTTCTGTTCTTTTACTGCATTAATTACTACACTACACTAGGCATGGTGGTAAATACCTTTGCAGCATTGAGAAAGCAGGCAGATCAGAGTTCAAGGCCAACCATGGCTACAGACAGCAACTATTTATATAGTAATTAATCTGAATTATTCAAATTATGAATACTCATTGCCTTGTAAGTAAATTGTATAAAAAGATCAAGTGATCTTCTTCCAAGCAATTGATACTTCAACAATTCACAAGGTCAGGCTTGCCTGCTTACCACCTCTTAAAGTTGGAAGGAAGAGGCAAGCAGAGTTTAACCAGCCTTGTCTACCCAGCAACTTTTAGGGCATCCAGGGAAACAAAGTGAGACCCTGTCTCAAAATACAAAACCAACCAACCAAAAAACACCCAGAAACATAACGCTTTAAGTTTAAGAGAGGCAGCTATCCTTACAAGGGGAGGGTAGCGGGTGGGGAGAGACGGTACTAGAGAGATGGCTCAGTGGTTTAAAAAGCATTTGTTCTTGAAAAGAATCTGGGTTTAAGATTCCCAGCACCCACAAAGCAGATCACAACTTACTAGTGCCAGGGGATCTAGTATCCTGTTCTAACCTCTAAAGGCAACAGACATGCATGAGATGCAATACATGCAAGCAAACACTCATACAGTGTCTAAAAAACGTAGTAACGATATCTGATACCTGGAAAAGGAGCAGTATACTAACCTCCTCCCTATGGGAGAAGAGGCATACAAAGGGGAAAGGCTAGTTACCAATAATGGCAACCTTACTTTTTCTTTGATGCTAACCAAACCCAGGGCCTCACATATGCTAGGAAGGCACTCTCTATCGGACAACCTCCTCAGACGTCATTCACAGTCTGAATACTTACTCTGTTGCTCACGTCCTGTCCCTTTATCTTTGGCAGAAACATGCACAATGCCATTGGCATCAATGTCAAATGTAACTTCAATCTGAGGCACGCCACGAGGGGCTGGGGGAATTCCAATCTAAAATAAATACCCAGAGTGAGCTCCTCTGAGAGGCCCATGTACTCTTCATTCCCAAACAGGCCAACTAACCACTTGCTTCCTAAAGTAAGTGCTATCTTTACTAAATGTCCAAAAACTTCAGATTTTAAGTGATGGTAGTAGGTTTAGTGCTTTCTGAAATCAACTGTGCTTCAAGGAGTTAATAACCACGATGGTTATATGTGCCTAGAGTTTACAGCGAGTGATGAAACTTCTCTACTATAGAAATGCTGATCAGAAACAGTAGCTTCTAAGTGTTTTTGAAATGAGTAATCAAGAAAAAACTAACTTCTGAGTCAGCATTGCTTCTGAGTCTGAACATTTCCCAGGCTTTTAAAATTTTCAAATTCTGGCCGGGCAGTGGTGGTGCACGCCTTTAATCCCAGCACTCAGGAGGCAGAGGCAGGTGGATTTCTGAGTTCGAGGCCAGCCTGGTCTACAGAGTGAGTTCCAGGACAGTCAGGGCTACACAGAGAAACCCTGTCTCGAAAAACAAAAAACAAACAAACAAAAAAATCAAATTCTGAAAACACAAAGCACTTTTAGGTAAAAACTAAAATCATGGGTTTCATAATTCACCTACAAAAACTTCTTTTCAAAAATAACCCAATATGTCCGCATGTCAGCTGTTTGGAGAGATTAAAATACTGTCACCTTTGCAAGCTATAGGCCCAAAAAGCATGATATTCACACTCAAAATACATACCAAAGTAAACTGTCCTAGAAGTTTGTTGTCTCCGGCCATCTCTCGTTCCCCCTGACACACTTTAATCTCTACTTGAGTTTGTCCATCAGCAGCAGTAGAAAACACCTAGGGAAAAAGAAAACTTGATAATCTGATTTAACTACACCTATTATAGAGAAAAGTCTAATGAGAGAAATTTATTCAGATACTGGGTAATTCCTAATGCACATGACTCTCCGAACAAAGGACAGGAGCAGGATTAGTTTAAAAGGACACACAATAGCTAATACTTGAGCTAACTAAGCAAGTTATGTTGTACAAGGTGAGGCTTTAAGCCTTAAAGTTTAAGGCATCAAAACAAGGTCTTAAATACTGGTTTGCCAGTCCAGGGAAACAGGATCAGAGACACGCAATGTACCATGTGCTCAGTAATAAGAAGTCACCACATACTTTCCTTCAGAATGATGTGTTGACAAATACATCACTGCACAAACACCAGAACTAGAGTTTTCAAGAAAAAGTGTCAACTAAATTAGTCTGGAAATAAAATAATATTGGAGACATGTTCACACTACATGGTCCAGACAGTTGTCAAACTCTCGATTTTCATGCTTCAACATCCCAAGTGCTGAGATGATCTAACAGCCACAAGAAGTAATTCTTCATCTAAGACCATGCCATGCCCATATATCCCTGCTTGGTGGTGCACAATGCAGCCCATCATTCACCTAGAAATCAAAAATACTCCTATGTCCCTAGCCAAGCTTTTCTTTATTTGCTTTTGATAACAGAAGACTACAAGGACTTTGGTAGCAAATGACAACAACCTTTTTAGGAAATTACATTATTTTCCCATAATCACCACTGTTAGTTGAGGGCTAACAACTTTCCCAGGAACTGCAAAAGAGGAAAAAAGCAAAACATCGTCTCAACGCTCAGTCAGCTTGTATAGACATAGAAACAAAGTTTTAAAGAAAAAGTTCATAAAGTGACAGGAAGGAAGCACATCATTTGTACAACTTGAAACTATTAAGAGGCAGAAAAAAAAGAATGGCTCTTACCTGGCTCTTTTTGGTTGGAATAGTGGTATTTCTATTAATAAGTTTGGTAAAGACACCTCCCAGTGTCTCAATACCCAGAGAGAGGGGAGTGACATCCAGAAGCAGCACGTCTGTAACATCACCAGCCAACACACCTCCCTGAATGGCAGCTCCGATGGCTACAGCCTCATCAGGATTAACAGCTTTACTCGGGGCTCTGCCAAAAAGATCTTGCACAGTCTGCTGAACCTAAGCATCCAGGAGAAAGGACCTGTTAGCCAACACCCAGGGCAACTGCTGGAGTGAAACAGAACACTAACATGTCTGCCAGACAGCAAGTTAGATAGATTCAGATTCAAGATTGCTGATTTCTTGTTTGTGTTCGACAATACAGCATCTCATTCACTGTCCACTTAAATTAGAGAAGAATTTATTTCAATTATCTGACTTCCCAGAGGATATCATTTGAAACAGAAGGCACACTACAAGGGGTTATTAAAAACAGTTTTCATATTCTACACAATCAGCCAATTCAAAGGAAGTAGTAATTCTGCAGCTGAAATGAGGGATAGTTTTGAGCCTATGTATTAGAGCTAACAAAAGTGCACAGCATCTTAGGAGAATCTGTTAGTATCAATGTGTCCTTATAAACCAGAATCCTAGGTCTAAATTTATTTTGGGCTCATCTTCCAACATTGAAGTGTTTTAAACAGAACAAACCACTACCAAAATAAATGCATCATTAACTTGGGTCTAAGATAATTCTATCTAGCTACCAAACCCAACAACATCTTCAACAAGTCTGTGCTCAGTTATTGTTTCTCTACACATCTGTTTTCAGAATGATGTGTTGATTAATAAAATACATCATTGCACAAATCTTTGTTGAAGAAATTCAAGTAGCCACCCCCCCCGCACCCCCACCCCTATCACCAAGTACAACTGGGAAGATGTGTCCAACACCCCCAGGACTGGCTACTCTCAAGGCTTAACAACATTATCTTTACCAGACTGGGTTTAGGATTCTCCCTGCTACCTTTTCTTGCATTCTTTAATTCCAATAAACCAAAAAAACCCTTTTTATTTTGAGGGGTATGTATGCAAGGTATAATTCTGTAGCTGCATCCTACGTAGAACTCAAGGCTATCCTCCTGCTTTATCATCTCAAGTGCTGAGATTACAGGCATGAGCCATCACAGGCAACTAAAAGTACTTTTTGGTTGAGTCTGGTCTCACCACCCTTTAAAGAGCACTAGTAGACTGGATCATATTCGTGTCCACACACAACATAACCCATCTGTCCCAAGAATGCACTGTGTATTTTCTTCCTCTATCAGGAATACCATGAATCCATACCTTCGGCATTCTTGTCATGCCACCAACCAGAATCACTTCTCCTATGTCACTCTTGCTGACTTCTGCATCCTGCATAGCTTTCTGACACGGAGCAATAGTTCTCTTGATTAGATCTGTGACAATGCCTTCAAACTGAGCTCGAGTCAGCTTCATATTTAAATGCTTTGGTCCAGAAGCATCCATTGTAAGGTATGGCAAGTTGATGTCAGTCTGCACAGGAACTACATGTCAGTATGGAGCCCAATTGGTACTTCAAAGGTAAGACTATAATCATGGATTTGAAAAGCACATAGGGTAGGCCTTACTAAATGAGTAGCTACCAAAGGCAATGATTCCTAAATAGAAACACACTACAGAATCTATTTTAACTGAGTCTATACATATTAACAACCATACTGTGGGGTTGTCTTTCACATCAAGTTTAAGAATATCTCACCGGTTGTGGTGGCACACGTCAGTAGGATTTCCTAAAGGAAGCAAAGGCAGGAGGATCAGGAGTTCGAGGCCAGCCTGGACTATGTATTTATTAGCGGGGCAGTGGTGGCGCACACCTTTAATCCCAGCACTCGGGAAGCAGAGGCGGGCGGATTTCTGCATTTGAGGCCAGCCTGGTCTACAGAGTGAGTTCCAGGACAGCCAGGGCTGCACAGAGAAACTCTGTCTCGAAAAACCAAAAAAAAAAAAAAAAAAAAAAAATCTCATGTCTGGGCTAAAAAAGAGGGCTCAGTAGTCAGGAGGTCTTGGCAGTTCTTGCAGAGAACCATAGTTCAATATCTAGCACCTTGCTAAGGACTGTCTACAGTTCCAAGGATTCTGATATTTCTTTTCTACCTTCCACTGGTAATCCTCCTCAATCACCTTCCATTCTCTCTGCATACATAAAAATAAGATCATAAAAAGGAAAGAAATCACATGTGTATAAAGAAAAAAGTTATCAATCAACCTCTTAACATATGCAGGCTAACTTTCAGTAAATTTGAGTGTTACAAGATCTCTTACCAGAAAAAAGCAAGACCAGTATACACTGGGTGTGCCAGCACTGCCTGTAATCTGAGCTCTCAGGAGCTGCAGGCAGGAGATCAGACATGCAATCATCTTCAGCTATACTGAGTTCAAGACCAGTCTGATCTGCAAGAGACCCTGACTCGAGATACCTGACCTGTATTGCCCTCACATCCCCAGAGAACTGGTAACTAACTCTCTATCTATATTAAAAAAACATCCAATATCTCATCCTAAATCCCATATCTTGGGACCATGTAATATGCAATCAAGGACATTCAGTATATTTGTATATTGGTATATTTGTATGAAAATATCTTAATAAAACTTATCTATTGTGTATAACTATATATACTAAAGAGTATATAGCACATATCTAATCTCAGTACTCAATCTGTTTGATAGCAAATACATACATGTTTGTGTGTATGTAACTAGAAAAACACAGTTAAGGGCTGGAGAGATGGCTTGGTAGTTAAGAGCACTGGCTCTTCTTTCAGAGGTCCTGAGTTCAATTCCCAACAACCACATGGTGGCTTACAACCATCTGTAATAGGATCCGATCCCCTTCTCTGTTGTGTCTGAGGAGAACCACAATGTACTCACGTACATAAAATAAATAAATAAGAAAAAACAGATAAACGACTAGAGCTGGAGAGATGGCTCAGCAGTTAAGAGCACCGACTGCTCTTCCAGAGGTCCTGAGTTCAATTCCCAGCAACCACCTGATGGCTCATAACCATCTATAATGGGATCTGATGCCCTCTTCTGGTGTGTCTGAAGACAGCTCGTGTACTCACATAAACTAAATAAATCTTAAAAAAAAAATTTGACTAATGAAATTTTAAAAATTTGCTATTAACATTGTGTGAGAAGTACATATCCAGATCCCCCTCACCCCCCAAAATTGCTTTACACCAAAGGCTAATAGGATATACAACCTGAGAAAAGTTAGTTCTTAAAAGCACTTTTCTTCAGGACAAACTACCTTAGACAGTTAAATACTTCATAGTCAATACACTGTCTATATTAATAAGGGTGATGTGTACTGCTTGAATGAATAATGACAATTTCTCTGAAAATTTCAATGAGTGAAATAACATCAATGCTGTCCAGCCATTTTGTCAACAAGAACACTCTCATTCAATTATGCAATCACTAGCCATATATAATTACTGAGGACTTTTTAGACTACTGTCTTTGTGTGTGTGCCTGAGTCTAAAACAGGGTCTCACTATGTTGCTCTGGGAGTCTTGGAACTACAAATAGCAGGATGATCTTGGACTTCAAGAGATCTACCTGCCTCTGCCTCCCAAGTGGCACTACACCTGGCACGGGACTACTGACTTTTAAGACAAAGCCATCCTATGACAAAATTCTGCCTTCCTCCCTCACTTTAAATAAACTCTACCACTTAGACTCCTTAAGAAGCACTTTCCAAGCCAGGCAGTGGTGGCGCACGCCTTTCATCCCAGCACTTGGGAGGCAGAGGCAGGCGGATTTCTGAGTTCGAGGCAGGCGGATTTCTGAGTTCGAGGCCAGCCTGGTCTACAGAATGAGTTCCAGGACAGTCAGGGCTACAGAGAAAAAAAAGGAAACACTTTCCATTCCCTTCCAACTTTTCACAAATCATAATCTGGCCATGTGTAGTAATTCTTCTGGGGTCTGTAGTTAATGTCTGTGTCTAGGTTTACCATCTCCATCTGCACTCAGCTTTTCCAACCCTTCCCTAGGTCTTTACCACAGAATGTTATACATACCGCCCCACTGAATTTTCTCCAAAACTCTCTAAGTGTGTTACCTAAATGTATGTAGATGTGTACTGCTTAAGTACAGGTGTCTACAGAAGCAAGGAGGAGGTTTCAGCTCCCTGAACTGGTGTTACAAACAGGTGCTGGGAACCAAAAGGTGGGGTGCGGGTGGGGGTAGCTAAGCAACTCAACTGCTCTCAACAAGTCATCTCTTCCCTGCCACTTCAAACTACCATGTCCCTAACAGGCTGTATGCCCTAGTCAGATGTTTTTTCAGTCTCAGAACTCACTCACACACCAAGGATCTCACTAATCAGGCAAGGCTGACCTTAAACTCTTATCTTCCTATGAACCAGCACACCCAGCTGTTAGGTTCCTTTAAAACTGCTTCAGCCTTCAGAGTGCTAGGATTACAAATAGATAAAAGTCATCACCTTTACCTTTAAGTCACAATTTATTGCATAGTCCTACTTACTAGTTTTCCTAAGAAGGTATATATTCATCTGGTAAACCTCACAACTTTTAAGAAAAAGTTACCATTCATTAGCCTCAGCTGTAGATTAAAAAGAAAAAGTGAAATGATTCATCCAAAATCAGAGGTCAGAATCTTAGGAGTGGGCTGGAGTCTTCAGTGGTCACTTGCTACTACAAGACAGGGATAGTTGCCTAAACCTTTAATCCCAGTGTGTGGGAGGCAGAAGCAGGTGAGTCTCTGTGAGTTTGAAGTCAGCCTGGTCTACAGAGTTCCAGGACAGCCAGGGCTATATATAGAGAAAACCTGTCTCAAAAACCCAACCCAAACCAAATACAAAACAACCAAAAAACAACCTAAAATTTGGTTTGATATTAATATTCTAATGTCCATCTTTCCACAGTAAACTAGTAAATCTATTGAGATGTTTCTAAGAATTCATTTTACAGATTTACAATCACAGGTGTACAAGGATTTAATACACTTTACTAAAGTGCTAACTACTAGAAAAAAAATCCTTCAATAAGATACAGTCACATAAAAATAACCAACTTCTTCCTCTACAAGAATCAAGTTTTGAGATTTATCAGCTATCTACTATCAACATACTTGTAAGCCACAACCCTAAACACTGTCACTCAGCAGGGACAAAAGACATGACATAAATACCAATGATGAGTTCAACTTCAGAACTACTCTGTAGCTACTTTCAAAGTTTGGAAACCAGGGTAGCTCAGAGATTATGTGTATAGCATTCAGGTTTCAACAAAAGTTAATTAGCAACAACTACCCAGCTTCCATAACCTCCAGCTGAGAAACAAAGTAACAACCTGAAGCAGTCACAGCTTTGCTATCACTGAAGAACCCAACGTTAGACCATGGGAGTTCTACCCTAGCCAGTCTTCAATGTAGATCTAACAAGAATTTTTTTACTAGTCTGTGCTTGGTAGTTAAGACAAGGAAGCTTCACCTCTCAGAACTGAGGTCAAAAATCTCAGAACTCAGAGAAGGAGCAAATCTGTTTCACAGCTCTTTTTCTGGAATGGTGATCCAATTTATTAAATGACCTTGAACCAGCAATTCACATAGTAGTAAATTTAAAACAGATTTTCCCAGGTTAGTAATTCTAATTCCTCACATTACTTTTACCAATGCCTTGCCTTTTTTGAAGAGATGCTGAGATCTATGTCGCTCAAGCTAGTTCAAATCATGGAACCCTTTTGCCTCAGCTTCATATGTACTGGGATTACAGGCATGCATCATGGATTTTTAAAAATCAATGCCTTGGTGGCAAAGGGGTACAGACCATTGGCCTAGCAGTTGTTTAGACCCTGGCTTCAATTAGGAGCCCCAAAGAAATAAAGCCTGTTTTCCTTTGTTAGAGACAAGTCATGCTGCACAGCACAAGTTAGCTGCAACTCATTATGCACACAGACTTGCTTTGGTATTAATATTCTCACCTCAACTACCTCCCCAGACTTCCCTTTTTGCAATGCTGGGATATAAAGAGTTCATACATGTTACCCTACTAATGAGCTCTCATCACCCAATCCAAAGTTCTCATGTGGTGATAGAAGACTTTAATTCAAGCACTGGTGAGTGGGTGGAGAAAGAAGAAAGGAAGGAATGAAGGAACAAAGAGGGAAAAGAAAATGCATCTTTAACTTAAAATTGAATTTCTGATATCATTCAAATACATGAATGTTATTTGGCTCTAATATAGCTTTATAATCTTTTAGCTCAGGGATGGACAGAAGGCTCAGTAGTTAAATGCTCGTCTAAAAGACTCAGGTTCAATCCCCAACACTGACATAGCAGTTCTGATACCGTTCTGACTTCCACAGAAACCAAACACAATATAGTACAGACACACATGCAGGCAAAAGATACACATTCACAAAAATTTACTTCATTTATTAAAATGAAAAGAACTGATCATCAAGTTGTTCCTTTGCTCATGAACCAAGGTTTTCAGGAAACAGTAAATGGTAAAGAGGCTACACTGACATTACGTTAAATTAGAATATGCTATTCAAATATGCTCAGTACTGGATTTTTTCCATCCCTCACCTGCACAGATGAGGAGAGTTCACATTTAGCCTTCTCAGCAGCTTCCCGAACCCTCTGAAGTGCCATGTTGTCTTTGGTCAAATCAACCCCTGTCTACAAATTAGGATCAGTGAGACAATTAATACAGACTTGCAAAAGCAATGTAAAACACATTTTTGTTTGCTTATTAAGGAGCCAACCCTTTATAAGGAAATACAAATTATCACCTTTAAAGATCTGTAGAAAATAACCAAGTATTAGGCTGAACTCTCATCAACTCTGCCAAGCTCAAGGTCTTGTTTTTCAGAGTTCCTTCTCCAATACTGTAACCAAGGTCACTTGGTCTTTTGTTCCCAATTTAAGATTATATAACTAAAATGGTTTAGTTTACCCATGAATCTGAAATGCAATTAGTTACCTTAGTGTAGAAAAACTAATGAAGCAAAAAGCAATGTGAACAAAAAAACTCAACACCTCAATGCCTACACATTAACCACAGTGGTAACTAACCTCCCTCTTGAACTCCTTGACAATGTGCCGTAACAAAGCTTGGTCAAAGTCTTCACCTCCTAAGAAAGTGTCCCCATTGGTAGATTTCACCTCAAACACTCCTTTCTGAATTTCCAGGATAGAAATGTCAAAGGTTCCACCACCTAAATCATACACAGCAATACTAAAAAAATAAAAAAATAAATAAATTCCAAGAAACAAAACCTATTACAAAAAAATGAATTAAAAAACCAAAGTTTACTCATTAACCTTGGTATTTTCCTGAATTACTTAAAATGTAGTTAACCTAAGTGACATGCCTAAATGACATATCGTATCATAAACATGCAATACAGAGACGAGTAAAATTAGTAATACACCAACTACGGTTTCCAAAGTATCTGTCAACATATAACAACAAAAAAATTATCAAGAGGCAGGGCAGTGGTGGCGCACGCCTTTAAGCCCAGCACTCGGGAGGCAGAGGCAGGCGGATTTCTGAGTTCGAGGCCAGCCTGGTCTACAGAGTGAATTCCAGGACAGCCAGGGCTACACAGAGAAACCCTGTCTTGAAAATCCAAAAAAAAAAAATAAAAAAATAAAAAAAAAACCACGGGTCTAAAACCAACAGTAAAATGGTCTTGAATTAATGATCATACAAACAGATTTGGAGAGAATACATTTTTTTTTTTTAGTCTAAGCACAATGCATTCACCCTACAAAATGGTAATGCTCTAAGAAAAACTTTACAGCTGTTATAACTTAGTTCACAGTTCAGGTTACATTTATAGCACAAGTCAGGTGATGGTGGTGCATGCCTTCATCCAAGGGAGGGGAAGGCAAGCAAATCTGAGTTTGAGGATAGCCTGGTTTACAGAGGGAGTTCCAGGACAGCCAGGGGCTACATAAAGAAACTCTTGCCCTCAAAACAAATCACAAGTATAAGAGCTGTCAAAATAGATGGCTTCTCTGCAGGTGAAGATGTTTGGTTCCAAGCCTGATCAATCCCAGAAAATTACAAGGAAGGAGAGAATTGACTCCTCTAAATTGTCCCGACCTCCACATGCGCACTGTGCTGTGAACATGCCCCACCACATACATAATACATTTTAAGTGTGTGGGGCCTGGAGTTCCACAGCTAAGAACTTCAGGTACCTATATCGGACAGTTCACAAACATGTAATTTCAGCTCCAGGGGAGTCCGACATCTGTGTCAGGAGTAACATGCATATACCTATATACAAACACATTAATAATTGAATATAAGAGTAATGTTTTAATTAACAAAGAGCAGAACCATCGAGGGTGAAGGCACTTGCCACCACACCTGACAACCTGACCCAAAACCTATCTTAGGGAAAGTCAAAAAAGCTAGCTCACACATTTTGTCTTCTGACCTTCATATTCATGCCCCGGAACAAATGGACCACAACACACGGACCCCACAAAACACTAAATGTAGTAAAATTACACAAAAAACCTGTAAACCAGGAAAGAATATTTACTGTATCAACTTACACTTTATCTTCAGATTTGTCCAGACCATAAGCCAGAGCAGCAGCTGTAGGTTCATTGATCACTCGAAGCACATTTAGCCCAGATATCTGGCCAGCATCCTTAGTGGCCTAGAGAAAGTAGAAAATAAGTCTATCTTTCCATCCTTTAACTCAGGCACCCCACGCCCAGCAAACAAGAGACCTAATTTACCTGTCGCTGTGAGTCATTGAAATAAGCAGGGACTGTGATCACAGCATTTTTTGCTGTGTGGCCCAAGTAATTTTCTGAGAAACAATTAAAGAATAAAATTCAACTGTGGTACTTTGTCAGGAAATAAAGCAGCAAAATTACTAATGAAACATAATATTCCACATCTTATCCTTTTGTAGAGCAACAGACTCCTTTGTGGCTTAACATGCAGAGAGACCATGGAAAGAAACATTCTAGAGTACTGTATCTAGCACCTAGGAGGCAGCAGGAGAAATATGCATTCAAAGCTCTGCTGGGTTACAAAGTCAAGGCCTGCAAGCACAGTAGCTCAGTCTGTATCTTGGCACTCAGAAAGCTGAAGGTTGAAGATCACTACAAATTTGAAGCCAGTCTTGGCTACAAAGTGAGCTCCAAGACAGTCTACGGTTCACCCTAACTACGTTAGAACTTAGGTGGCTACAACTGTAGGATCGGAAGCTCAAGCCAGCCTGTGTTGCTACTCCCCCCACCCCCACCCCAAAGTTTGAAGGTCTGCTAAGTGCTTTTGTGCAGCTCAACAGCAGAGATGTTGGTGGAAATTCCAAATCACCTTTAGCATTTTCAGTCAAGACTTATCAACATCCAGTGACCTTTTAGACTTACGTTTAACAGTAGCTTTCTGGCTTTTAACAAAAAAACACTACAGTGCACCCTACTTGGAAAAAGAGAAAAAAAAAGCAAAACAAAACCCAAAAACCAAACCCAGCAGGTATCATTAGGAAAGTTAAACCCAATCTGCAGTCTCAAAGTTCTGCCCTTCCTAAATTTTCTATGCAAAAAGCTTCAGACTCCATCATCTACAGAACATGAAGTTAATCAGTATTCATACAGAGAAACAGCACTTCCAACTTTCCTACATGTGAAATAAATCTACTCACCTGCAGTCTCTTTCATCTTCATCAACACAAATGCTCCAATCTGACTTGGAGAATAGAGTTTTCCATGAGCTTCAACCCAGGCATCACCATTGGAGGCACGGACAATTTTAAAGGGAACATTCTTACTTAAAGACAAAATGAATTATGTAAGAAAACTATCCTGTGAAACTTACCACTGCAAGGTCATCATGTATCACATCCATTTTAAATTGTTCAAAGACCAGGTAGTCTCGGAGAAAATGGTCATACAATAATATATTACTTGGTCACAAAAAGTTAAGTACAGATGCAAGGAAGATGGATAAGCACTGACTGACTTGGAGTAACTTGAAGCTAACCAGGTCTACTCGACTTCATTAGTGTAAAATTCACACTCCATCCCCAGAACTTAAAACAGTTCCCTGGGCTGGAGAAATGGCTCAGCAGTTAAGAGCACTGACTGCCCTGCCAGAGGTCTTGAGTTCAATCCTAGAAACTACATGGTGGCTCACAACCATCTGTAATGGGAGCAAATGCCTTCTTCTTGTGTGTCTGAAGACAGCTACAGTGCACTTATATAATTAAACTTATTCTTTAAGAAAAACCAAAAAGTTTCCTAAGAAAACACACACAATAGTAAACTTGAGCTGTTTTTCTAAATTGTACTTACTTCACATACATCAGTGTTTAGTTGCATATGTCTGTACATACCTGGCCAGGAGGTGTCCGGTTCCCAGGAACTACAGTCACCAATGGTTTGTGAGCCACTATATAGGCGTTAGGAACCAAACCCAGATCCTCTGGAAGAAGTCAGCACTCTTAAAATGCTGAGCAGTCTCTAGCCTTTCTTTTTCTTTTGGTTTTCCGAAACAGGATGTCTTTGTGTAGCCCTAGCTGTCTTGAAACTGAGAAATCTACCTGTCTCTCTGCCTCCCAAGTGGTGGGATCAAAAGCATGCAACACCATTACTACCTGGCCCCTATTTTTCACTTTTAATCTCAATTATTAAAAAACAAAAAAACAAAACAACAAAAAACAGTGCAAAATGGGACCAAAGAGAGGCAGCAGGAGAATCATGAGTTCAAAGCTCTGCTGGGTTACAAAGTCAAGGCCTGCA
Source organism: Rhynchomys soricoides (assembly GCA_019843965.1). Classification (NCBI taxonomy): domain Eukaryota; kingdom Metazoa; phylum Chordata; class Mammalia; order Rodentia; family Muridae; genus Rhynchomys; species Rhynchomys soricoides. Next base: position 2,445,650 of record JADRCH010000105.1, on the reverse strand, counting down.
AGCACAGTAGCTCAGTCTGTATCTTGGCACTCAGAAGCTTAACACTCAGAGCAGCAGCTATAGGTTCATTGCAAGTGAAGGCTTTTACTGCCAAGTCTATAATAACCTGACCTTCAATGGCCAGGACCTACCTACATGGTAGAAGAAAATGGACCTGTGCAAGGTATACCCTGGTCTTCTGTCATGTGACAGAAGATGACCATACCCAAAAACAAAACAATAATACAAAAAAAATTTAAAGCCAGGCAGTGGTGGTGCATGCCTTTAGTCTGAGCACTATGGAGGCAGAGGTAAGAGGATCTGAGGCAAGCCTGGTTTACAGAATAAGTTCTAGGACAGCCGGGGCTACTCAAAGAAACCCTATCTAGAAGAAAAAAAGAGGAGGCGGTGGACGGATGGACACACGCACACACACATATAACTTAACATGATATAAATCCACTACATGACTGATGATGACTTACATAGTTTAGAATCTTAAATTACCTTAATACACGACCTGTTATTGTCATGTAAATCAAAATTTCTCATCTGGGAAGGCAAAAATGGACTTTTTAGAATTATACTCTTGGGCTGGGTGGTGTTGGCACATACCTTTAATCCTAGCACCTGGGAGACAAGAAAGAGGCAGGTAAATCTCAGTGAGCTGGAGGCTAGCCTGGTCTACAGAATAAGTTCCAGGAAAGTACAGAGAACCTTCTCTCAAAAAAACTTGTACTCCTCTGGTGGTGATATTTTCTCCAAGAACAATAATGAAAATGTGACCAAGGTATCCACCAAACTTTGATCAAAGTACCAGTGAGTCTTCTAGGTTGATTTTCCTATTACTCACGTGTCTTTCTGTACTTCAGGGTCATCATATCGTCGTCCAATAAGACGCTTAGTAGCATAGAAAGTATTATTTGGGTTGGTGACAGCTTGGCGTTTGGCTGGCATACCAACAAGTCTTTCCCCATCTGCTGTAAAGGCAACCACAGAAGGGGTAGTTCTGGCACCTTCAGCGTTCTCCAGGACCTAAAATTCCCAAAGACACTGATTAAAGTCTAGTCACCACTGCAATCTGTAGCCATGACAACCACGGCTTTAATGATATTAAAAAAAAAAAAAAAAAAAAAGCTGAAAGGATGATGCACTAAATTGGCATGTTTTATTGCTTTGAATTCTACATGATAAATATCATTTCAAATATATGCAGAAGTCTATGGCCGTACCATCTTTATTACACCTAATCTTGTTAATTGCATACAGAAGCTAAAATTTCAGACAGAGGAAAACAAAAAAGGCTGAGCAGCATAAATTAGGACTAAGGAAGGGCTTTTCTTAGTATCAAACGTGGAGTTTCAGCCTGCACCCAGATCAGGTATGGGTTAAGAAGCACAAAGCAGCAAGGATGAAACAGACAACTGTAGATTCCCAGGAGCTCTAAGTCTTGACAACTCAAAAGGAAAAGTTTGTGTATTCTGCTGAAGAGGCTCCTACAACCTACACATAACACAAATGTGGAGCTCTCCTTGTTTCTATCAAGTAGAAGCTTCCAACCCAGAGTCTTGCTGGACTCCTAAGAGAGCAAGCCATTTCAAGTCCTCTAACGATGTTGAAATTGTACTTTTGGAAGTTAGATCCATTCAATTATGACCATCCAAAGGTTAATTCCTAAGTCTTAAAAAAGCAAAAGCAGCTTTTAAATGCAAATTAATCAGAGGTCTGGAGTGGTTAATGCCTGTAATCTTAGCATTGAATACTGCACCCTTGAGGCTGGCCCAGGATATAGTATCTCAGAAGAAAAACCAGCACCAAACTAAATTCACCATTGTTTGTTTGTTTTGGAGATAGGCCCTGAACTCAGAGAGTACTGGGATTAAATGTGCCCACCACCAAGCTGGGCTCTGATTCAGCATTCCCACGTACTTAATGCCAGACTGGATATCTAAGTGACCTCAGGCTTCCAATCATGCTCACCTTTGCTTGCTTGCCCTCCATAACAGCCACACAGGAGTTAGTAGTACCCAAATCAATACCAACAACTGCACCCTTGATTGCTTCTGATCTGTAAGAAATGAAATACCATGGTCATTTTAACAGTGGTCTCCAATATGACAGGAAGAACTGTTTTATGTTGGTGTTAACAGTGGCACATTGAATAAACTATAAATACAAATGAATAGTTATAAAGAAAAATAGTTACTTGTTAACAAAATGCACCCATCATAGCTCTGAGGTGCAATATGTGTGTTTGTTTTCTTAGAGAAACTGAGGTTATACTTACGCATAATCCCTTCTTGAAACAAATCTAAAAGCCTCATGACTAAGGCCATTCCAGACATCCTGGGAAGGAAAAAAATTGCATCAGCCATGAACCACACAAAGAAACTTAGGCTTTTTCCAATTATTATTCTGAGAAATACATGCATGCTTTAGTCCTTTATATGTGAAATACAGATAGATTTACATATCACACATCTACAAGTTTTCCAGACTTGTCTAGTAAAATAAGCATAAATAAAATTGTCTTGAATTGCCTTCCCAAAAGAGGGAAAAAAAAATGACATTGCAATAGATTTTCGACTTTGACATCATTGATCTTGTACCAATATTTGCTGTGACAAACTGAGTGTGTGATGCTTAGAAGTAACTCTGGCCTTTACCAACAAGAAGTCCATAAATTAAGTGTCCCTCAAAGTAAGGACAGCCTGGAAGCTGGCAGATGTGCTTTGCTCCCACACAAACCCCCATGTGTGCAGAGTGTGGTGTTGTGTGTCTGGGAACCACTTCTGCTGAAGACCTATTTAAGGAAATAGCAAAACATTGAAAATTCAGTTGACTGGCCAAATAGCAAATGCCTTTAATCCTAATACTTCAAAGCCAGAAGGGCAGGCCTAATCCAGTAAATTCCAGAACAGCTAAGGCTACATAGTGAGACCCTGTCTCAAAATCACAACCCTGTACACCTCGTCTCAATTATGTGTGCACTGCAAGTAGAGATTTAAGGTATTCAGAGACATTTCCACTGGCCTAGTCAAACTATTTTGGAAAGCTACAGGTCTCATTCTCCAAAGACATACTTTTTATTTCAGATCAAGATCCACATTCTTTTCTCTATTTGTTATTATAAGCCACAAGTAAATCTTAGACCGAAAAAAAAAGTCTCTAACGTTGGAGCCGGGTGTGCTAGCCTTCTATGTCAGCCCTCGGGAGGCCGGGGGTCCTCCGTGAAGTCCACAAAGTCAATTCGCCGGCAGCCAGTAAAAGAATGGAGTTGGAACGTTGGAATTTAATTTTCAGTTCCTAATGCTGATACCCTCCCCTGTTTCTTCATAGCAGCGACATTAATGAATATTTGCAGTAGAGAAATTGTCCGTCGGTTCTTCAGAAAACAGTCTAGCGTACATAGTTCTGCCTTTCCAGTAAACTAAATCTACTGCCTAAGACCAAGCACATCCAATGCGCAACACAGGTTTGAGGGAGGACCACTACGTCGTGAATTAGTGGGGTAAAGGCTTCAGAACGCCAAGGGTTGTGACTCAGCATAGTTCGAGGCTAAAGCCCTCAAAGAAGGCAAACAAGGACCCGGTGGAAGGTCTGTTACCTTCCTTCGCTCCGGACTTCTAGAGTCTGACCCCGAAGGGCAAGGCCTGCTTCACTCGAGTCGGGGCCTAGAGCCCCTACCGGAAAGCATGGCAGCTTCTCACCTGGTGACGGGCGACTGCAGGGCTCCGAGACGCTGTGGTGCCCACAAGACGCGCGGCCGCGGCTCTGCTGGCGCTTATCATGGCGGCTGGACAGAGTGGGTACGAGGGTGAGAGCAAACACCCCGCAAGCCTGGAGCTGCGCGCACGGCGGTGGCTACGCTTCTGGAAACCTCCAACCACGTGGGGTGGGGGGCGGGGACTTGCCGCTTCAGCAATGAAGCCCGCTCTTTTGCTGAGGCCCCGGGCGTGTTGCCTGACCAGAGACTACTTGTCCGCTGCTCCCGGAATCGGTACACGCCGCAATCACGCTCTTCAGATGATCATTGAAAAATTCCCGTTCTCTCAGCACGGTTTCTGCGGCTGTGGGAGCATAGAGAAGAGAGAGGGAGAAGAGAGGTATACAGGCATTGCTTCAGACAACCCCGGTCCTCGCGGCAGGAAAGACTCAAGGTCACACGGGATAAATTACGAACACATTACAGTCTCCTTGCGTCAGTTGCGCAGAAGGAGGGGCCTCTTGCGCCTGCGTCGTTGCTCCGGACCGGGGACCTGGAGCGCATGCGTACAGGGCGTGGAGGAAACGGGTTAGGACTTAACTGTAGCGTTTATTGGATACTCCAGGGCACGCGAATTTGCTTGAGAGTACGGGGGCGCGAGCTCGCGCGCTCACTGATAGGCGCGTGGGAGTTCTTCCTGAGGCAGCTACTTGCAGCAGGCGCCATCTTGTCCGGAGGCGTTGTTAATGGGACCTTTGTCCTCGCTCACCGTTTATTCACAGCTCGAAGTGTGCACACCTGAATATGCGCGGTCTTATACAAATTTGTGCAGTGCATTGCTTCCGTGGCGTTAGGTTGCCAATCTCTGGGGCACCATCTGCTTCTCGAGGCTTTGAATCACTTTTAAGGCTGTATTGGGAGCGATGAGGGGAAAACTACGTGAGCTCTTATCGACCGGTTTGCTGGGCCAGAGACGCCTCTTTACTTTTTCAAACCTTGCGCTTGACAAGTGTTAGTTATACTGTGACTTTTTTTTAAAGGCAAGGTTTCCTACGGGGTGTAAATGGCGGGGTGTCGGGGAGAGTCTCTATATGGCCCTGGCTGTCACAGAACTCACTATATAGACCAGGTTGGCCTTGATCCCACCAGTCTACCTCCGGAGTGCTGCACCACCCCATCCAACCCCAGAGTTTTACTAGCCTAAGCTATGTAATGGCCTTGTAGCCTTAGTTGTCTCAAACTCAAGGCTGTACTGCCTGACCCTTTCAAATGCCTGATTACAGATGTGAGGTATGTCTGTTCAGGGACAAAACCTGAACAAATGTGTCAGGTTTTTCTCGACAGTGATGTAGAACTTGGTTTTGGAGGTAAGCAGTTTGATATCAATAGAAAATAGTTGGGTAGGAAGTGGTCGTACAGGCCTGTAATTCCAGCAGTCATCTTTGACTCCATCACTCGTTCCAGGCCAACAAGAGCTACACGAAACTATCTCAGAGAAGTAAAAGTGGTCATCACTGTAACAAGTTATGAAGAAAGTGTGGGGAAATTAGGAGATAAAATACAGTTTATGAGAAGAATGGAAGGGAACGGAAGGTACTGGAGGCTTACCGCACTTGGGAGTGATGTAATGAGTTGGAAACCAGCTTGATGACTCTAAGAGACCATGAACCTGTTTCAAAAAAAGTTAATAAAATTAAGTTAAACAAAACAGGCATTACAATTAGTGGTAGATAGTGCATTTTTAAAAGGCCTGGTGTGATAAATGCTTGTGATCTCTCAAAGACTTGTGGAGGGTCTGATTTTAACACAGCTACACAATAAGACTCTGACTCAAAAAGTAAAAGGACTAGAATTGTATCTCAGTAGGTAGTGTGCTAGCCTAGAATGTACTAGGCCATGAATTCCATCCTCATCATCCTATTAAATAAGGTTTAGTGACAAACACTTCATCCCAGATCTTAGGATACTGACACAGAAGGAGCATTATAAGTTCTAGACCAGCCTGGGCTATATTACCAGTACCAGGCTACATAGGAGACTGTCTCAAATCAAAAGGAACCTCTCACCTCTCTTCATTAAATTATACTTGTCATTATATGCTCACTAATAGATATAGCACTTTAAGAATTACCTAAGAAACTACATTGCCAAGGACAAAGTTAGATTGTTGATCCCCTGAAAACAGAGATACTCTGCCATAATTTCCTGATGAAAGAACATAGAGAGGAATGACAGATACTAAACACTAAAACAAAACGAAAGTTGAAACCATTGCACCTCACATTGAATATAACAAGAAGTAAGTAAGGCAGGTGAAGATAATTGAAGCCAGTGCATTCTCAGAAATTTGGTGTGGTGTCATTTGTCTCTGAGACTGAAGCAGGAGTTCAAGGACAGCCTGGGCTATATAGCAAGATCTTATTTTTAAAAGATAAAGTTGGCCTAGTGTGGCCAAAAGCTTGAGGCCAGCCATGTCTATATAGTAAGTTCCAGAATGAACAGAGCTCTAAGTTAGCAAGACTTTGTCTAAAATCCCTGAAGCAGCAACAATAAAGTTAAGTATTTGCTTTTCTTCTTGCTCCACATACTTAAAAGCCAGAGTGAGAACCCTGGAATCCACTGTTATATATCTTATTTAGTTTATATCCCAGACTTGCCTCAAATGTACTAAATTTATTTGAGGCATGGAACCCAAGTTTATGTGCATGCTAAGCAAAAACTACTGAGCTTAGTCCAAATGATATTACCTGAAAGGTAACCATAGTTCTACAGGGATACACACACACACACACACACACACACACACACACACACAACGTGCCTGTGTGATTGATTGATTTTCCTTATGGTTTTTGTCAAGCCACTCAAAAATATTGTTTATGACCACAAGGGGGATGTGGTAGCTAAATGTTCAAAGCATGAACATAACAATAGCTTTAATATTTACCAGTATGAAGAATAGCCTTCTGAACTGTGAACTGAGCATGTACAGCTTGAAGGCTGGAAGAAATAAATTGAATCTAAGAAGGGTTCAAGTGACTGAAATGGATAGTGTGATCCATTGCCCACCCAATAATACAGTTCACTCTATGGAATTACATTTGCTTTCTCTGTTGGCATTTTTTATCAACTGAAATGGAAAGAACTAATGCATAATTTGCCTGAGGTTCAATGTTTACCAAATAGAAAGAGTGATAGTCCAATACCTGTGTATAATACATATAGATGATATTTAATTGTTCTCTTATTTGATCCAGTCTCACTGTGTATCACTGGTTGACCTCTAATTTGCTATATAGATCATGCTAGCCTTCAACATTTCTGCCTGGCTCCCTCGTGTTGGTTATTAAAGGTGTGCACTGACACACGGAGTACTTTTTATGTTTTACACAGTCTAAGTTGTACAATCTGGTCTTGAATTGACTCTGTTTGGAATATGTATATGTGAATGATAAAGTCAGAATTTGAAGCCTGTCTGTCTAACTCCAGAACCTATATGTCACACCAAAATCAAATCTGGTCTTTACTTTTGTGTTCACAGACATAGAGAAGAGTAGTATAATACTGACCTACTCCACTATTAATAGCAGTAATTTTAGGTGGTAGAATAAAAAAAGAATAGTCTAAAATGTCTATTATAGAATAACCACAGTGAAATTCAGGGCATAATATGTAGGTAACTCAGTGGTAGAGTGCCTGTCAAGAAAGTATAAGGCGTCTGAGCTTAATCCCCAACCCTACAGAACATATAAAAAAGGTCAGGAAAAGATTTAGTCTGTGATATAATCCATAGGATTTATACTATAACTTGTGGACTGTATATTATTTTGAAAAAAATTGTAGCAGAGTCATGTTATGTGGCCCAAGCTAGCCCTAAACTTTAAACCTTCCTGTCTCAGCCTCCCAGTTGCTTGAACTACAGATGTTCACCACCATCACTGGCTGTGGGGAGCAGTTCTGGGGTTAACTTTGGCTGATTTCTTGCTTGTGATTTATCATGAATGAATTTGCCAGACATGTTATACCCTGCCAAGTTCCTCCACTTATGCATACGTCCTTGAGAGACTGTCCAAGCCTGAAGGAAATGGCCTTAGTCAAACATAGATACTGTTTACCATGAACTTGTCACTTAAGCATATGTGGTCATTGGTTAACTTCCTGGAAGTGGTCATGCTTTGTGTTGCTTGCTTTTAAAAGACACTGAGAAAACATACTTGCTTGCTGGCAAGGTGTTAACCAGCAGCCCTCCCATCTCTGTCTCTTGCATCTTCTTCCTGCCTTTCCTATAGTCATCCTCACTCCCTCATTGTGATTCCCAAGTTAATTGACCAGCTAGCTCCAGGATGGCATCCAGTGTGGGGTTCCACTATGGGGGACGAACTGAAAGGACACCTCTGAAAAAGTGATTACCTGGAAAAAGAAAAGGGAGCTTGCTGGGTATTTCTCAGAATTAAAAGACACAGGAAAATATAGATAAGGGAACTCTGAAAAAATAAGAGAAGTTGTAAAAAAAAAAGTCAGAGAGAAAAGAAAGAAAAACGAAAGAAAGAAAAATGGAAAAGCAGTATGCTTTCTGTGCAAATGCTTAATATGCTTCGCTAAAATAGAGCAACACCAATTGCATAGTTTTTTATGTTTTGTAGAGAAGGTTTGTCCTTGGTTTTCTGAGGAAGATACAATAAATCTAGCAACCTGTAAGAAAGTTAGAGAAAGACTTCAAAATTATTATGATGTGCATGGACTATGTAAAGTGCCTGTAGATACTTTCAGTCTTTAGACCCTGATTAGAGCTAAGAGAGAAAAGTGGGTCCGAGAAGCAGCCGTCCCCCCACTCCCCCATCCCAGGATGCTTTAGTGAAGAAGGGAGAAAGGGAAAGTAAGCTGTCCAAAGCTGCATCCCGGGCTTGCTCCCTCCCCTTCCTTATTGAGCACTGGCCTGAGCTTGATCCCACTCCCTTCTTGGGTGGCTGCAGAGGCAGCAGAAATTTTTACAATATTTAAAGTTAGTAATTGCAAGTAAAGATGTTTAAAATTGGCGAATGCAAGTTATAAATGTTAGAGAGTCTAAGAAGATGTTTTAAGGTATATAACTACAAACTATAGAGATGTAAGAAATGATTTAATTAAAAAATGGAAAGTGTTTCACATTGCCCCCACATGCTATTGTTATTTCAGGGTTTAGAATGTTAAACTGCTCAATGGAGTTCTGATAAGCTAATGGAACACTGGCGTTTACAGTCCAGTCACAAGCTGAAGGGTTAATTTCCCTTTGGTTGTCTCCTGAATATAAACTTAAAGATGTTTTCATTATGCTTAAAATATCTCTGTTCACTCTATATAACTAGCCCTCTGGGTTGAGGAAAAAATGTTCTGTGCCATTTAACCCAAACCTATAGCTTTTACTAGGTCTCAAAGGAATGAGTGTATGCCTATTGTCTAACAGACACCTGTTAATTATATTTCTAAAATATGGATTCCAATGCAGTGGTAAATACTAATATACATCCTTTTGTAAACTAAAGTTCAGGGAATCAAGAGTCCTAAGACTTGGATTCACCTATCACAGATCAAATGGACTCCAGATAATTATATCTGCCTGTTCAGATCCAATCCAGCAAGTGGCCCCAAATATAATTATATAAACCAACATATATTATACAAGTTGAAAATTATATACATTGAAACATGTATATAATAATTACATGCATGTTCACATATATAAATTATCCATATTAAATATAAATTATACATTAAATATAGATTATACAATTTAAATATAAATTATATACATTGAATATGATTTTTATGCTACTGTATTATATATAATAAATGTAAATAATATGCATTAAATATCAATTATTTACTTTAAATTAAAAGTATATACATTAAATATAAATCATGTCTATTACCTGTTCTTTTGAGAGAAGTCATCAGAGCTTTTACAGATGTCAAAGCAGAGTTACATAAATTCAAGCTCCGGTTGTTTTCCTAGCAGAAGTTGGTAGTCAATGACAGGTACAATCGTCTTGAAAACCTTCTCAACTTAAGACAGGCCACGAGTCCAAGATTATTCATGTGCCAATGGCGGATAAGAGCTATGTTTTCAGATGGCAACCTAAGACAGGCACAGTCCATGCCAATAGCTGAGGTAGCTTTGGCTTGTATAGATAAAAAAATCGAGCCGTGGGGAGCACTTCCGGAATTAACGTTGGCTGACTTCTTGCTCATGATTGATCATGGATGAGTCTACTGAAATCTGTCTTTGTTTTTAATGAAGACATGCATTATACCCTACCAAGTTCCTCCACTTATGCATACATCCTTGAGAGACTGTCCAAGCCTGAAGGAAATGGCCTTTGTCAAATATAGATAGTGTGCACCATGAAATCAGCATGTAAGCATTTGTGGTCATTGTTTACCTTCCTAGAATTGGTCATGCTTTGTGTTGCGTGCTTTTAAAAGCCACAGGAAATACACTTGCTCCCTGGCATGGTATTAGCCAGTAACCCTCCCATCTCTGTTTCTTGCATCTTTCTGCTTTTCCTCACTCTCCCAGTCATAGTTCCCTTATTGACTGGCCTTCTGGCTCCGACACTTGGCTACTGTTATGTTTTTAAATCAATGTCTCTTTAAACTGGTGACTCAGAAGACATCTTATTCAGTCCCCTCAAAGATAAATGTCATGTGGTGGCACCTTCCATCTTAGGAAATAAAACTGTGGGGTACTGTAGGAATTTGTCACGATGGTTCTTCTCACAACTTTTCACGTTCTGGTAACAGATTTCAGGGGTCAGTTCTCAAGCTTGTCTTTTGGTATTAGCTACACTGCACTGGAGAGCATTGTGTGGTTTTACTGCTCTCAAGCTTTCTACTGAGCTCCCCTCATGAAAAACTATTAAATCAGTGATGTCTCTGTCCCCAGAGAAGATGAAAATTAGTAGCTTTTGTTCTATGAGATGTCTACTAACCCACCAACTTGGCTGCCTTCTGATAAGAGAAAAGAAGAACTATAATACATCAAAATAAGATGTCCTGCTGGGTGACACATGCCTTTAATCCCAGAACTTAGGAGGCAGAAATAGGTGGATCTCTATGAGTTTGAGGCTAACCTGGTCTATGTAGCAAGTTCTAGGACAGCCAGGACTACACAAAGAAACCCTGTCTTGAAGAACTCCCCCTCCCCGAAGATGTCACTTTGATTAGCTACGACATCTACATTTCAGGAATAATGATGTTATACTATAGAGGTAGAAGTCATTTCTGCTCTGGATTTTCCTTCAGACATGGAACACAGTTGCATATAAGACAGATGACAGACCCATGAGAAGGCTCTTATTTGTGGGAAGGGTAGGAATGACAAAAGCAGAGGTTTGCTCTTAATGAGTACTGGTGGTTCATACATGTAATCCCAGTATTTTGAAGGTGGGGGCTATCTTTGGATACATAATGAGTTGGATGCCTTCCTAGACTATATTTGTTACTGAGCTCAGCTACTGAACTGTTTCTAAGGTTGCTAAAGTGCAGAGGTAGTCCAGAGACTGTGGGTATGGCTGTGTACTGCCTATGCACTGCAACTTGGCCTAAATTCTAAAAGAGAAGTCTGATTTGCCCTGGTTATGGTTGTCTACATAAGTAATAAATACCAAGGGAACAATCTTCCTAAAAGATAGATTTTTATATTAAATTTGAAGGTAGATTACATTTGTATGTTTGTGTTTATGTGTGTGTAGTCTAGGAATTGAAACTAAGAACTTGCCGGACAGTGGTGGTGCATGCCTTTAATCCCAGCACTTGGGAGGCAGAGGCAGGCAGATTTCTGAGTTTGAGGCCAGCCTGGTCTACAGAGTGAGTTCCAGGACAGCCAGGGCTACACAGAGAAACCCTGTCTCAAAAAGCCAAAAAAAAAGAAAAAGAAAAAAAAAAAAGAAACTAAGAACTCATACATGCTGAGCAAACAAACAAAACAATAACAAAAACCATTAAGTCATACCCCTAATCATTACCTTCCTCTTGTTCAAGTAATTTTCCTACCCCTAATTGAAGCCCTTTTAATTTCCAGGTTTTTTTTTTCCTATATCCTTTGAGTGCTAATGGTTCTATATTATTTTCTTTTACTTTTTGTTAGGTGTGTGTGTGTGTGTGTGTGTATGTGTGTGTGTGTATGTGTGTGTGTGTATGTGTGTGTGTGTGTATGTGTGTGTGTGTATGTGTGTGTGTATGTGTGTGTGTGTGTGTGTGTGTGTGAGTGTTTTGCCTACATGTATGTATGTGCACCACATGGGTGCCTGGTACCCGAGGAAGTCAAAAGAAGGTGCCAGATCCCCTGGAGTTACAGATGGTTGAGAGTCACCTTGTGGATACTAAAATCAAACCTAGATAGGTGCTCTTAACCACTGAGCCATCTCTACACTCTATATATTCTTTTTGTTGTTTGTTTTGTTTTTGAGACATAGTCTCTCTATGTAGCCCTGGCTATTCTGAACTCACAGAGATTCACCTGCCTCTACTCCCAAGTGCTAGGATTGAAGGCATGTGTCAGAACACTAAGCCTCAACCCATACACTCTTAAAAACAAAAGGGAAGATCACTATTTACAGAGGTTTGCAGTGTAGGGAGGGACTTCTGCTCTCAGGGCCATCAACAGTCATGCCTATGTCTCTATTTCCTGATTGATGGGGAACCTTGAAAATGAAAAATAAATTGCTTAGAATCTCAGTTTTTTCTATTCATTGTTTTTTTTTTTTTTTTTTTTTTGGTTTTTCAAGACAGGGTTTCTCTGTGTAGTCCTGGCTGTCCTGGAACTCACTCTGTAGACCAGGCCAGTCTATTCATTGTTTTTAATGTCAAATTTCTAAGCCACAAACACCTTTGTTTTCCCTGTCACTTTTGTGTTCCCCTTTTCTTACCTAAAGTCTTCTGTATGTTACCCTGGTCCTATGTTTTTAAATAGTTATATATATATAGTTATATTATTTCTTGAAATAATTTTTATTCCACTGAGTCCCTTGATTACCACTTTTTTTTCCCCACATCGGTACAGGGAAAGATCTGCTGTATTCCTAAAATATTTCTGAGAACAAGCTACATCTCAGAACCCAAATCAGCATTTGAGTTTCTTCATTTTGAGGGTGTACACAGGAAGCCACAGAATACAAGGTACTGAACTGTCTTCTCTCAAGTCAAATGTCTGTGGATCTGGCTAGGCCACTTGAGAAATCCCAACCAGAAGCCTCATACTACACTGAGGAGAAATTAAACGGACAGAGTAGTTGATATCTCTACGGAGTCACTTAGGTTTGTCTATTACTGCACTGTTGAGGACATCTAGTTCAGGCTTGTGACTTTGCTGTTGGCCTCTTTATCAGATATGGTAGTGGGTTACAGTTATTTCATCATTTGAAGGTAATGGTTAGTAAAAACCATTTTTTCTCCAAAAGTCCTGTTATTTCTTTAGTTTTTTTCTAAAACTTTAGCTTCAGAAGAAAGGAGCTATAAATTCTGTGATATGACTGTCTTATCTGTCTTGGGAGTTATAGACTATACATAGAAGACAATTCGTGTACCTCGCATAATGAGATGAGTTTTATAAGTCATAAATCCTCAGTTACCATGCAGGTACTGTTAGGTGCCAGGTTTAGACAAGCTGATGTGGTTGCCAAGTTCATGGCTATCATCAATCATTCATGCAGAGGTAGCCCAGAACCATGCTGTCGTCTGAGGCCGGCCAGTTTCAAGGTGGTGGTTAAACAACGTAGACGTGAGTCCCTATGATTGTTTTCAAACTCAAATGACCTTTTTGTTTGAAAATTAAGACCAAATGATCTTTTTAAGCTGAGATTAGTTTTCTGAGACTCTCCTTTCACTGTCAAAGCATCTATCAATAACAATGTCTTTTATTCCCTGATGCCTGAATTCTATCTAAAATGTATCACAAACATTGTAATCCAGATGTTTAATGTTCTGAGATTTAATGTGCTAATGAGATTTAAATATTTCAATAAATCTTGTTTATTTTTAGGGGGGAAAACCTCTCTGGAGTTGGGGGGTTACTTTCTTCTATCTTTTACATGAATTTGCTGTGAATTAAAGATAAACTGTACTTAGGTAAGTATAGCCCTCTTCCATACCATAAGGCAGGGAAGGAGACAGGCTCAAAGAGAAGGAATCTCCAGGACAGCATAGTCGAAAGTGTGCAGCACTGGACATGCCCTTCTAAGTCCCAGACTATTCAAGAACTAAGGTGACTTTTGTTTTGTTTTGTCATCTTCTAACAGTTCCTCACTTGGTAAGTGAAGAAAACCATGCTTGACCATTGTTGGGATGGAAAAGGTGCTTTTGGTAAAAAGCACTTGGGTGTAGTGAAAATTGTAGAGAAAAAAGAAAAATGGTTTTGACAGAGATAATTAACATTTTCAAGGTATGTTTGCCAGCACAGGGTTATAGAGCCTATGACATGTGACTTCTGCCCTTTGGTCTTCCTCAGTAGTCCTGTGGTGACTGTGCATGGGCCAGTTCTAGGCAGAACCACTTGTTGTTTTACTGAGTGCAATCAAGTTGTCACTTGGCTTTGGGCTATGATTTAGATGAGTCCAAAGACTCGTGTGCTGAAAGCTTGGTCCTCAGTGTGGTAGTATTGATGAGGGCTAAGCATCAAAGGAGATAATTGGGCCAAAGGGTACTGACTTCAGAAGGGGTCCGATAACCTCCATGGACATCAGCACACTTACAGCACATACTCACATAAACATGCAAATAAAAATAAAAAATATACAAATATAATTTCTTTATGCTTCTATCATTTATGCATTCTTTCCCCATTCTTTCTAGAACATTCTTTCTAGAATGTTCTCTTTCTTATCTAAATGTCAACCTTCTTCTCATCTTATAAAACTTAAATCTCACCTTCTCTGGAAAGCCTAATCTGGCTTCCTGAAACAAAGTTTGTCACTTGAATCTTGGCATTTCCAAAGCATTTATGCAGTTTTGTCATGACATAGCACAGAGGATTTAACTATCTGTTAGTGTATCATCCCTCTCAATAGAGGGTTGGTATCTCAAGGGTAGAGCAGTTTTAGCAATCTTGCTATTACCAGTACCCTATATGTGTGACTAAGTAAAACTTAGTCATTAAATCTCTTTTATTAATATGAGCCTGCCTACCTGAGAATTAGCATATAGCCTTGGGAGAGGACAACAATTTTAAAAGTTGTATTTCATCATAAAGTATAGACTAACTCGTTGCATTTGCTGGAATCCTTTATAGGCATGCCTGTGGGTATAAGACCAACAGGCAAGAAGAAACTTCCTGAATCCTCAGGGAGTTCTGGGATCTTTCTGTAGATTCTGAATAAGATGGAGCCCTGATCTTCATTTCTGCATAATATCACTAGAATTTCTATGTGCTTACTTTCTCAGTACATTTATTCAAATTCTTACTTTTTCACACTTGAACTATAGCAATTATAGTAGGTCTGACTCAGTTCATAAGTTCATCCGTGCAGGAAGCACCACATTTATTTCTATTCCTGTTCGAGGGGAAGGGATTTTTCTCTTCGTTTTTGTTTGGTTTTGTTTTGGAGACAGGATTTCTCTGTGTAGCATTGGCTGTCCTGGAACTTGCTCTGTAGACAAGGTTGGCCTCGAACTCAGATATCTGCCTGCCTCTGCCTCCAAGTGCTGCGATTAAAGGCATGTGCCACCACTGTCCAGTGCTATATTCCTAAATAAAGATAAACTCTAATTATATGCTCTAATTCCATCTGACTAATATAATTTTTTTATTTTAAGATTATTTTTAGCCAGGCTTGGTGATGTACAGCTTGAGTTCCTGTCCAGCCTGTCTACAAAGTAAGTTCTACAACAGCAAGGACTACACAGAGAAATCCCGTCTTGGGGAGAAAATATTTTTAAGTGTGTGCTTGTCTGTGTAACATGTATGCAGGTGCTTGGAGAGACCAGAGTTGGCACATACTTCTGGAGCTAGAGTTACAGGCAGTTGTGAGCTGCCTGATGTGGGCTTGAGCTGGATCCTCTGGAAGAGCATTGTGTGCTCTTAGCGACTGAATCACCTCTCTAGTTTCCATGTTTGTTTGTTGCGATTTAAGCCAGAGACAGGTGAATCTCCGTGAGGTAGTGATAAGGCCAGTCTGTTGTACAGTGAGGGTAAGGAATGAAAAGAATAAGGGGCCAGGTTTCATGACTGCTTTAATAATCGTGTTTCCTTGGTTTGCATCAACAGGAGCAGCCGCCTAGTGCTGCTGCCAGCACAGAGTGCCCTAGTAATGGTGTCCAAGCTCCATTTATCAGGGTGTACGGACAGGGCTGCTCTGGGCAGTTCATTCTGCCTTTACTGTCCTTTGGCTTCTATGCATGCTGCCCTGTTCAGCCCTCACCAAAAGACTTCTCTATTAAAAATGAAAATAAGCTAGGCCTTCTTGAACAAATCAACCTCCCTGCCACCTGTTCAAAGTAATCATCCTTCCAATGATCTGTGGTTAATAAACACGAGTGAATGGTTATCCACTTTAGCAGCTTTCATGGGTTGTAAGTTGTCTTCATGCAGACACACTGATTAGAAGGCCAACTTCAGCTCATACAACAGAATCTAGAAGTGGAACTGAGAACCCTCTTGCTTCAGCTATCAAGCTTTGATGGGTTACTTTACTTCTTCTATGTAATTTTCCTCTGACTTCATAACAACCTATGTATTAATTTGATGATAGGGAATGGACAGAGGATTCCAGCATCATTGGGGTGGGGAGATGATATACCATAACTTTGACTTGTATGTCTCTTTGTTTTTTGAGGGGGGTGCTAGGAATTATTGAATCCAGATCCTGTACATGTTAGGCATATGTTCTACTATTGAGCTTCAGCCCTTGACCCTAGTTGCTGTGTGGAATTTTAAAGAAGGATTTATTTTTATTTTTAAAAATATTTTTATTATGATTTATTTACATGTACATGTGTGTGTGTCTGTATATATGCATGAACCTGAGGTTAGGGTATCCTATGGAGCTAGAGTTACAAGCAGTTATAAGCTTGCTTGATGTCCGTGCTGGGCCCCATCATTTATTTTTATTGATTATGTCTATGTGTGTATATGGATTCTTGTAGACACCAGACATGTCAGGTCACCTGGAGCTCGAGTTAGAGCTGCAGGTGATGTGAACAGCCTGATGTGGATGCTGGGAATTGAACTTGGGTCTCTTAAAAGAGAAGCTCATGAGCCAGCGCTTTGATTTAGTTGCTGTGTTCTTAAAATTTATAATCCCCTGGGGCTGAAGAGATGACTCAGTGGTTAAGAGTACTGGCTGCTCTTCCAGAGAAGCTGGGTTCAATTCCTTCAGTTCCCAGCACCTACCTGAGAACTTTACAACTGTCTGTAACTCTAGTTCCAGGGGATCTGACACCTTCACACCAATGAGCATAAATTTGAAAAAATATGTATTTATAGTTTCCTAACTTTCTATTGATCCTCTCAAATCCTTCTTTAAAAAGATTTTGTCATTTAAAAGATTATGTGTATATGGAGTGAGGGTTGCATATGCCTGTTGAGGCCAGGAGAAGGCAGTGGATTATACTCAGGAGTTCAAGGTCATTCTTGTCTACATAGCATACATATAAAGAGTAAGGCTGGTTGACTACATGGGACCCAGTCTAAACAATAACAGCAATGACAATTTCCTTTTTGCTGGTGCTTTACTTTGGTAAACAGTCACACTCTTAAGTTGGAATCTCTGCTGAAACTCAACATTCAGGGTAGTTACTGTATCCAGGATTGCAGGGAACAGGTAATCTCTGACTAAGGATAGGCCATGGCATTGTTTTCCTTTTTCTTGTGAAAGTAAAATTGTCTTTATCTGAAACATGCACCCCTATCTCAATCAGAGCAGATAAAGAACAAGTTGTAAGAACTATAACTCTGGATGGGCCACAGGCCTAGGCAATAATTAAATAACCTGCAGAGGAGGCTTTTTTTCATAAAAGTGACAGAGATGAAAGGCTTGCTGAAAAGAAGAAAAGGCTAATTTTGTCAGTGTTCTAAATGTCACTCTTAACCATTCCCATCCCTATTATGGTTGGAGTCTGTGGTGTCTATTGTCTGTGGAATTATATAGTCACAGTGCAGTCCTTGCCTGTGTGGCTCATTCCCCAGGTAATGCTCGAGATATAGTTGTATTAGGGTCGGTGTCTATAAGTTTGAAGTGAGAAGAGTAAACTTCTCACTTTTGATGAAATGGCTAGATATAAATACCTTTATCATCATTTAAATGACATCTTGGTCTCCAGGTTCAAAGCCAGAGGCCACCTTACAAAGAACTAAAGGTTTCACCTTGAGCTGCTGTCAAGCCAGCAGATGGAGTAGCAGCTCTTTGTATGCCTTCGAGCCCACCTGGGCTGGTACTGTTGGTGATGTAAGGTCCAGCTCTGGCCAGAGGGGAAAAGGCAATGAATAAAAATGATCGCATCACATTGCTGTGACTGTTATCCTGTCTGCAGAGGACTCTGCTAACATATGATCCCAGGCAGGCTGTTTTTATGTGCCTCTCTGGAATTACTCCAGAAGCGAGTGTGAGGAGTGAGTGTACACCCAAAGTGACTGTAGGCCATAAGAGAGGGACAAGTATAGAAATGGCACAAGTGAGGCCTGGGCAGTAGAGGACTTGGCCTGATTCTCTCATACCTGGGAAACTTGAGAGTGCCCAAGCATAAATCTAGTGGCCTTCAGTAGGAAAGGACATTGTGTGACACTATTCCTGGGTAGATATGAACAAGTATCTACCCACACCAGAGAAGGAACCAATGATACCACAAAGTACTATACCACTGAGGTTTTGTTTGAATATTGTTTTTAATGTCCTGTTTATTTTGATTTGTTCATATGAATAACAATTGGCTGCATAAATATATATGTACCACATGAATGCCTCTTGGATCCTCTGAAATTGGGGTTGTGGATGCCTATGAGCCACCATATGAGTGTTGGGAATCAAACCCAGGTCTTCTGCAAGAGCAACAAGTGTTCTTAACCATAGATGACAGCTCACAAAAGCAGGAAACCTGGAGCACACTGCACAGCCTGAGGTAGCTCAACAGATTGGAGAGTGCCGTTTCCAGGTACTGAAGTTGGTCTGAGCTTCTTATAGTTCTCCAAGCTGTTTGGTCTATGACTCTTCTAAGGAATTCAGCTTGTCTGAGAGTGACACTCAGCAGTCTTTATTGGTTATATATTCTTGGAGGTGGAGCAGAGAGGCCTAATGAATCTCGTAAGTTTCATGAACTTCCTAGGCTATTTTAAGTTGTTTACTTCCTGTCTTAACTAGTTTCCCTGTAGGATGGAGTGTGTCACCTCCCCTTAGAATATTCTGTTATTTCACTCCTTGTGAACACCCAGTTCTAAAATATCCTGTTGTTTCATTTAGTGTTTTGTTTCTTTATCTTCAGAAGTTTCCCTCCAAGATGAAAGGTTTAACCTTGGAGGAAACTGCTATATACCAAAGGGGCAGAGTTTTCACCTACCAATTGTTGGGTTAAAATGGTGTGAGTCCCGAGCCCATCCCAAGGCTTGGGCCTCTGGGCAAGGTGAGATGCGGGAGGTAAGATGCGGGAATTTTAACTGTGCTCATCCCACGGCACCGCTGTGTAGGTGTTGGGCTGTGAGAAGCCAAGGGATACCGCTGGGGGAAGAGGCCTGTGGTCCAGGGGACTACACGGAGCCAGCTCCATCTGGTTCTCAGGCTCTTGGGCATCCCAGGTGCTGCTGGGTGCCGCAGAAGAGCTGAGAATGGAGTGGGGGCCCACAAGCTGGATCTAGCCCAGCTAGCTGGTTAGGTTTGGTAGAAGCCATGGCTGGGAATGCTGAGAGGCCTTCTGCAGGAAACTAGACATGGCTCTTTAGATGAAGACTTGTTCCATCGTTCCTCATGGCGGATCCAGATGAAGAGAGACAATCCATGGTTCTAGGGCGTTTATTGTCATGGCAGAGAGTGGCGATGAGTGAAACTGTATCCCCAATCCCACGGCAGACATGAGATTAAAATACCTTTTGCAGGGAGGAGTGGCTGGGAAGGTGAGTTTATTGGCTAAGCCTCTAGGTGCCTCATTAAAATGGAAATGTTTTGAGGCTACGTGACCACACCTCTACCTGAGGAGGAGCTTGGGGTTACATGACTGATGGTCACAGACCTATGGAGAGCTACAGCCTTGTGTCAGAAGCCTGGGGCCCAGGAACATGGCAAAATGCCTACCATCCCCTTTACGGTTGTCCCCTACTGGGGCTCTGGGGTTTTAAACCTTAGCTCAACCAGAAACCAGGCCACCTTTCACGGTCCCATAACCAATGTCATTCCTCCCTGAACTTACAGGCATTGGAAGTCTCTTATTAAAATCTATAGACTGCTTAAGAAAATTATTTTGTGCTAGTAAATTGTAAGTACCTGCTACACAGTTGAAGAGATGGCAGCTCATAATAAATACTAGAAAACCTCTGCCCCTTTCTAGCCTTCAGGACATTTGTGAAATGGAGAGTTGCTTTGCTTTTTAAAAACCTACTTTAATTATGGTTCTTTAATATTTCAACCTCTCTTCTAGCCTATCACTCACCAGAGGTAGGGAAAAGAAAGGTTAATAGGAAATGGGTTGTGGATCTATTTACACGTAGTTCTTTGGGTGATAGAACCCCATTGTCAGCAGTTCAATCCACTGCCAAAACATCAAACATGAATCAGCAGTGGCATCTCCATTCAGAAGGAACTTCAAGGCTCCTTCATGGATCAGCACAAGTCCCTGGAAGCGGCAAGAAGCAGCCAGAATACCACCAAAAGTTCCTGGGTGTGTTTCTTTGTCATGAAGTCATAACAAGTGAAGATCAGTGAAGAAAGCAAGGCAAACCAATTCAAGAGTATTTCAGTGAAGACCAGTGTCAGCGAAGCCCAAGGAAGACCAACAAAGAATTGCAAGGCGAACCAATGCCAGACCGTCATCCACTGTCTGTGGGGTTGTACTTATACTCTTTCCAAACATCACTTTGTCCTCTCAAGCCTCTGCTACAGCAAAACATCACATTCCCTTTCACCAGGCAGCTTCCAGAAAAACACCACATGTTTATTCTCGACAAAACATCCTGTCATAAGACAGCTCCCAGAACATCACATGACACAATTGAGTCTCCAGTGAAACCAGAAATTCCCACTTCAGAGAGTTCTCTCTTGTTTTTTCACAGTATCAGAATGAAAGAGGAACAGTAAATAAGCTTCTGTTCTGTCTGGCCCAGAGCCTGTGATTGTTCCTGTGTTACAGCTCTGAGGAGACAGGCTTCTGCTATGAAAATGTTACAACTCTAAAAGGAAAAGCTTCCCAATGGAGATGTTGTAGCTCTGACGGGAAAGGTATCCTGGCAGTTGGGAGCCAGAAATACCACAGAGGTACATTGCACAAACTCACACGAGATTTATTGGGAGGGACACAAGGTGGCTGCCCCTGCTCGGGTGAGAAGCAGCAAGGGTTTTGTGGGGAGTTTTTCAGGGTGGAGGTTTCCAGGGGATTGTTGAGATTTCAAGCCCTGTGCTTGGAGCAAGCCCAGGCATTGGTGGGATTTCATGTTCAGGGATTGGTAGGTTTGTTTCTCTTGGTTCTGGTACCCAGCTTGGGATCAAGTGGGGACCAGGGTGTTCTTTCCCTGGCACTTTTTACCCTATAGTTCCATCTGACTTGTTTTATTGAAATAACTTAAACACAGAAATAGGGGTAAGTTGGGGGACTCAACAGGAGTACTTCCATAGACAAGTCCTAACCATTGCAGATTGTCCTGGAGACCAGAAAGAAGGCCACCTCCCAGGCATCTTGCCTGGCTCTGGCTCAATCCTAAAGTTTGTCTGTAGGAGGTATAGTAAAGGTGCTTAGAGTCCCAGCTGCAAAGCAGGTGGTGCAGTCTCTTCATTGAGAATCAAAAGTTGTCTGGTGACAGGCCTCCTTAAATTCTTTGTAGAGAAGAAAAGGTTCTGGGAACAAGGAAGCTGCTGCTACTCTTGATGAAAAAGTCAGAAGGAAAGAAACTAAGACTAACAAGGGTTGAAGAGAACTGTCTGAGTGAGGAAAGAATGTTAATGGCTTTGCTCCCAAGTGTCAAGATCTGAGCATACATTAGTCATGTCAGCTGTCACCTACGGGATACTTTATAAGGAATGAGCTTGCAAATAATCATATCCTGATTTTCCTGGATCAAAAAGTAGAACCTGATAGGTGTTGTGGTGAGGGCCTTTGATCACAACACTCAGGAAGCAGAGGCAAGAGCGTCTCTTTGTCTTCAAGGCCATCTTGGTCTACATAATGAGTTCCAGGCCAGCCAGAGTTACATTTTGAGACTCTCTTCCCATAGTCCCCTCTCCGCCCTTTCTAGCCCTTTGTTTCTGTTCTACTATTGTTTTTAATCCCTGTGAGATCTGTGTCTGGATCTGTCTGGGAGGGATAAGAGTGAACTCCCCCCACCCCATACCTCTTATTAAAGATAGAGTCTTTTCTCATATAGTCTGAATAAAATTTATCCTTCCTCTACTTCTAATTCCTCCCCACCTCCTCTCCCATAGGGACCCACTCCCTCCCTTTCTGTATCTCATTAGAGAAGAGCAGGCTTCTAAAAGATAATAAAACATAACAAAATAAAATAAGATAAAACAAACCATCATATCGAAGCTGGACAAGCCAAACCAACAGAAAAATAAAAGATCCCAAGAGAATGCATAGGAATCAGAGACCCACTTGTTTACATATGCAGGAGTTTCATAAAAGTACTAAACTGAGCCGGGTGGTGGTGGTGCCCGCCTTTAATCCCAGCACCCAGGAGGCAGAGGCAGGCAGATTTCTGAGTTCAAGGCCAGCCTGGTCTACAGAATGAGTTCCAGGATAGCCAGGGCTATACAGAGAAGCCCTGTCTTGAAAAAACAAAACAAAACAAAACAGTACTAAACTAAAAGCTATAGTGTATGTGCACAGGATCTGGTACAGACTTGTATAGGCCGTGTGATTGCTGCTTCAATCTCTGTGAGTTCATATGAGCTTTGTTCAGTTATTTTAGAGGACCTTGTTCTCCCGCTGTCCTCCCTCCTCTGTCTCCCCCACTACCCCTCCCTCCTCTTCTGAGGGGTCCCCTGAGCTCTCAGGGTAGAGAGAGATTTAATGGAAATGGAGTGAATTAAAGAGGCAAAACCTCTTCCATACTACTTGGAATAGGCTAGATCTGTTTTCATAGTGACACTCAGGACAGGGGTGCTTATCAACATACTACTTAAAGATTTAGGGTGAATCTCAAATATTCCTACCCTCTAGCATATACTTCAGTTTACTCACTTTTTTTCCCCAATGACACTGAGTTTTGATTCTTCTTTTTTTGGAGAGGGTGTTATTTTGTTGAGTTTTTTTTGATTGTTTTGGTGGGTTTTTATCGTTGTTGTTGGGTGTTTTTGGTTTTTTTGGTTTCTTTTTGGTTTTTCGAGACAGGGTTTCTCTGTGTAGCTCTGGCTGTCCTGGAACTCACTCTGTAGACCAGGCTGGCCTCGAACTCAGAAATCCGCCTGCCTCTGCCTCCCAAGTGCTGGGATTAAAGGCGTGCGCCACCACTGCCTGGCCCTGTTTCTTTCTTTTTGGTGTTTTTAGACAGAGTTTCTCTGTGTAACAAACCCTGGCTGCCCTGCTCTCACTTTGTAGACCAGGCTGGCCTTGAACTCACAGAGTTTCACCTGCCTCTGCCTCCCAAGTATGTGCCACCATGCCATGTCTTATTCTTGTTCTTAAGAGATCTGGAATCTCATGCTTAGACCTAAAGGTAACAGGAAAATTTGGTACTACTCTTAACCATTTCCATAACATTTCTCCCAGCATATTTTATAGAGAGAATAAAATAGCAGTAGGTCAACATAAATTATGAATCGTACTTTCTAGACTCAGATCAGAGTACCCTGAGCACCACCATCTAGCTCTGGCCTTCCTTCTCAGCAGGAGGAACCTTGCAGAACCCCAGGAGTGTCCTGCCTCTATGTGGAAACCTTCCAAAACTAACCAGCTTGGAACCCTGCTGGACCACCCATCCTAACTGGATCTGCCTGCAATTGGTCTGCCTGGGACATCTTGCAGAGACAAGAACCTAGCATAACTCTTCTGAGAGGCTTTACCCAGCAGCCAATGGAAAGAGATGCAGAGACTCACACCCAAACATTAGATGGAGCTCAAAGGAGTCTTATGGAAGAGTCAGGAGAAAGATTGAGAGACCCAAAGAAGACAGGGACTCCATAAGAAGACCAACAGAGTCAACTAAACCTCGACTCTTGTAAGCTCCCAGAGACTGAATCACCAACCAAAGAGCAAGCATGGCCTGGACCTAGGCCCCTTGCACATATGTAGTAGATGTACTGCTTGGTCCCCCTAACAACTGGACAGAGGATGTTCCTAAGCCTGTTACCTGTTTGCCTGCCTGTGGATTGGTGCCCCTAAATGGACAGCCTTGTCTGGTCTCAGGGGGAGAGGATGCACCTAGTCCCACAGCAACTTGATGTGTGGGTGTGTGTGGGGGGGCAGGGGTTGATACCCTTCTCAAAAGAAGGGGAATGGAGGGGGAGGACTTGTGAGGGAGTACTGGGAGGAGAGGAAGGACTGATATTGGGCTATAAAGGGAATAAATAAATTTAATTTTTAAAAAAGGCTGTAAATCAGTATAAAAAGTATTAATCAGACCAGCTATTTTGAGGACCCTGATGATCATAGTATTCAGAAAACTACAGGTATGCTGCTGCACAATACCTGGTATGTCAACCTGCAGTTCCTCCTGCTGCAGCCTCCTGAGTGCTGGGATTCAGCCTCCTGAGTGCTGGGATTTCAGGACTGCTTTTTAAAAGTATTTATGTGTGTGAGAGTACATGTGTGTGTACCATATGTGTGCAGAAGTTTGCAGAGGCCAAATGAAGGCATTGGATCCCCTGTAACTAGAGTTCCAGATAGTTGTAAACCGACATGTGGGTGCTGGGAACTGAGTCTGGGCTTTCTGCTGAACACCAAAACCTCTTAAGTGCTGACCCAACTCTCCAGAGCCCCAACCAGAGCTTTTAAAAAAGAGCAACATTTTCTTGTGCTTGGGCGGGCTTTGAGAGATGGATGCTGTCTTGCCATTCCCACAGCCCTGTCTCTCACCTTCCCATGCCTTTGTGGACGATGCATGAGCTATCAGCAGTGTAAACTGGAAGGATTCTTGGACCCAGAATTGCCCTTCAGTAATCTGGCCGTAACACAATATGGCAATGAAAATAAAAAGATGCAATACCCAGTGGGGGCTGCAGTTGTAATAAATGGGTTGAGGCCCTCTGCCTGGTTGGCCCAGTGCTCTGGCAGCGGTTGCATTTAATGGCCAACCCCATTAACTTCTTCCTGGACAACTCCATTAGCTTCTACCTTGAGAGGGTTGGGGTGGGTAAGTGGGTGGGGGCGCTGAAATGGTTCACTTCCCCACTCGTGGTGGTGTATGCCTGTAATCCCAGCACTCTCGAGATGAAAGCAGGGTGACCAGCAACAGTCCAGTCATCCTTAGCTAAACTCAAAGTTTGAAGCAAGCTGGACTGTATGAGACCCTGTCTCTTCCTTCTTTCCCTCCCTCCCTCCCTCCCTCCCTCTCTCTCTCCTTCCCTCACTCCCTTCCTACTTTTTTCCTTTCTTCCTTTTTTTCTCTTCTTTCTTACTTTCCTTCTTTATTTCCCTCCCCCTCTTTCTTCTTTCTGTCCTTCCTTTGTTGTTGTTTTTTTGTTTTGTTTTGTTTGTTGTTGTTATTTTGAAACAGGGTTTCTCTGTGTAGCCCTGGCTGTCCTGGGAATCATTCTATAGACCAGGCTCCAACTCACAGAGATTCACCTCCTGCTTCTGCCTCCTGAGTGCTGGCCTACCACCCAGTTGTGTGTGTGTGTGTGTGTGTGTGCGTGTGCATGTGCGTGTGTATGTGTCTGTGTGTGTCTGTGTGTGTCTGTGTGTGCGTTTGAGATTCTGTCACAAAGAAACATAAATAAATAGGAACTTCTTACTTCTTTTCATTTTCTTGGAGTCTCAATTTTACATGGTTTTTTTGGGGGGGGGTTGTTTCTTTGTTTTTATTTTGTTTGTTGTTGTTTTTCAAGACAGGGTTTCTGTGTGTAGCCCTGGCTGTCCTGAAACAGGCTGGCCTGGTCTAAAAGAAAATCTAAAAGAATTAGCTTCCCACCACCCCCCAACCCCCAGGATTTTTTTTTTTTCTTTTTTGAGACAAGGTCTCTGTATGTAGTCCTAGCAGTCCTGGACAACGAGTTTTAGACTCATTGTCTGCCAGGGAATACTTAGGATAAGACCTCTCATCTGAAGGCAAGGAAAGGAAGAGATGTCTCTTACCATGGCTTATGCCTGACATTCAAAATATCAGATAATTGTGGGGCCTGAGACTTGGCCATTCCCTAGCCCATGGTAACCACATCTCCACTGAGGTGTTTTCAGCTTAGGATCTTCCCATTCCAGTCTTTTAGCTGCTGTCAAACCACATTAAGGCAGAATATTGAGCCCTACCATATCACAGCTGCTGGGGATTTCCCCAGAGAGAAGTGTGTGACAAAGCAGGCAAAAAAGCTCTAATCCAAGACTGTGCTCCCAGCATACCTGAAGGCTTCTATCAGCTTCCCTACTCTCAAATTCACTTTCAAAACCTAAGCTAGTTATTTGGGGGTGCTGCCTACCTACAAAGTCACAAAACTGAGTATAGACTACTCAGATACAAGTTCTTGGTGAGCTGAAGTCTATGAAGTCTTGGTTTGGGAGTGGCCACAGAAGAGGGTGTATGGGCTAGGCCCTTGACTGAGAGATGCAAAGTACGGAGTTCAGGTTCTGATTGTGTCTCTCTATACCTGTGTGAGCTATTGCTAAATTCTTTTTTTTCTGAGCCAAAGTTTCTGTGTGTAGCCCTGGCTGTCCTGGAACTCACTCTGTAGACCAGGCTGGCCTCGAACTCAGAAATCCACCTGCCTCTGCCTCCTAAGTGCTGGGATTAAAGGCGTGCGCCACTACTGCCTGGCTATTGCTAAATTCTTAATTTAAGTTTTAAGGTATTTAATCTCTAAAATGGGCACAAAACTGATAGTAATAAGTGTGTGTGGTAGCACACACCTGTAATCCTAGCACTCAGGAGGCAGAGGCAGGCAGATATCTGTGAGTTCAAGACCAGCCTGGTCTATATAATGAGTTCCAGGACAGCCAGGGTTTAAAATTGAGACCCTGTTTCTAAATATGTTTCTCAGAATACTATTTTCAAAATCATATGAGGTAATAAACTATATGGATGGGAGGAGTTGCTTTCATTTCTTCATCCTGTCTCCTAAATTTAAAGGCCTGTCTTTAATGCTACAAAAGCTATTGGATTCAAAGGAAAAGTCCAGAATGGCATGTGTATGTTGAAAATAAGGGACACTCCCTGGTGGTGTAGTGGTTAGGATTCAAAGCTCTCACCACTGCTGCCTGGGTTCGGTTCCCAGTGAGGGAAGCCTCTCTCTTCTTGCCGGGCGGTGGTGGCGCACCCTTTAATCCCAGCACTTGGGAGGCAGAGGCAGGCAGATTTCTGAGTTCGAGGCCAGCCTGGTCTACAGAGTGAGTTCCAGGACAGCCAGGGCTACACAGAGAAACCCTGTCTCAAAAATAAATAAATAAATAAATAAATAAATAAATAAATAAATAAAAATAAAAAATAAATAAAATAAGGAGAGAATAAAATAATGTAGAGAATTGGTGTCCGCATTAGTCATAGACATAGCATGAGTTTCTTACTCATACAATGAGAGTTCAAAAGCACCTACTGAGTTAGTACCCAGTCAGGAAGCCACTACTTTGATATATCTTGAAGAGCAGACACTGCTTTAAAATAGAAAGTGAAGTGGAAATTTCTTGTTTCTTTGGAGACTCAGTTATGTCACACGATGTTTTCCCAGAAGCTGCCTTATGGAAGGATGCTTTGTTGATAACAGGCATGTGGTATTATTCCAGAAGCTGTCTTTTAAAGAACTTGTGATGTTTTGCTAGAGTGGACACTTGAGAGGGTGTTTGATGTTTAGAAAGAATATAAACATAACCCCACAGAGAGTGAGAGGACACTCTTGCATTGGTTCACCTTGCAACACTTCTCTGGTCTTTGATGATGGTGCTCTTGCATTGGTATGCCTTGCAGTGCTTTGCTGGTCTTCAATGATCTTTGCTTGTTGTGACTTTATAGAAAGAAGCGTGCCTTGTGGTATTTCATCTACTTCTTGCTGCTTCTGGGGACTCATGATGATTTGGTGGAGGCATGAGTTTCTTCTGGACTGAGCCACTGCTACTGATTCATGTTTGGTATTTTGGACTGGGGACTGCTGATATCATGACAATGAAGATTGGAATCACCCCCAAAGAACTACTTCAAAACAGGTCCATATCCCCCATTTCCTATTGACCAGTCCTTCTGGTAGGTGGGCTAGAAGAGAGGTTGAAATGTTTAAGAACCCTTATTAAGGTAGGTTTTGAAAAATCAAGGCCTACAAGGAAGGGCAAGCAGGACACTATAGTTTGAATGCATCTACCCCAAAAGTGTGGGATGGAAACTTCATCCTCATGCAACATCATTAGGAGGTGGAGCCCCAGATGTTTAAATTATGAGGCCTTGAGCTTGGAATCCTCATAACTGCATTAAATTACAAGAAGTCTTGAGGTTGTAATTCTACTCTCTTGTTCTCTTACATGTGCTGTTTTGCCCTACTGCTTTCTGTGTTGGCATGGCGCAGCCTAGCCTAGCAAGAAAGCTCTCAACAGAGCAGGATCTGGTGACACATATTTGTAATCCTAGCAGTATAGAGACTGAGACAGAATGATAAAGAATTTGAGACCAGTTCGGCACACATAAAAAGACACTGTCTTTAAAAGAAGAAAGACAGAGGCTGGAGAGATGGCTTGGTGGTTGAGAGCACTTACTGTTCTTACAATGGACCTAGATTTGGTTCTTGGCAGCCCACATGGTGACTCACAGCTGTCTGTATCCAGTTCTAGGCATTTAACCCTATTCTGGACTCCTTGGATGTGTAAACTTAATACTCAGACACATGCACACACACACATGCACATTCATGTAGAATAAAACAAATATTTTTTAAAAAGTAGAAGAGGAGGTTGGAGCTCAATTGATAGTATGCTTGCCTATCATGCTTGAAGCTCTGGGTTTAATCCTCAGAACCCCATAAACCAGGCATGGTAGTGTACACCAGAAATGCTAGCTCTTGGGAGGTGAAAGCAGGAGGATTAAGAGTTCAAGACCAGCATGGTCCATAGTAAGTTCCAGGACAGCCAGGGCTACACAGATAAACCCAATCTCAAAAAAAAAAAAAAAAAAAAAAAAAAAAAAAAAAAAAAAAAAAAAAAAGAAAAAAAGAAAAGAAAAGAAAAAAGAAAAGAAAAAGAAATAGACAACAAAAAAAAGACCCTGTTCAAACAAACAAATAAATACATAAAAGGAAACAGAGGAAGAGAAGGAGAACAAGAAGGAGAGAAGGGGTCGGGAAGCTTTTAGTAAATGTCAGATCCTTAATCTTGAACTTCTGAATTTCAGAATTGTAAAACTAAATTTCTGGAGGTTTCTTAATTTGTTTTTTGAGACAAGGTCTCACTAAATAGCCATGTCTAGCTCAAACTCGCAGAGTTTTGCCTGCCTCTACCTCCCACATACTAGAAGTAAAGGTGTAGTTCACCATGCCTAGCCCAATCTCTAGATTTTTAGAATAAAAATCTAAAAAGTGTACTCAATTATATTATACTCAATATAAATATATACTCAATATATTAAACTCAAGCATACTTTAGGAAATTATTTATTTTTAATTATATGTTTGTCTCTATGGGTGTGTGCACATTAGTGCAGTGCCTGTGGAGGCCAGAGGTATTAGAGCCAAGATCCTCCTGGAGCTAGAGTTATACACAGTTTTAGGCCACCTAACATGGGTGCTGGGCACTGAACACAGGTCTTCTGCAAGAACAAACAGTACATGCTTTTAACATCTCTTTAGACCTTTAAGCATACTTTTATAGCAATAAAAAAATGAACTAAGGCATAAGGATAGCCACAACTCTGGGCATGAAGAATGAGGAGATTTTATCCTTGCTGTGATTCTCCATGCCTTCAGCTTTACCTCCACCACTAGTCCTCTGGCTCCGAATTCTATTCCTAATTCTTCAAAGAGAATCTGATTCTTCTTCTGCCCTTTCACACCTTACCAGATTGCTCTGCCCTGGTTCAGAGCTATGGTTGCAGGATATGTGCTTTCTCTCTCTCTCTCTCTCTCTCTCTCTCTCTCTCTCTCTCTCTCTCTCTCTCTC
>JADRCH010000105.1:2407943-2410544 GCA_019843965.1 Rhynchomys soricoides | reverse complement strand
TATCTATCTATCTATCTATCTATCTATCTATCTATCTATCTATCTATCATCTATCTATCTATCTACCTATCTATCTGTAATCCTAGCCCCCACGAAGCACAAACATTGCCATAGTTTGATACCATCAGTTTGGGCTACATAAGAGTTTTAGGCTACCTAGCTTGGACTACAGAGTGAGACCCTGTCTATATAAACAAACAAACAATGGCCAAAACCAACAAGGAAACCCTAAAATTTTTGTCATTAAAAAATACAGTGTCGCCAGGCAGTGGTGGCACACGTCTTTAATCCCAGCACTCGGGAGGCAGAGGCAGGCAGATTTCTGAGTTTGAGGCCAGCCTGGTCTACATAGTGAATTCCAGGACAGCCAGGGCTATACAGAGAAACCCTGTCTCGAAAAACCAAAACAAACAAACAAACAAACAAACAAAAACCCAGTGTCCTAATTTCAGTTATTTTGGTACTAGGACCTTGCTTTGGCTTCCCTTCAGCTCTGCAGTCTTGTGTTTCCATTGGAAGACTTCAAGCAAGGCGTTCAGGTAGTAGTGTAGGAGAGAGGTGGAATTTATTACAAGGTAAAGGAAGGGTGAGGGTGGACAGTGACAAACAGAGCCTTGTGGAGGAAACCACTACCCAGTGAGATAGAGCAGTGGCCAGAGAGACCACGAGTCAACATACGTTTTAGGTAGGCTTTATACTACTTATGCTATCCATTTTGTTGTTGCTGCTTTTGTTTTGTTTTGTTTTTTTGAGATAGGGCATCACAGCATAGCCCCAGCATGCCCATAACTCACTAAATATACCAGACTAATCTTGAACTTGCAAAGATCCACCTGCTTTTGCCTTCTGAATACTAGGGTTAA
This sequence comes from Rhynchomys soricoides, assembly GCA_019843965.1. Classification (NCBI taxonomy): domain Eukaryota; kingdom Metazoa; phylum Chordata; class Mammalia; order Rodentia; family Muridae; genus Rhynchomys; species Rhynchomys soricoides. The sequence goes on along the minus strand of JADRCH010000105.1, from coordinate 2,409,681 downwards.
AGGTGTGTGCCGCCAAGCTTCCTTTATACTGTTTCTTAAAATCTGGGGCAGCTTCTTGAGGGATGTGTTCCTGTTTAAGTGATTGATTGGCCCATTTGGATTATTTCTCAGGTGAATGGTATACCCTAGTTCTTTACAAGAAAGCTCCTGGCTAGATAGCAATCTTATGATTTGATCTTTGATGTTTTTAGCTTTGTATATACTTGTACAGGAGTCCATATGTGTGTGGGGTGCATATCGAGGCCAGAGGCTGACATCAGGTGTTCTTTTATTTAAAACTGCTCTCTCCATTATTTTGGGGGGATAGGAACATCCAAAACCCAGACCTCACCAATTTGGCTAGACTAGTGGGCCAACAAGCCCTAAGAGTCCTGCCTTGGGTTCCCTAGTGCTGGGATTTCAGGCCTGCACTGCCCCGGCACAGCCTTATTCTGTATGCATAGGATAGAACTTAGGTCCTCCAGCTTTCATGGTAGGTACTTTACTGACTGAGCCACCTTTCCAAGATCCCTCTCCCTTTGGGCTCTATTGAGACGAAGTCTCATGTAGTCCAGATTGGCCTCCAACTCACTTTGTAGCTGAAGATGACCTTGATCCTCCAGCTTCACCCAGGGATTACAGGCACACACCTCCATGCCAGCTCCAGTTGTGGTTTTCGGCTGATTGTGACTCTCAAGCCTGCTCATATCTGACCTGGCACTCTCACTGTGCCTGAGCTCCTTCCTTACCATTCTGGCTTTTGCTCTAGGTGTTTTCTCAGCAGAGGCGGCTGCTCTAAGATCTTTGCCTGGCTGATACGTTTTTATCATCCAAGTTTTAGCCAAAATTACAACTGTTTCCTGATCTCCCAATTTAAATATTTTCCTTGTGGCAAAAACACAAACCATGCAAACTGCTTTTGTATGAATGGATTTTTCTGGAAGAATACACAAGAAATTAACACTTGTACACTTGGGAGAAAAACCTGATATCTGGAGATAGAACCTATCTGCATTTTCCTTTTTATTTTGTTACCAATGTAGACTCATTACATATATTATTCATTCAAAAATTAAGAGGCAGATGAGGTGGGGCATGTCTGCAATCCCAGAACTCCGGGAGATAGAGATGAGGAGTTTGAGGTCTAGGTCACTCTTGGCTATATAAGAAATTTAAGGCCAGCCTGGGCTGCATGAAACTCTGTCTCAAAAGACATGTTTTGACAGTTTAGAAATTAATTTAGGGGCTAGCAAGATGGTTCAGCAATTAAAAGCACTTGCTATGCAAACCTGACAACCTGCATTCAATCTCTGGATATCATGATCATAGGAGAGCACTGACTCCCAGAAGTTGGCCTCTGAATTCTGGATGCATGTGTCTGCACACACACACACACACACACACACACACACTTGCATGTATACACACACAAATAAATAAATGAAAACACAGATAGTGATATGGCTCTCCGGGTAAAGGTGTTTGATAACCCAAGACTCACTCAGTGTGGAAAGGGAGAACTCACCTCTGCAAATTGTCTTCTGATTGCCACGTGTATGCGTGCTTCCCCTCACTCCCACAAACACGCACATAAAACAAACAAATCTGCCTTCCCAGGGAACCAGGCACACATGTGTGTACATACACATGTGTAAGCAAAACACTCATATGCATAAAAATAATATATATATATATATATAATATAATTTAAAATACAAATAAAAAGAGAAAGACTGCATGACTTTAATCCCAGCACTTG
>JADRCH010000105.1:2397943-2402943 GCA_019843965.1 Rhynchomys soricoides | reverse complement strand
GCTATAGGGGAGGTAAGCATTCTCCTCTACACTCTGCTGGCTTGAAGAGGAGTATACTAAGCAAATAATCTAACAGTAGACAGAATGAAAAAAAAAAATACTCATTTCAAAGGTGAGACTAAAAGCAGGCCCTTCTCGACAATTAGAGGAGACCTTATCCAGGGAACATGGATGTGACTGAGACACAATCTAATCCCACATCCCATACCACCTTCATTAAGGAAGGAGAAAGGGGAGATTTCTAGGTCTTAAGGATTTGGGATTCAAACTGAGCATGGTGGTGCATGCTTGTAATTCAAGCACTTGTTAGGTAAAATTGGGAGGGCCAAGAATTCAAGTCTAGCTTCTGCTACACAAGGAATTCAAAAATGGGCTAAGAAAATCCATTTCATGATTTGAATGCCCAGCATGATATGAATGCCTTTAATGCCAGCACTTTGGAGAAAGAGACTGGTGGATCTCCAAGTTCCAGGCCAGCTTGGTCTTCATTGCGAGTTTCAGGACAGCCAGGTCTATGTAGAGAGAAACCCTGTAACAAAAATAAAAACATACAAAACAAAACTGTCTTAGTTAGGGTTTTACTTCTGTGGACGGACACCATGACCAAGGCAAATCTTATAAGGACAACATTTAATTGGGGCTGGCTTACAGGTTCAGAGGTTCAGTCCATTATCATCAAGTCGGGAACATGGCAGCATCCAGGCAGGCATGGTGCAGGAGGAGTTGAGAGTTCTACATCTTCATCTGAAGGCTGCTAGTGGAAAATTCACTTTCAGGCAGCTAGGATGAAGATCTTAAAGCCCCGGCCCACAGTGACATACCTCCAATGAGGCCACACCTCCAAATAATGACACTCCCTGGGCCAAGCGAATTCAAAGCCGACAAAAACAAAACAAAATAGAACAACCCTGCTCCGAAAGACAACAAACAAACACAAAAGCAAGAAAAAGTGAAAGAGGAGTCAGGATTCACTAACCCTCACACTAATTCTAAACAAGGGTGACTTTTGATAAGATGGGGGGGGGGGGAAGAGCCTTTATTCCAGGAATTCACAGGCCCAGGAACCCTGGGCTCTTTTCTTCTGAGTGGTGAAGGATAGTAGTTTTTAAAGATAGATTCACAGGTCTAACAGGAAAAACTGGTTAAACAAGAATAGCCCATCTCAGAAGAGGGGCCTCTAAATCTATGTCTATGGGATAAATGAATGTGGTCACTAGCTTTTATCAAAATGAAGCTTACATTCTGTGGCCTGGGCAGAAATAACTAGCTGCAAATATCTTTGAAGGATAATCATTAGCCAGTCACAGGCCTGCTCCAGAGAACTAGCACCTGAACTCAGACTACAACTCCTGCTTATAGCTGAGAGCTCGTGGTCTGTATTATTTTTGTGTTTTATAAAAAGAAAGAATGAACCAGTATATGCTTGGTAGAGGTGCTTGTGATATAGTAAGGTGGAAGGAGGGCCTCTGCAGGCCCATGCTGAGACATCCCTTCCTGCTGAGGTACCAGTCACAGGACAGATATATTATAGAATAGAGTTTATTTAGAAACAGGGAAAGGTGGGGGGGGGGCATGAACACATGGAGAGAGGGAAAGAGGGTAAGGAGGGGGCAAGCAGCCCCTTTTACACTGAGTCAGGCATCATAGTGGGGCAGAGCCTAGAAGGAATGCTAACATTCCTCCATTTTGGTTTAATTTTTAAAAGGAAAAACTAAGAAAGAGGTGATGGTGAAGCAGGAATAGGGTTGTTGTGATCTTTAATTACTTCCTGCTGACTTTTGGGGGCACATGTCTCTGGGAAACCTAAGAAAATGAGTACGGAGATGTTGGTCCAGTCTTAGTTGGCTGTTTCCTTGCCGTCCAGGGTCTGTGGAGCTGTTCTGGATGTAGATTTTGAGTAAACTCCTAGACTTGGCAAGATGCTGAAACACACACACACACACACTTATTTATTAGAGGTTGAGAATAAAGTTCAGTACATTGGGAGAAAAGAAATTTCTTAGTGTATATTTTAAATCCTTAGGTCTTGGTGGTTGGGGGTGAGGGGAGTCCCAATCCCAGGGCACAGCAGAGGAATCCCACCCTCTGGAATAAGTAGCAAGTGGGAACTTAGGCTATCGATTGGCAGGTGTACTTATCTGGATGGAGTCTATTTGGTCCATGAGAGGTAGATTTGAGTGGGTTTCCTGTAGCTTATAAATTTACAAAAGAGACAACTTTGTTAACAAAATGAATAGTCTTTAAGATGAGCTTAGGGAAGACAAAAATCTTTTTGTGGAGCAGAAGGAGCAAGAAAGACTTTTTCTTTTTGTCTAGAAGACTCAATAGCATAATGAGAAACATTTTTAAGTTTACATTTAAAAGACAAAGGAAACTCAAAACCTTGACCTTGTGAATATGATAATTATATACTTTAGCATGAGAAATACCATAAGTCTATAGTTAAAGACAACCAAAGGAAACTGAACTTATTATTATAAAAGTGGATCGTGTAGTGGAATGTTTTATAAGAACTAATGTGTAAGAACTCTGTTGGTTCACGTTAGGACAGTGGCCTAGCAAGGAGAGGAAATGTGAAGCCTTTAGTCACTGGGAACTGAGTTTAGATAAAGAAGTAACAGAAGGTTATATCTGTGAAAGTTTACATAGGAACTTATGTATCCTTTATGGTGAAGTCTGTGAGCAAGGCAAACCTGTCAATCTTTTGATAAGAGATCTGGTAGTCTTAATTAGTTAACAAATTGACTATTGATAAGGTGGAAGATTACCTTGGGGTAAGGAGCTAGGTCTGTTTTATATCTGTCAAGCTACAGTTACCTTAGTTGTCAATGTAGTCAGAAATCAAAAGAATAAATTATAATCTAGGAATCATGTATTAATTAAAATGACAGAGGTTAGTCTATGGTCTACTACCTAAACAGTTTCCAGCTCTCTGTGGTCTCCATGGGCAGAGTCAGTCTGGCCAGACCCAGAAGACAAAAGGCTTTTTCCTGTGGAGTAGGTACTTTAGAAAGAAATGACCCACCTTGACTTAGGCAATATGAGACATTTACCTCCCTGGGTATCCCTTGTTTGACCACAGTATAGGCCAAGCCCCTGCAGCAGGCAAGGCAATGAGGCAGTGTTTCTCAAAGGTTATCATACCACAATCCAGGCAGTCTTTTTTTGTTTGTTTGTTTTTTGTTTTTTTGAGACAGGGTTTCTCTGTGTAGCTCTGGCTGTCCTGGAACTCACTCCATAGACCAGGCTGGTCTCGAACTCAGAAATCCACCTGTCTCTGCCTCCCGAATGCTGGGATTAAAGGCCTGCGCCACCACTGCCCACCCTAGGCAGTCTTGTCTCTATGCCCATTATCTTCTCAGAGACCTTGGGGGTGGGGGCGGTCACTGTTAGGCTTTGGGAGTCTCTGTCATAAGCTTAAACATTTAACATTACATTTAGCAGATTTTTGTCCAGATTGAGAGCTAGTCTATTAAGCATATCTGAGTTAGACAACCTGTGTTTATTTAATTTCTTGTTCTAGATATATCTAGCAAATAAAAAGAGCACACTGTGACTTAATAACAGTAGCAAAACCAAGGCTAAACATATATTTAAGGCTAAACAGATATTTAACTTTTTACTGTTTAGAAATCATTATTTACCAAGGCAGGATAGAACGAAAACCTTATCTTAATTGCTAAGTGACTTTGACAGGCTGTACTCCTAAAGGCAGGGTACTGGGGATTGCCCTTATCTAAGATGGCGCTGAAGTGACAGCTCCGCCTGGAGGAAAGTCACATGTTATACCTTAGAATGGAGCTGTAGAAATGTGGCTGTGTATCTTAGAACGGAACAACAGAAGCATAGCAAAGACAGAGGCTCAGACGAATCTAAGCAGCGCAGTATGAGGGGCACACGGCAAGCATGCCTGCAGCTCGGCAGAACAGAATACGGGCAAGGGGGCAGGACAGAGCAGTGCCTGAAGCAGCGTTCTGTCTCCTAGCAACTCTGCCCAGGTGGGAGAGCAAGTGCTCTCAGGACCGTCAATGGGCAGAAAGCTTGCGCCATTGCCACAGAGCGCCAGACAGTTGAATTGAACTTGCAGGAGCTTGGTCCAGGTGGGAAAAGACTTTGGAGAGCTGAGGATAGTCACTCGGCAGCCGCCCAGAGCAAGAGAGCAGGATGGCGTGGGAACTCGGAGGCTAGAGGCACTGTTGAAGAAGATGAGATGCCCATTGGGTGAGGGACATTATTAAAATATTCCTACCGGTGTCCTGAGAATAAATTAATAACCACAGAGCATGCAGCCAAGTCTATTCTTACTGTGTCATCACGCGGAAGCTAATGGCTGAGTGGGCCCTGGGCCCAAGGGAGAAGGGTTTACCTAAGCTTAGAACTTTTCTTCAGCATCGAGAGAAAACAGCTTCGGAGAAGGAGTCGTCACCCAAGGATTGAAGTCCTAACTGGGGCATCGGCTAGAAGGCTGGTGGTCATAGGAACCATGGAAAGTCCGTCCCTTAAGCCTGTAGAGGGTGACCAAAATTCTCTGAGAGAAAGGGCCCTGCCCGCCAATTAGAACAGGAATCTTACGAATCTTCCAGTGCTTGGGTAGATAGGTCTAGTGAGTGATTCAATGGTTGTAATTCCATGTGGCAGCTGGAGATGTGAACCTACAAGTTTCTAAATCCGAGTCATGGCAACAATGTTATGTTTTATAAAAAGAAAGAAGAGGCTTGCAGTATGGTGAGGTGGAAAGGGAGTGCCTCTGTAGGCCCATGTTGAGAAGACACCCCTTCCCCTTCAGCTATACAGCAGATGTAGTATGGAATAGAGTTTATTTAGGGCATGGGGAGGGGAGTTGAGGAGGGAGGAGAGAGAGAGAGAGAGAGAGAGAGAGAGAGAGAGAGAGAAGAAGAGGAGGAGGAGGAGGAGGAGGAGGAGGAGGAGGAGGAGGAGGAGGAAAAGGAGGAGAAGGAGGAAGAGGAAGAAGAGGAGGAGGAGGAGGAGGAGGAGGAGGA
>JADRCH010000105.1:2364774-2397933 GCA_019843965.1 Rhynchomys soricoides | reverse complement strand
GAGGAGGAGGAGGAGGAGGAGGAGGAGGAAGAGGAGGAGGAGAGGCCAGCCATGAAAGCTCAGAGAAAGAGGTGGGAGGGGAATGGGAGAGAAGGGACAGAGAGTGGAGAGAGGAGGGGGTAAGCAGCCCCTTTTACACTGAGGCAGGCAAACCTGGCTGTTGCTAGGTAACTGTGGGGCAGAGCCTAGAGGGAATGCTAACATTATTGGTCTTATTGCTGCAGCAAAATACTTGACAGAAAGATAAGATGGGGGAGGCACAGCATCAGGAATGAGAAGCCGCTGCTCACATTACCATCACAGCCGGGAAGCCGAGAGAGAGAGAGAGAGAGAGAGAGAGAGAGAGAGAGAGAGAGAGAGAAGAACACTGATGCTCAGCTTGCTCTCTCCTTTTATTCAATCTGGAATCCCAGCTACAGAAATGGTACCACCCACAATCAAGGTAGATCTTCCCAGCTCAATTCTCTTAATCTAGAAAATTCCTCATAAATATATGTTGTAGAGTTTCCATTACTGTGAAGAGACACCCTGACCATAGCAACTCTTACAAAGGAAAACATTTAATTGGGGCTGGCTTACAGGTTCAGAGGTTTAGTTCGCTATCATCAATGGCCGGAAGCATGGCAGCCTGCAGGTAGACATGGTGCTGGAGAAGGAGCTGAGAGTTCTGCATCTCGATTCTCAGGCAGCAGAGGGGGACTGCATCCCCACACTAGGCATGGCTTGAGCATTTGTGACCTCAAAACCTGCCTCCACAGTGACATACTTCCACAAGAAGGCTACACCTACTTCAACAAGGCCAAGCCTCCTAATAGTTCCCCCCTAATGTCCAAGCATTCGAGCCTATGAGCCTATGGGGGCCATGCCTATTCAGACCACCACAATATACTTAGTGGGTTTCCTTCATGTTGATTCTGAATCCCATCAAGTTGATAATCAAGATTAACTCTTATAGTGCTAAACAAACATAGGAGTCATTATAAGGCACTGTGGTGGTTGAATGAAAAGGCTCATGTGTGTGACATTTGGTCCCCAGTTGGCAGGACTATTTTGAAAGGTCTAAAAGGCATGGCTTGTTATTGGAAGAGGTATGTCACTGTGGGCAGGCTTTGAGATTTCTAAAAGACTCATTTGATTTCCCTTTCTCTTTCTCTCTGTCTGCAGTTGTGCATCAAGATGTCAATGCTCAGTGGTTCCTTTGCTCCAACATCATGGACTCTAGCCCTCTGAAAGCTTAGGCCAAAGTAAACGCTTTCTTTTATAAGTTACTTTGGTCATAGTGTCTTATCACAGGCACAGAAAGAGTTTTGTCATTACGATGTGGCAACTCACTCCAGAGGCAGGATATAAATGAAATGTAGAGGTTGAACAAGCCATGTTCTCTCTCAGGAGAGAGGAGAACACAAAAGCAAGAGTAGCCCTGTGTTATCAGTGCAAGTACAAAGCCACAACAAATGTGACAAAGAGTGAGTTCAGTATGAGCAGAGGGAAGAAGAATCTAATGGAAGTGTCTGAAGGAAGGACAGGGGAGGTTAGTGGGTAAAGATGCTTGCTGCCAAAACTTCAGGACCCGCATGGTGGAAGGAGAAAACTGACTCCTGCAAGATGTCTTTTGATGTTCACACACACACACACACACCAAATAAACAACAACAACAACAAAAAAAGCAAAAAAATTTCTTAGAAGATTTATATATTTATTTAATATGTATATGAGTATACTGTCACTGTCTTCAGACACACCAGAAAAGGGCATCAGATCCTATTACAGATGGTTGTGAGCCACCGTGTAGTTGCTGGGGATTGAACTCAGGTCCTCTGGAAGATCAGTCACTGCTCTTAACCGCTGAGCCATCTCTCCAGTGCCACCCCTACCCCCCAAACACATCTGAAATAGAAGAAAGAAGAGAAAGGACCAGAAATGGGAGAGAGGAGTCTAACTGGAAAGATCAAGCCAGTAGTAGACTCTTAGAAAGGCTAGCTGAGGGTCATTGTCTGACCAATGAACTAGCAAAGATGGGAAAGCTTTCCCAGGGACCTAAGGGCTCAGGGGGCTCTTACCTAGCCTCTGATCTGTGTCTCTTTTCTCTCCTTCCCCCTGCCCCACATTTTCTTTGCATACCAGGCCAGAACATCCTAACAGGCTGCTGCTCTAATTACTTTATCCCATTTTAATTCTGCTGAGCTAGGAGCCTGTGAACTCAAGAGGAAATTCATGCAAAATACGGGACAAATTGAATGTTCTGTCATTTTAGAACCAAGCCTGACCCTATCTGCCCCCCTGCATAGTGAGTTCCAGGACAGTCAGGACAAAGTAGACAGATGCTATCTCAGGACAAACCAAACTAAACCAAATCAAACCTAACCAAAACAACAACAACAACAAAACCTGACTATAATGCCCCCCCTCAATGTAGTATTTTATTTCCTTTAAAACAGTTAAAAATTATTTATTTTATTATGTGTATGGATGTTTTTCTTCCATATATGTCTGTATTCTACCAGTGTGCCTAGTGCCTGAAGAAGTGTGAAGAGACCACCATTGGGTACCCTGGAACCTGTGAGCTGTCATGTGAGTTCTAGAGACTGAACCTGGCTCCTCCATAGCCATCTCCCCAACTGCCATTGGGACACACACAGCTGCAACACACATACTTTTTGAGACAGGGTCTCATTATATTCCTTGCTTGGCCTATAACTTGCTATATAGACCAAGAACACTAGTTTCTAGATTTTATTTACTTATTATAAGTTTGTGTTTGTGTCCAAGTCTGTGTGTGTGGTTTTGAGTGAGTACATGCCATGACATACATTTCAAAGTTAGGCCATCTGCTAGGAATTGAACTCAGAATGTGAGGCTTGAGTGGTATATTGATTAGTCGTTATCAATCTGCCACAAACCAGAGACTCCTGGGAGGAGGGAGGAGGAATTTCCTCTAGAGTACTGCCCCTGTGCAAGTGGTCCTAGACTGTATAAGAATGGTGGCTGAAGGTTTACTTTCCATCACCCGTACAGTGGCAAACAGCTCTAGATCTAAGGGATGCTCTCTTCTGTTCCCCGTGTGGGTACTGTAACAGATATACATGCAAACAAAACATACAAACACATAAAATAAAAATAAATAAATCCTAAAAAAAAGAAAGAAAGAAAAGAAAAGAAAGAAAGAAAGAAAGAGGCAGTTGACCATGAGCCTGGAAGAGAGCCAGGAAGCAGCATCCCTCCATGACCTCTGCTTCAGTGCCTGCCCTGGCCTTCCTCAATGACAGAGTATAACCTGTAAGTCAAGCAAACCCTTTTATTTATCAAGTTCATTTCCATCAGCATTTTATCACAGCAAGAGAAAACAAGCTAGGACCAATGACAAGCACCTTTATCTGCAGAGCCATCTCATAGGCTCAACACATGGTACTTCCTGTTCGTCCCCTCAGTTTAATTTGTTAATGTTTTTAGTTGAAATAGGATTACATCACTTACCCCCTCTCCTTCCTGTTGCACTTTTCAGTTGCCCTCTCTGGAACCCCTCACATACTTCACCATTCTCAAGTGGATTGCCTCTTTTTCTTTGACTATATTTGTTACATATGTGTACTCAATGTATTACATTGTGGACACACATACACAAACACACACACATACACACAACTATGTGTAAATAGAACCCATGAGTCTGTATTTGTTATTGGTATATATATGGTTTCAAGACTGAAGACTCCACATTGAATGGCCAATAAAGAGCCTCGTCCAAGGCAGGGCTCCTTCTCCCCCTAACAGTCAATAGTTGCCTGTAGTTCTTTGTCTAGAAATGGAGAACCCCTACAATTTCTGGCTTCCATGTTATCCGTCTGTTGATGTTGCCATTGCTCTGATCTTGTTTACTCATCCATTTCTAAGAGAGACTGTCTCACAGCAGACTTCTTGTTATTCTGGCTCTTACAATCTTTTCACCTGCCTCTTCCAGGCTGTTCTCTGGGCCAAGAGCTGTGATGTCGACGTATCCATTGGGGCTGGGCTCCTCTGGATAGGATGATCTCTGCATTGGTCCAGTTGTGGTTTCTACACAGTAGTTTCTTTTGGTGTTTTTTTGTTTTGTTTTAAGACAGATCTCTCTCATAGCTCTGGTTGTCCTGGAACTCACAAAAATCTGCCTGCTTCTGCTTCCCTAGTACTGGGTTTAAAGGCCTGTGCCACCATGCCAGGCCCCCACAAAGTAGTTACTCAAAGATCATCACAATGTGGATCTAGAGCCATGTCAAGAATTCCAACAATTACAGTAAAATGTATTGGCTTATTTTACACTTTGAAAAGACTTTGTGACCTTGTATATTGGTTATGTAGAAAACACACAAAAAAGTCTACTAAATATGCAGATCTCCTAAAGGTGGTGCCTTTCATTATGCAGTTAAAGATCACATTCATTAAATCACCATCAGTCTCAGAACAGAAGTCTCTAAGGATTGGGAAACATTCAAGTTCATGGTGGCAGACACAAGTGTTCCAAAAGTCTAATTTTTCATATGAAAGCTTGAGTTTTATTATTGGCAACAAATACTGTCAGTTGTTTTCCTTGAAGTGACAGGCTTACTTTGTTCATTTTGGGGAAACTATCTGCCAAATCCTTAAATCTGAATAACTGAAGTTTGAGTCTCGGTCATTCTTTCAAGTAAGATGGAACTCCATGAAAAAAAAACCAAAAAAACCAAAAAACCAAGATTAGTTAGCTTCAGAGAGTAACAAGTGCAGAAGAGTCATTCCTGGAGAAGGTGGCTTCACTTAGGATACAGCCAGGGTTCGTGAATGCTCCAGTTCTGTCAGAGTACTCAAAAGATAGACTCAGGCGTGGGACTTGGTAGGCAATATATATATATTTACTGTTTTATCATGGGTACTCCTGAGTATAGACAGTGAAGAGTCTGCCAATGACTACTGGGACAGTTGACTACTGCTGGGATCTGTTTCTAGGTGCAGGCTATTTTACCTACAGTTACTTTTGTACCACCATTGCAAGTGTGAGAAGAAGCATTGTATAGTTCTAAGAAAATGGTTCTAATCTTGTCATAGTTAGGGTTTCTATTTCTATGACAAAACATCATGACAAAAATCAAGTTGGGGAGGAAAGGGTTTATTCTGTTTATATTTCCAAGCACCGTTCATCATCAAAGGAAGTGAGGACAGGCACTTTTACAGTGAAGGATTCTGGAGGCAGGAGCTGATGCAGAGGCTATGGAAGGGTGCTGCTTACTGGCTTGCTTCCCCATGGCTTGATTAGTCTGCTTTTTTATAGAACCCAGGACCACTAGTCCAGGGGTGGCCCCACTCCCAATGGGCTGAGCTCTTTCCTATCAATCACTAAGTAAGAAAATGCTTTACAGTCAGATCTTCTGGGTTGTTTTCTCAATTGAGGCTCCCTTCTTTCAGATAACTCTAGTTTGTGGATCAAGTTGACATATGACTAGCTAGCTCAGACCTCATGGATTCCAGAGAGGCTCAAAGCAATCTTCTGAGCTTCAGTATTTGTTACTTATCTCGTTGCTCTGACGATATACCTAACAAAGGCAACTTAAGGTAGGAAAGGCCTGCTGTGGCTCAGTTGAGGTACAGATTGTCATGGCAGGGAAGGCAATAGTGACAGGAGCGCAGACTCTCTTCTTCTCACTCTCTTCTCTCGCCTTACATAATCTTACCTGCTGTCTTTGAACTATGCATAAGCAAATAACCCACACAGTTACCATCTTCAGCTCCGGCCTCTCCTGGAGTTCCAGACCACATATCAAACTGCCAACTCATTTTTGGCGCTTAGACATTTCAGAGGCACCTTAAGGGTACCATGTGTAAGAATTTACTGTCGCCTCCCACCTGGTTCTGCATCATTAGCTAGGATTCTTCCTCACCCTATCTTCCCAGAGGTGTTACCTCCTAAGCGTCTCTTTAATAGGTACCTTTTCCCTCTGCGTCACCCCTGCTATCCACCGTTATCTATTGCCCCATCACCACAGCATCCTTCAGTGTCATCCTCACTGTAGCAAGAGTGGACAAGGATCAATATTTGACACAATCAGGCTTTCCAGTGTAGGTCAAATTCTTTGTTAAGAGTTGTGGGATTGGGGGCTGGAGAGAAGGCTCAGCAGTTAAGAGCACTAGTTGTTTTTCCAAATGATCCTGGTTTGATTTCCAGTACCCGAATGGTGGCCCCAAACCATCTGTAATTCCAGTTCCTGAAGATCCAAAGCCCTCATCTGACCTCTGTGGGACATAGGCATGCACATGGTGCACAGACATACATGCAGGTAAAACACCCATACACATAAAATAATGATAATGAAAAGTTCTGAGTCTAAGGACTAGGGAGACAGTTTGGTGGTACAGTGCCTGAATGACACTTTCTCTAGATTTCTTAAAAAGAAAGAACTAAAATTATATCTCTTTCTTTATATATATCCATCATGGTATGCATGCATATTCATTAATCGTACTGTTAGAGAGGCTTGGGGGAAGGACAGTTATACATAGTCAAGAACGCTCGCTAGGTGTGGTGTCTGAGTGTGGTGGCACACATCTTTAATGCCAGCACTTGAGGGGCAGGCCGATCTCTGGGATTTCAAGGCCATCCTGGTGTACCTAGAGACCCAAGACTACAGAGTAAGACCCTGTCTTGAAAGTCAGACAGTAAGGAAGACAGATAGGTGAGTGTGGCTTCTCAAGGGAGTTGCATGTAAGTATGTCTTTAAAAAATTATTTTGCTGCCGGGCAGTGGTGGCGCGCACCTTTAATCCCAGCACTTGGGAGGCAGAGGCAGGTGGATTTCTGAGTTCGAGGCCAGCCTGGTCTACAGAGTGAGTTTCAGGACAGCCAGGGCTATACAGAGAAACCCTGTCTCAAAAAACCAAAAAAAAAAAAAAAAAATATTTTGCTAAGCGATAGTGACACATGCCTTTAATCTCAGCATTTGGGAGGCAGAGACAGGCAAATCTATGAGTTCCAGGTCATCCTGGTCTACAAGGTGAGTTGCAGGACATCCAGGGCTACACAGTGAAACCCTGTCTCAAAAATAAATAAATAAATACATACATAAATACATAAACCTTAAAATTATTGTGTGTGTGCACAATGTGTATGTGGGAATGTGGTGTGTGTGTGTGTGTGTGGGTCATAGGACAGCTTTATGGAGTTAGTTCTTTCGTGACTGAACTCAGGTTACCGGTAGGACAAGTGCATTTCCCTGCTGAGCCATTTCACCACATGCATTGAAATGTCTTAACGATAGCTATATATAGATGGCTTGGGTGGTTTTTAAAGCTACATTATTCAAAGTACTTAAGAGGTTAAGTAAGGGCCATTGTGTAAGTGGTACAGCTCTAAACGGAAACGTTTCCCCTATAAAAGTGTTACAGCTCTGAGAGGAAAGGTGTCCTGGCCATTGGGAGCCAAGGAATACCAAAAGTCACACCACAGACAAGCCCCACACAAGAGATTTATTGGAAAAACACAAGCAGGTGAATGCCTCTGCTCAGGCAAGATGCGGCAGGGAACGGAACAGGCAGCTTTATATAGGGTTTCATGGGGCTAGAGGTGGAGCTTGCCAGGGTGGCTTAGGGTTTATTGAATTTCTGAGGCCAGATCTTAGAGGAAACTCAGGGACTGATGGGATTCTTTTTCTTGGCCCTGACCCTAGACTTGGAGTCAAGTCAGGATCAGGGTGTTGTTATTCCTTGACCCTTTTACCCTGTGTATTGAGATGGCTCAGTGGGTAAAGGCTCTTGCCACCATGCCTGATAATCATGCCTGAGTTCTGAATCCACATGGTGGAAGAAAGAACCAACTCCAGCAAGAAGTCCTCTTACCACCATATACACACCGTGGCTGTGTGCTGCCCAGACCCAGTAAATAAATGTAAACATTTTTTTCTTTTTTGTGTTTGTGATAAAATGTTTCTCTGTGTAGTCCTGTCTATCCTGGAACTTTCTCTGTAGACCAGGTTAGATTTGAACTCAAGAGATCCACCTGCCTCTGCCTCCAAGTGCTGGGCTTAAAGGTGTGCGCCACCACTGCCCTGCCATAGGAAACCTTTTGTACCCCATCATTCATTCTGCCAATTGCTCTTGAAGAAATTTAGTTAGAAATTTCTGGCCAGTTAGAAATACTGGCCTTTCAGGATTGTAGGAGAGAAGACTTCATCCTTCTCTCCCATAGGTGCTTGGCTTGAAGACCTATTTTAGCAAGAGAGAACAAAACATGTCTTAAGAAAACAGACAATGAGAGATAACAAAGTATGGGTCTCCTACAGAGGACAGGGAGGGAAAGCTGACATGTATTAAGCACCTACTGAGTGCCAGGCCCTTCAACTTTTGTTCATTCATCTAGACTTTTGGATTTTGCTCTTTTGAGATGGGGTTTCACTACGTAGTCCTGGATGGCTGGAATCTGTGTCAGTCCTTCTGCCTCTGCCTCTTGAGTGCTGAGATGATAACTGTGCTCACCATAGCTAGCTTTTTTTTGAGACAGAACTCATCATACAGGCCGCCTGGGCTCGAACTTGCCACCCTCCTTCCCCAGCCTCCTAAATGCTGGGATTGCAGGTACATGCCACCACACTCCTGCCATTTTTAGTCTTCTCCTGTAAGGTAGAAATAATTGTCCCATTGTCTATGAAGGAACAGCAAAAGCCCAGAAAGGTTCGCTAACTTCAGAAGCCAGACATTAGAGTGTATTAGAATTGTCTACCCACCTACCTCACAGCCTCATCTAAGGAGTTTGGTATAGGTCAAAACCTTGAACCAGGCCGTATTAGTTACCATAGGATGCAA
Organism: Rhynchomys soricoides; assembly: GCA_019843965.1. Taxonomy (NCBI): domain Eukaryota; kingdom Metazoa; phylum Chordata; class Mammalia; order Rodentia; family Muridae; genus Rhynchomys; species Rhynchomys soricoides. The sequence continues at coordinate 2,389,131 of JADRCH010000105.1, read as the reverse complement.
CCCTCTCTCCATTTCCTAAGTCTTCACTATGTGGTCTTAGCCTTTTTACCTTAGTTACTTAAACCAAGGAGAAGCTCTGACCTACAATCTATCAGCCCACTGGCACTCATGGCCTGGTGAACTGTCTTAGGAAGCTCTAGTCTCCTGGTGGGGAACAGTGGCTTTTCCCTTAGGTCAGACAGTCTGAAGAGAAACAGCCATAACTTCAAGCTGAAAACTGAGTCTTGCATCCAGATTTAGCATCTATTCCTGAAGTCTCCTGAGGAGCTCCATGTATGTCCTCTGGCATTTGATACTGACCTGTGCTTAAGCTAACTTTGGGGGTCTTTCAGACTTGAATGGCTATGTAGTTAGAGAGTTCAACCCAGGCCTGTCTGCTTACATAGCCCTGAACTTTTCACCATCTTTACCACAGAGGGTGAGTCTCAGCCATGATGAAAGCCCAGGTAGAAAGAGGTGCCAACACAAAGCAGGTAGTATAAGCAACCTGCTTCTTTAGGCTGTGTAAGAGGCTCTACATTATAAAGTCTCTGATGCCTTCCTAAGGCAGGCCACAGTTCACCGTGTCACTTCTTGTGCAAGGCTGCTGGTCGTCAGTGATATCAGTTCTCCTATCCAGACTATATAACATCACGATTCCAATAGCTCAGTGTAGAATTCTTTGGAATCAGACAGAAGAGCTCTAATTCTCTTCCTGGCTGTCTGAGAGAGGCAACCTGCTTTTCTTCTCTTGTTCCTCAGTGTTCACGTCTATAAAGATGGGTATAATTTTTATATCACAATATAGATTACAAGAAGTGAGTGCACAAGACCCCAGATTAAAGTGAGGTTAGTGTTTAAAAACCGTAGAGTTTTAGTTGGGGAGATGAAGAATGGAGATGGCTGATGACAGAGACGCAACAGTAAAGTGTGTGTGACGCCCCAGAACTGAACACTCAAAAATGTGTATGTGCACATGTGGTCATGTGCACAGGTGGATGCTATGATGCACATATACAGATCAGAGGACAGCCATGGGTGCCAGCCATCACCTTTTGGTGTGTACTAATGCATCTGGCTATGTGGATTCTGGGATTCAACAAACAAAGGTTTTACCCATGTAGCAAATACCTTATAAATGTTTAGTTTCACGGCAGAAAGTAGGGTTAAATCAATCTTGGTGCTCTTAACTAAAGGTATCTTTCAGCTTTTTTTTCTAAGATTGTGAGGCATAGTCCTCTGCTCCAGAGAGCTGAAGACCCATTGGAGTAATAAAATAAGGTAACAGAGAGTTCTCCTATGGGGCTACAATATACATGGACGTAAAACCATTGAGGTGGCTCAATAACTAAGAGCACTGGCTGTTCTTCCAGAGGATGTGGGCTTGATTCCCAGCACCTACAAGACCTTTGATAGCCACCTGTAACTGTAGTTCCAGAGGATCCTATACCCTTTTCTGACTTCTGCAGGACAATGCAAATACATATGGTGCGTAGACATACAGGCAGACAAAACATCTCTGTACAGAAAAAAAACAAATCTAAAACAACAAGAAGCTTCTCTGAGCTGAGTACTCCCCAGCCGGTAGCCAGGCCTAGAAACTGCTGGAACAGTGGAGAGCTGGGCCTAGTTTTAGGTTGAGCACTAGGCCACAGAGGCAGTGGTCAGGACTCTGGCTACCGAGGCTCTCTCCTCTGGAGTCTGAGCATCATGCAGATGACTTATTTGGGGAGAATCAAGCTACACCTCTGCTGGAAACTCAAAGTTCATCTGAGAAGGTGCTTCTTGCTCCACTCCATTTTCTGGTCATACCTAAGTGGTGACGTGTGTTGTGTGCTGTGTGGATCTGGCCTGGTTCTCCCATCTCTTCCTCACAGCAACCCCTCTGCCTGCTCTGAAGTCAGTGTCTGTGTTAATATGATAATGTCATGATAATGACCTGGAGATGTCCTCTACTGACTGATTAGGGGCTCTGGGGTGGCTTCCAAGCCCAGGTTTAATTCTCCCTAGCTAGGAGGCAACCAGCACTTAGAGCTGGTCACAAGGTATTGGCTAAAATTTGTATCTGAGAAAGCACTGAGGGAGAGAACTGGAAGTATCAGAGTTTCCCAGGATGCTATTCTACAGGGGCCATTGTTAGCAGCAATACTAACTATGATCCAGGAGAGTCAGACTAGACTGCCTAGCATGCCAAAGCAGTCCTTCAGAGCAGCTTTGGGAGCTGGTAGGGCAGAGACAACACTGCTGAAAGGCCCAGGCTCCCCAGCAGGAGAATTTGAGAAAGAGACTGGAGGGTCATTCAGACACGTGGCAAGGGGAGGGAGGTTTTACCTGCTGGAGGTCCTCCTGTCCTTCAGAGGACTTGGGCCATGGAAGGAAGGTAGGTTGATCTAATCACTTCCACCTGCTAAGAACTGGGTGTTCTGTATCTTCCCATTTTCTCTCTTTTTAAAAATCATTTATTTTATGTGTATGGATGTTTTGCTTACATTTATGACTGTGCCCACAGGCACCAGAAGAGTACCCTGGGACTGGAGTTACAGGTGGTAGTGAGCCACCATGTGGGCGCTGGAATTGAACCTGGATCCTTTGGGGGGTGGGGGGGGAGTCCTCTTAACTGCTGGGCCATCTTTCCAGCTCTTCTCATTTTCTCTCAGTATCTACTGTCCTCATTGCTCCACGGGGCATTTTCTTGTTAATGTCACCAGTGTTCTCAGATACAGTTTAAATTTTTTATTAAATTTTTATTTATTCACTTATTTTATGCATGTACACTTATGCACATGCATGCAGAGCTCAGAGAATAACTTGTGGGAACTAGTTCTCTCCTTCCATCATGTGCACCTGGGGAGTTGAACTTGGATGTCAGGCTTGGCAGCAAGCACCCCTGTCCACTGAACTATCTTGCAGGCCAACAGATATAATAATTTTTAAAGTCCTGTTTGGTTCTAGAAGTATTTAGATGGTAATTTGTCTCTTTTTCCAAACTGTTTCTTCAGACAGGTGTGGTGGGGCTTGCCTTTGATCATAGTACTCAGGAAGCAAAGGCAGGTGGATCTTGGTGAATTCTAGACTAGCCTGGTCTATATAGTAAGTTTCAGGCCAGCCAGGGCTACACAGTGGGAGCCTAAGACCATATCTCATAACAGCAAAAGCAAAAACAAACCTTGTTTCTTCATTTGGCCTCCAGCTTCTGCTCTCTGTCCCGCCTCTGTGGTCTCTTTATTGGCCCTCCTTCTTCCCCATCTCTGGGACTGCCCAAGTTTTCCACAGACCTCCTTTTATTTAAAAAAAAAAAGTATTTATTATGTATACAGTGTTCTGCCTTCATTATATGAGCCACCACGTGGTTGTTGGGACTTGAACTCAGGATGTTTGGAAGAGTAACCAGTGCTCTTAACCTTTGAACCGTCTCCCCAGCCCCATGTACCTTGTTCTTATCCATTCTTACTCTTCCTTATTAATCCTGTCTCAATAACTTAAAGCTACTTATTAAAGGGGCTTACGAGAGTTGGGGGTATATAAAAGTCAGTGGTTGAACACACGCTTAGTAAGCAGAAGGCCCTGGGTTTAATCCCAGCAACAAAATAAACAAGCACATGCAACTAATTAAAAAATAAAGTCTACTAGGGCACTAAATCTCAGTGAATAACTCGTAGTCCTCATATGCTCGATCCCCAGTCTTCCATATGGCAGCAAGTGTCTGTTTCATTAGGCTCATTGCTGGCTCCTCCAGCTGCTGCCACTGCTCCTGTGAGGTTTCAGGAGGGAAAGAAAAAAAAGAAGAAGGGCAGGGCAAACCCCCTTTGAAACAAATACGACGTGAAAAAGGTTACGTCTTAGTTAATGTTCTATTACTGTGAAGAGATGCTACGACCACAGTAACTCTCATAAAAGCAAGCATTTAAGCCAGGCAGTGGTAATGCCAGCTTTCAGCTCAGCACTCCAGAGGCAGAAGTAGCCTGGTCTACGGAGTGAGTTCCAGGACAGCCAGGGCTATTAAAAAAAAAGTAAGAGGAAGGAAAGCACTTAGTTGCAGACATGGTGCTGCAGAAGTAGCTGAGAGTTCTATATCCAGATCTGCATAAAATAGGAAGGAGAGGGAGGGAGGGAGGGAGGGAGAGAGAAAGAGAGAGAGAGAGAGAGAGAGAGAACAAGCTATGGGCCTGGTTTGGGTTTCTCAACCCCAAAGCCCACCCACAGTGACACACTTCCTCCAACAACGCGCCACGCCTTCTAATCCCTGTCAAATAGCACCACTCTGCAATGACCAAACATAATGTATATGAGCCTATGGGGACCATTCCTATCCGAAGCTATCCAAAGAACCACACTACTGTTTGAGGTGAGGGATATATTTTTTGGATTTCAGTAGTTTCACAATGGTATGTATCACAAAGCATCGCACTTTATATCGTTGTGCCTAGATTGTAACACCCCCCCCCCCCCAACCCCCACCAGGAACCACAACTCCGATGTAAGTTCATGAGAATCTTTATTTAAGTTCAAGCTTGAGCTATAAACCATTTTGATACAACAGGATAGGAGAGCGGCCCCAAGGTCTGGGGGAAAGGGATTTGTAAAGGATAAAACCTCAAGTGGGGCTTGTTAAGCCTTGGCCTTTAGGAGAGGGTAAAGGAATGTTGGTCTTTAAGCTAATTGGTTTATAGCACCTGGGTAAACCACAAGGAGGGAGCATACATCAAAAAGGAGCATCGTGGCCTGGGAAGGTCTTGTTTTCTTAGCCCACTTCTTGTTAACAGCTAAGCTGCAGTTGCTGTGTACATTTTGCAACAGCCAGGGACATTTTGTGATTTTTCTCAGACCTCAAGGGTGGGGGCCATGCCTCTCTAAGTTAACTTAGAATGGAGTCTTAAAAACAAATGGAGTTTATTCTGCTACCTCAGTCCCTTCAATATATATACTTTTGGACCTGGGTGTGGGTGGGTGTGAGGTATGTCCTTCAATCTCTTAGTTAGTGTGTGTGGAACATGTGCTTTGTCCTGCAGAGGCCAGAGGCCATCAGCCATCTTCTTTACCATCCACTGCCTTACTTGTTTTAAGACAGCGTTTCTCACTGAACTGGAAGCTTACCATTTTTTTAGACTAGATTAGCTGACCAGCAAGTTTCTAGGATCTGCCTTGTTTCTGCCTTGTTAGTACTGGGATTGCAGACACATTCCATTGTGCCTAGCTTTTTAAGTGGGTTCTGAGAATCCAACTCAAGCACCTTGCTCATTGAGCTATCTTACCAGTGTCCTAAATATTCAACCTGTATTAATTATATCTCAATAAAGCTAGGTGGAGATGGAAGCCAGCACAGTGCCCAGCTATCCGAACGTCCAAAACATGACTTGAAATTCGTATGTATTGCCTCCACTTATATCATGTCTTCTGCCATTTTGTCCACCTGCTGCACTTAGCTGCAAGGGAGATTAGGAAATGGAATCTTTTTTCTGAGTCTAGTTAAAGTGTGAGGGAGGACAAGTTTGGGAAGAAGATCTTGACTCTAGGAATAGTCTCCTCAGTACTTTCCTGCTGTGTTTCTTGTTTGTTTTTTGAGACAGTCTCAAACAGGATATGGTGGCTTTCAATCCCAGCAGTTGGGAGGAAGAGGCAAGTGGATCTCTATGAGTTCTAGGCCAGCCTGGTCTATATAGTGAGTTTAGGACAACCTCATCTACACAATGAGAGTCTGTCTAAAAGTAAATAGATAAGAAAAATACTAAAAAGCACTGGAGTTGAAAAGTCAGCTCAGCAGTCAAGAACAAGCACCTGATGCTCTTACAAGCACCCAGGTTTGGTTTCTAGCTCCTACGTGTGGCTCCCAAGCATCTGTAACTCCAGTACAATAGGCTCTAATGCCTTCTTCTGACCTCCTTGGGTACCAGGCATGCACATGGTGCACATACATACAGACAGTCAAAACACACACACACACACACACACACACACGCACGCACACGCACACGCACACTAATAAACTGGGTCTTGATCATAGGCATGCACCACCATACCCAGCTACGCTTTGTTTCCTATGAAGCAACTATAGAAATATGTTTATTTGGTTATCTTTTTTCCTTACTACGGCATTAAACAAGAGTGCGTAGGGCTGGAGAGATGGCTCAGGGGTTAAGAGCACCAACTGCTCTTCCATAGGTCGTGAGTTCAAATCCCAGCAACCACATGGTGGCTCACAACCATCTGTAATGAGATCTGATGCCCTCTTCTGGGGTGTCTGAAGACAGCTACAGCAAGCAGGGCCAGAGTGAGAAGGAAAAGTGAAGACAGCTACAGTGTACTCACATATAATTAATAAATAAATCTTAAAAAAAAAAAAAAAAGAGTCCGTGCAGACATATTTGTTGAATGAAAGAAGAGGAGTATAGAAAGCCGTCTGTGGAGCACGGGTAGCCAAATTGGAGTTTCTGGGCTCAACTTAAAAGGACCCATTTTTTTTTCTTAAAAAAATTATTTTTAGAATTATTTTACGTGTATGAGTATTTTGTTGGCATGTATATATGTGCATCACATGTATCCCTGGTGTCTGTAGGGGCAGAAGAAGTTATTGAATTCCCTAGTTGTGAGGCTCCATGTGGGTGCCAGGAACTGAACCTGGGTCCTCTGCAAGAATAACAAGAGCTCTTTACCAGTCCTGGGACCTGTTTCTTGATCTTTGTTGTCCTGGGACCCATTTCTTGATCTTCGTTGTCCTGGGACCCATTTCTTCTGCAAGAATAACAAGAGCTCTTTACCAGTCCTGGGACCCGTTTCTTGATCTTCGTTGTCCTGGGACCAGTTTCTTGATCTTCCTTGTGGTTCCAGTTTGGAAACAAAGCCTTTTGTTTCTTGCTTCTGGGAATTCCTCCCTGCCCTGATTTTAAAGATCTATTTATTTTTTGTTTTATGCATATGTGAGGGTTTTTTTGCCTGCATGTATACCATATAAATGCTTGTTACCCACAGAGGCTGTAAGAAGGTATGAAATCCCCTGGAACTTGTTGTAGACAGTTGTAATCATGTGGGTGATGGGAACTGAGCTCAGGTCCTCTTCCCTTTTTAATGTTTCAAATATTCATTGGGCATCTAAAGCTTTTAGGTATCTGGAGTAATAGGTATAAAAGGAGAAAGAGCTATCCAGCAGTACCACTGGCTTCCAGGAAACACACAGGTTGGTTAAGAACCTAGTTGCTCCCCCCGTCCTTCTTTCTTTTCAGTAGTGACCCCTCAGGTGAATTACAAAAGGGCAGCCTCTACTAACACTGCGTGATGAACCGGCCTGGGCAGAAGAGAGTATGAAGACATGCTGCCCCATCAAATGTCATAGCCCTAGCTGACTCATGGCTGGTCTGCTGAGATGCAGTTTGAACCTGTTCGCAATCGGTGGATGGGGGAAGCGAGGAAAGGTTGCACAGCCAGACAGCTAGGGGGGATGGACACAAGGGTGTGGGGTGTCAGAGGTCCTGTGTGAAAGGAGAGGTAAGCGGAAAAGCTGGAGCTGAGCAGGAGATAAGTTCCTCAAAGATTGCTCCTCCCTTTCTGCTCTGGGCAAAATGCAAAAGGGCATGGTTGTTGTTCTCCCAGAGGGCTCCTGGCCTCCTTGCAGGGCCACTTAAGACACTGCCCTGACATTTACTACAGAAGATCAAAGGCCGCCTCTGAGGCCTGGCTAGGGATTTCCAGACTGAGAAGGTTCCATTTCTCCCACTTGGGATGAGGCTGCCTAGTGCATTCTCTCCTACTTTTCCTTCTCATGACATTCTTCTCGTCTGTGTAGGGGTAGGAAGAAGGGAGCAGAACCATTTTAAGATTGATATTACACTTAGTGACTTCATTTTACTCATTTGTCTATTTGGTTTTTGTTTGGTTGGTTGGTTTTGGTTTTTCGAGACAGGGTTTTTCTGTGTAGCCCTGGCTGTCCTGGAACTCACTCTGTAGACCAGGTTGGCTTCGAACTCAGAAATCCACCTGTCTCTGCCTCCCAAGTGCTGGGATTAAAGGTGTGCACCACCACAGCCCGGCTTGTCTATTTGTTTACTGTGTGTGTGTATACATGGTGGTCAGAGGATGACTTGCTAAAGTTGATGCTCTCCTTCCACCATGTTTTAGGTCCCAGGAATGGAATTTACATCAGTGGCCTTGGTGATATGTAGCAGGAATGGTGTGGCTGCCTCTATGTAAACGCTGGGGGTTGTATAGCCGCAAAAGCATATCCTGCAGGAGGACCTAATAGAGGACTGCCTGTGACACCAGCATGAGGCATCCAGGGAAGAGGTAGTCCAGCATGAGGGACAGGCGTCAAAGGATTGATCACAGCAGGAGTGACTGCTGGAAGGCAAAGTCCCCCTAAATCATGCCAGGAGTAAGCTGGGGGTGCCTCCAATGGGGCCAGAGCAGAAGAGCTAGTGAGTGAGGGACCTTGGACAGCGGCTCTAGGGGACAGCTTGGAACCTGATGGCTGGAGGGCTGGAGCAAAGGTGCCCTTATCCTTATTGCTAAAATTAACCTGTTTGCCTGGAGAAGGTGGGACAGGGTTGGTGATGGAAAGGTGAATATTAGCCTGATCCTGGCAGTGTTTGGTATGGGCGGCCACCACTTCTTCTGGGGAAGAATTCATAAGACCAGCGATGACTGCAAGGAGGATGGGGACAAAGAACAAGGGAGGGGTAATCCCAGACTGTACCCCTACTTGTGGGCATGGAAGAGAACACACATCCAGAGGTCAGGGTCCCATGTGTTCTTCTGGGATATCCAGGGGGCCAATATAGCAGTCTCCAACCTAAATAGGTCCAGGTCATGAGTTTTAACCTTGAGACCACGAGTAACCAGATCATCGCCCTAATATGGGGTTTCTTGATTGTGGAGGGGAGTGAACCCATGACAACAATCACAAAGGAAACAATGAACAGATATGACAAATATGACAGAAAAGGTCATGAAAATCACGGCGTACTAAGCAGGAGACTCCCTCAGACGTAGCTCAAAGGCCTTATGCCTGGACGGTGTACCCAGGGTGGAAAAGGCATTCGGAAGCCAATTCCTGGTACTACCACCTGGGAAACCAGCCCTTATGTCAGGATGAATCCAGACTAAAAGTGAAAATGAGCGGACAAAGACAAAGAACACAGAAAAGATAGCCACTGCATGCTCACCTTCAAACCAAACTGAGACCAAAAGCCGGGCAGTGGTAGCGCATGCCTTTAATCCCAGCACTTGGAAGGCAGAGGCAGGTGGATCTCTGAGTTTGAGGCCAGCCTGGTCTACAGAGTAGTGAGCTCCAGGACAGCCAGGGCTATAAAGAGAAATCCTGTCTCGAAAAACCAACCAACCAAACAGAGACCAAAAGCAAGATTACCGGTTCGACAGAAATGAGGTCCACACGTTCACCTTCGTGGGACCTACAACATAAAACACTAAGGGGCCAACTCACTGAAGAAGCAACTGAAGGGGGCACAACCGCAGCACTCGAGCAGAAGAAGAGCAGATCCGGTTGAACAGTGAGCATAGTCCTTGCAGCAGCAGGCAAAAACAAGTCCCCAGAAAAGGAGGTGTGCAAGCAACCACAAAATGAGGATGATGAAGTCGTCCACCGACCAAGCTGGGCGCCAGAAGCCGCCTATGCCCTGGACAGCTCTCAGCCCGACCCTGCCTGCCCTTAGGGGTTGGGGGTGAGTTGGCACAGAGTCAATGATGTAGACCCCAGGAGCAGGTGAGAAACACTGCAACAAGCTCATCTGAGCACTGCAGCAAGCTCCTTTAATACCTTCCACCTGTGCCTCCATTGGTCCCAAGAAAGCGGCTCTTCTAAACAGCAGTTCCTGATTGGCTGGCATTGTTTGCACTAGCAATCCTTGTTCTCACAGGCAGTCCTCAATTAGGTCCTCCTACAGGAGATGCTTTTGCAGTTGCATGGCCCCATCGTTTACAGCCCCACCGTCCCTGCTACAGTGATAAGCATCTTTCCTGGCTGAGCTACTATTTCACCATCATAAGCAATAGTTCTGAAACTATTTTACTTTAGTTTTTGTTTTTTTGAGACAGGGTTTCTCTGTGTAGCCCTGACTGTCCAGGCTGGTCACTCTGTAGATCAGGCTAGCCTCGAATTCAGAGATCCACCTGCCGCTACCTTTCAAGTGCTGGGATTAAAGGTGTGAATCAACACCACCTGACAATACTTCTGAAAATGTAAAGTGCATGCTGTGGCACACCCAAACATACACAGTGAATGAATGAATAAATGAATGAATATAAAGAACATAGATATTACTTAGGGAACTTGACAGTGTGCATTACCTGTTGCCACACCTAGACTTTCTGATTCAATTGTTTTAAGTAGGACTTGAAAGTGTACATTTCTAGAGACTTCCCAGCTGGTCCTGACATTGTTGGTCCCAATTATGGGCCTGGAGCAAATAATTTGGGTTTAAAGAGAATTCCTGTCCCAGTGGTCCTGATCCTCAGTCCTTTCTCCCCACTCTCCAACTCAGGGGAAGTGGGCTTAGGTTATCACAGATTGATTCACGCTAAAGGGCAGTGACTTACTGACTATAATGTCAAGACATCTGTCCCATCCAGCCCTCACTCTCCTCACACCCCACCCTGGACAGGGCATCCTTGGACTTGAGTTAGCAGAAACAGTTGCAGGTGAAGGATAGGGGTAATGGGTGATGCAGAATAAGCAGAGGGATCCCCCTTTGTCCAGCACTTCTATTCTTTGAGGTTAAAATATTTGTTTCTTCCTGGGTTGTGCTCAAGCTGATGTCTGGGAAACCATTTGTGCTTAATCTCCCCAACCCATTAGCAGCCCCACACGGGGCTCTCTTAATGAGACTCCTTAGTGGCAGCTCTGTGAAAGAGCAGGGTTGCGTCTGCACCAGGTGCCCAGCCTCAGCTGGAGAGAAGTGTCTAGACAGAGCTCTGGTCCCAGGTGGGTTCCTCACTACTCAGCAGTTCATCCAGAGTCTACTTACTGTTTGGTAGCAGTGCCAGTGTAGGCTTCCTGCTCATCTTGGTTAAAGTAGCAAGACACTGCCCCCACCCTGCACATACCTCAATCTTACGGTCTTTCCTTAGTTTAGAAAAGGGTGACCTTAGGCCATGAATACACCTTAGTTTATAAAGTGCATGCACAAGCCCTGGGTTCGATCCCCAGTACTGCACAAAAATGCAGGTGTAGCTTATGTAGCACATACCTCAGCCACATAAGTGTGAGAGCAGCCTGGGACACATAAGACCCTTTCTCTTAAAAAAAGGATGGATGGATGGATGGATGGATGGATGGATGGATGGATGGAAATGGCCTCCTTGGAGTACATTTCTGACTTCTTGTCTAACTGGTTCTCATCCAGCATTGATTATATCCCCCTCCGTACTTACAGTTGGGAAGAGAGGTTCTCCCATGTTGCTAGCTTCCCTCTTCAAAGTCCAAAACTTCTAAGCTGAAAATGTAACTTAGTTGGTGGAGTGCTTGCCTAGCATGCACAAAACCTCAGGTTTGATCCTTAGCACCACATAAAACCAAGTATGCTGACACAGACCTGTAATCCTAGTGCTCAGCGGGTAGAAGCAGAGTTTCAGAAATGTAAGCTTTCTCTACATAGTGAGTTCAAAGCCAGACCAGGCTATATGGGATCCTGTCTTTTATTTATTTATTTATTTATTTATTTATTTATTTATTTAAATTTATTTTTAACTGGCTTGCTTGAGCACTTGGCTACTGTCTCTCAATCTGTTGGGTTTTTTGGAGATCAGGAAAACAACTCAGTTTTGGCTTGGTGATGCAGAGCCTCAGTGTAAGAGACTCCATTTTGGTTTGTCCAGTTGAGCCTAGTGTGGGAGGTCAGTCTAGACCTGTGGCCTCCTGTATATTTTCTTTAACAGGACTTTGGTAGATAAGAGTAAATGGTGTATAAGGTTGGAAACCACACCAATGCAGGTTGGTGCCTCATATGATTGTGATAGCTTGCTTCTTCTCCATGATTTGCCATGTAAGGATGCAGTGGGTGGCTGATCACTGACAACCCAGAACTGGGTTAAGCATGTTGGTATTCTCATCTTAGACTTCCAGCCTCCAAAACAGTGAGAGACAATTTCTGTTGTTTATAAGTCACCTGGTTTGTTTTAACAGCCTAAAATGACTATGATTATCTCACTAGAAAACTAGCTCCAAACACCAGCAAATATACCAAATGCTGCAACGGAATGACACTGTCCCCATCCCTACTCCATCTAATCTCATCCTGACTTGAGAGAGGAAAGGGGTGAGCTTGTCCTGCTAAGAGAGAGGGACCCAGCAATTACCAGTGACTAGTTCCTCCTTGTTCTCCCCTCATCTTGGGGACCTCAGATCCTAAAAGACAAAACATCCCATTGCCATTAGAATCACAGGGCAAAGTAATGCTGACTTTTCTCCTAGGCAGAGAGAGCCATATGGACATCAGTATTTCAGGCTGCAAACAAGCTGGCTGGTTGGCCAAGAGCTCAGGGCCCTCCTCCCCTTTCCTGCCTTTCCCATCCTGGCTACTCATCCTCAGGTCTGAGCCACGGGGAACCCTCTCCAATCTGCTGGAACAGAACATCACAAACTGTTCCTGTTGTGGTCTGGGCAGCCAGCTCCCCAGCCTGCTGCTGCTAGAAGGCAACCAGGAAGTAATGAGTCCGCAGCATCTTTCTAATGTGCCAGTCTCCTCTTGGGAGGAGCATGCCTATTTGGATGGAATCACATCCGTGGCAGGCACTTCAGGGAGTGATTGGGAAAATGGAAGAAGACAGAAGTGCTCAGATGACCAAATGGGCAAAGGCAGGCCACATTATGCTTTATGCTTCCCCCACTAACCAGCCTTCTGGCTCAGCCAGTTCAGACCCATCTGCCCAGCTTTCTTCCCAGGTCCTACAGAAATACCAGATCTTCCCTTTTCTGTTCCCAGGTCCCACCTGGCCCATGCCCAAGATGTATAAACCTCCCGGCTGGAGGGTGGCTTGGAGGAGGGCCATGTGAGCCGGGCACAGGCTGCAACCATAAGTGTGAGATGATGAACCTTGTGGCCTAGAGCTAAGGGCAGGTGGGCATACTTAGGAACGGAGATGCCACCTGCCCCTGGCTCCCTTCCCTCCTAGGATGTGATCACCCATGCTTGACCTTGATCTGTACCTTTTTGGCTGGTAGCTTTGATACAGTCAGCCACTCTGAAACTAGAAGCTAGCCTCTCAGAGTGACAGTGCACGCTTGTCATCCCAGCATGTGAGAGGCTTCGACAAGAGGACCCAGGGTTTGAGGACAAACTGGGCTATATAATGAGACTCTTTATTTAATTTAATTAATTAATTAATTTATTTATTTATTTATTTATTTTTGGTTTTTCAAGACAGGATTTCTCTGTGTAGCCCTGGCTGTTCTGGAACTCACTCTGTAGACCAGGCTGGCCTCAAACTCAGAAATCCGCCTGCCTCTGCCCTCCAAGTGCTGGGATTAAAGGCATGTGCCACCACTGCCCGGCTATGAGACACTTTCTTAAGACAAAGAAATAAGTAGTACTTTTTTTTAAGGAGAAGAATTGGGGATGTAGCTCAATGGCAGAACACTTATCGTGGTCAAGCTCCTGGGTTTAATCTCAAGTACTGAGAGAAAAGGGCAATTATTGGAGTCACTTGAGAAGGAATGAGTAAGCCAACTGAGTGCAGGTCTCAGTTATTTTTTTTCTTGCCTGTCCCTGGGCCTTCCTGGGTCCTGGTCGATGGCTCCCAGAAGGCAACCCTACCCATGCAGGAGCAGCCAGGGCTCTGAAAACTCTAGAACTGGGTGGTTGACCTCATATCTGTGCTGTTCTTCCACATTCCAAAGGGGAGGTGGACAGAGGTTAGGTCAGGGAGACATGGAGTGGGCAGTAGACAGGACAAGGCCTGCTTTCTACTGCTTCATCCCATCTGAGTGTTTTCCCTACCTAGAAAACAGGTTCAAAGGAGGAATCCCTGCTGGAGATCAATGTCAAGGACTTGCTCTCCCTCTCAGCTTCATCCTTGTTGATTTACAGGAATGATTTGGACATAAGAGTTAATGGAAGTAGGTTGCCAGTGTGTGGGCAAATTTATCACTGTCTCCTTGCATTCCCACAGCGAATCTGTCTTTCAGGGTAATATATCCTAGAGAGAGTTCCCAAGACCTGAAAAATACAGGCTACCTTGGGAGGACAGGGTTGGGTGGCTTCAGCAGGGATTTTATAAGCTTGGGGTCATTATAGACTGCAGTGTAGCTGTAGGAATTGTCTGGAAGGGCTTTTCCTCTTGTTTCTTTAATCATGGGGGAGGGAGGCATGGAGTATTGACTTCCATGGGATGGGAAGCTTCAGGCCTCCCTTCCCTCAACCACCCATCCAGCTCTTGTTCTGTAAAGTAGCCATGTCCCCTGCCTACAGTACAGTGAGGGAGGTGGCAGCAGGGGAGCTGTGTGCTGATACAGGGCTCCAAGGGGGGTCTTCTGTGTTCACGCCACTGCCTGTGTCCATCCATCAGCCCTCCTGACCCGGGAAGGAGCCCTTTTGGAAAATACAAAGACCTAGTGCTAGAAGCCTAGGGGCAGGTGGGAAAGGGTGGGCGGAGGAGAACTGTCTGTCCAGGCCTGCACAGCTCAGTGGGGATGTCCAGGCCTACATTTAATGGGAGCACACACAGCGCTGTAAAATGCTGACTAGTGATGCTGCTGAAGCCTGTTCCAGACCGCTACTGCCTGTCAGAGGCCCTCCCCTAGACATTCATTTGGTTAGAAATGAATAGACCCCTCTATTCCGGCTTCTTCATTTAACTTGTTTCTCACCATCTACCTCCTCTCTCCCCCCTCCCTTCCTAATCTTGTTGGAGAGAAGAACTTCCCTCCCAGCTGCCATTGTTTACAATGTACAACATGAATTTAAATGAGATCGAAGAAGGAACTAGAAATGGGGTGAGTGGTGGATGGCTGGGAGCAAAGACAGCCCTATGGATGCCTGTCTGCTCATGGAATGTTAGAACTAAAGGGTGAGGAATTTGGGGGTCTCTCCTGTGCTTACGGACAAGGAGCTGAGGCCCTTTTGGAAATAACTATTGTCTGCCAAGGGTTAATATGGACTTGTCCCACTGGCCCCTGGGGAGTTGCTGGGAGCATCAGGATGTCCCTTCCTGGACTCCTCAAGGCCCATTGTTCAGAATCCAGAGGTGACTCAGTGAGTGTCTCTGCTTTGCTCTCTTGGGCTGCAGAAAAGGAATTTGGTCTTGCTGCATGGACCATACTTTTTATCCTAAAGCTGGTGACAACTCTCTTCAGAGCTCTTGCCTGTGTCTAGTGACCACACTGCAAGGTCTGGAGTGTGACAGCCCTGGTAGTTAGCCTTCTATCAGGTCCATATTCGTCCTAGGGAAGTCTAGCTCTGATTCAGGTTCTGGCAGGGTCTTCCTAGTGGGCAGGGCTTCCTGCAATGGCAAAATTTGGGCACTGCAGCTAGAATCCTTCCCCCCCCCACACACCTCTAGTTGCCTTCAGTCAGGCTAAACAGCAGGGGGTGCTCCTGAGTCAGACTGAGAGAGAGAGAGAGAGAGAGAGAGAGAGAGAGAGAGAGAGAGAGAATTCTGTGCTGTCTCATCTCAGCCTTGGCTTGGAAAATGTTACCTGTCAACATCATGAAGGTGAGCAGAGCAGACTATTCAACCACTAGAAGCAATCTACTGGCAGACAGAGACAGAAACTTGAACGAAAACTGGCTTTTTCCAATTTGTGTGGGACTCCATGGCTGTAGGAAGCTAATCTCTGTGTCGCTGACAGTTAGTGAAGCAGATCTCCTGGGGATGTCGTGACCGGCCAAGGCTGGTTCACACCTAGTTTGGCACCCTGTAACTTCTGGCCCTTTGCCAGTCCCCAGTAGCTGACCACAGGGCTCCTCAGGAGCAGAATATCTCAATTTTCTTCAGAAATGTTTCCAGGTTAATCTGTGTTGCAATGGTCCATGTGCTGTCCCCTAGGCTTTTCATCCTGTGGAGTGGGAAGGGAAGCTATCCCAGATCTGACACAGTCCCTGACCTTACTTGGATTATTTGGAGTCAGATGGAACTGGGCTGAGGCTGAGGCTGAGGGTGCTAAGCAGGCCTGTGGGTGTGGCACATTCCAGACCCAGAGCAAGCATACACTGGGCAGCAGCTGTAGGGAGAGGAAGTGGGGGTGGGGCTTCCCAACCACACCCTCATGCCCCAGTCATTGCTTTTCCAGTTCTCTTTTTCAGGTTTTCTCCTCATCCCACCCCACCCCCATACGAAAAACAAAACACCTGACCCTACTCTCAAGAATTCCTCCTTCCCAATAAAAGGGCCTGTGTGGTGCGAGCTGTTGACTCATGGGCCTAGCAAGAGGAAATCTGTGTCAGATTATCCTGCCTAAAAGAAAAGCCTAGTCGTTTGGCTTTTAGCACCTCCAAGTTCTCTTTGTGGAAAGGATTGGGGTGGGGAGCACAGCCACAGAGTTGGACAGAATAGAACCTCTGGGCTGGAGACAGGCTTTGTAGCTCACAGAGTTGAAGGTCAGAGTTTGGCTCCCTCCATCCAAACCAAGTGACAGTTATCCTTAGAGTAAGGTTTCGGAAGAAATAAACTACCTTTCAGGAGCGTCCCTCTGGGTCACAGGGGCGTCCCTCTGGGTCACAGGAGCATCCCTCTGGGTCACAGGGGTGTCCCTCTGGGTCACAGGAGCGTCCCTCTGGGTCACAGGGCGTCCCTCTGGGTCACAGGAGCGTCTGTCCCTCTGGGTCACAGGGGTATCCCTCTGGGTCACAGGAGCGTCCCTCTGGGTCACAGGGGCGTTCCTCTGGGTCACAGGGGCGTCTCTCTGGGTCACAGGGGTGTCCCTCTGGGTCACAGGGGCGTTCCTCTGGGTCACAGGGGCGTCTCTCTGGGTCACAGGGGTGTCCCTCTGGGTCACAGGGGCATTCCTCTGGGTCACAGGGGCATCCTTCTGGGTCACAGGAGCGTCCCTCTGGGTCACAGGGGCGTCCCTCTGGGTCACAGGCTGGCCTAGGAGTAGGGGTGCTTCCACTTTCTTCAAACGCCCTAATGTCCCAGCAGTCATATTCAAGGGCCCAGTCCCACCGAGGCACTAACTCCAGGGTCATAGGAGGTGAGGATTGGTCCTCTCTGAAGAAAAGTAAATCCCATAAGCCCATGGGCCTGTAGCCTTTTCCTTGTGTGTCAGGTCTTTCAGTCAGGGCATTTTTTCCAAGAGATTTCATCTGAATTCCTCCAGCTGCACTCCAACCTATCCGTTATCGTGTGGACCCTGGGACACTCACTCAGGATATCAGACTAGGGGAAGGCTGCAAAGGAATGGGCAAAATCTATCACTACCCCACCCCCACCTTCACAGACAGGGTTTCCTCTGTGTAGCCCTGACTGTCCTGGAACTCCCTCTGTAGACCAGGCTGGCCTCGAACTCAGATCTGCTGGTCTCATGCCTGCCGCCTATCACCTCTTTTTGATGGTAGGTTTGAAGCACAGAGCTTCAAATAGAAGATCCACAGAAGTCCATCCTTGAGAGAGACCAAGGATGAGCCAGGCTCATTGACTCCAAACCCTAAGATCAGTCATGACTCGAGGCGAGCCATGACATGCCCAGCACTCGGGAGGCAGAGCAAAGGGGATCAGAAATTCAGAGCTGTCCTCAGTCACATAGTGACAGACAGCAATTCCTAAGTGTGACCGTGCCTGGGGAAGTACTGATATTCTGGGAGAAATAGCTGCAGTTTGGGGAACAGGCTGCCTTGCTCACGGATGTCTACACGAGCTAGAAAACCCAGGGAGTTCAAGGCCAGCCTGTGCTACAGAATGAGATCGTATAGCCTACATAATACTGTTACTTGAGAGGCTGAGGCAGGAGTTTGAGGTTAGCCTGGGCTACAGAATGAGAACCTGTCTCAAAAACAAATAACCAAAAACCATAAAAAGAGGCAGTCAATGAATCTGTCCATTCCCTTGCAGCTCTTTTCCTAGTGTGACCCTTTTTATATAGAGACAAACCCCTTTTCCATATTAAATGGCCATTTAAACCCCTTTCCTACTGGGTCTAAGCACTAGATAGCCCCTGGCCAGTCAGGAAGCCTCAGGCTTAGGGAAGTGACAGAGTAGGGAACAAAGGCTCACATCTGGTCTAGAAGTGAGTTGAAACTCGCAGGTAGCACTTCTCTAAATACTGGCCCTGGTAGACCCAAGTGACTCTATGTAACCTTGCCCCCCAGGTTATCCCCGATTGGCAGGTAAAGATGCCTGCAGCCTGTACCTAAGCAGAAGAGATAATGGGAAGAGGGGGAAGGTGGTTGGTTCCCAAGCTGGGTTGGGGTCCAGGCAGGAGACCAGGAGGAAGGAGGGAGGGAGAGAGAGAGAGAAAGAGAGAGAGAGAGAGAGAGAGAGAGAGAGAGAGAGAGAGAAGGAGACATGATATGATGCAGGAATCATGAAAACATGGCCACGAGGGCTGGCCAACAGGAGTTAAGAGCTGCCCAGATGGAACATGGCACGTTATAACTCAGGGTTATTGATGGGAAGCAAAATCTCATAGCATAGAGGGTAGATACCTGCCCTGCTCTGGTGCTATAAAGGCCTATTGTAAATATAAAGGTTGGGTGTGTTTTATCTGGGAACTGAATGATCAAAGATGGGGTAGAAACCCTGATCTGAGATTTAAAAATTTACTACAACACTACTACCCCACTTTAGCTCCAGAAGTCAGTCGTTCTCTGTCTCTCCTCCCCTCCTCATCCCCCCATCCCCACCGTTGTGGGGGGGAGGTGGGAAGAATCAAACTCAGTGCCTCATACACTCTACCACTGGGCTGTACCCTGCCCCTAAAGTCTCCCTTACTGCTTAGGTACTAGGAATTTGGGCCAGTTGGTGATAACCCTTTAGTATATAACTAGATTTGTTCTGTTCTGTTTTGTTTCTTTGTTTTTAAGTAGGGTCTCATGTAGCCCAGGCTGGCCTGAAGCTTACTATGTTACTGAAGATGACTTAGAACTCCCATTTCTTCTGCCTTGCTGTTGACTGCTGGAATTATAATACGAGCCACCATGTCCAGCTTGTTTGTTTTGAGACAGTGTGGTAGTTTGAAGGAGTTTGGCTCCCATAGGCTTACATATTTAAATACTTGGTCCCCAGTTGGTAGAACTGCTTGGGAAGGCTTGGTGTGTTACAGCTCAGATGGAAAGGTTTCCTGGCAGTTGGCAGCCAAGGGATACCACAAAGTCACACCTTACAACAAACCTCACACTAGAGACTTATTGGGAGGTTGGCTGCCTCTGCTCAGGTGAGACTCTGCAGGGAACAGAGCAGAAGACAGGTTTTGTGCAGGGTTTTGTGGGTTGGGGGTGGAGCTTTCCAAGGTTGGGATTGATAGGATTTCAAATCCAGAGCTTGGACTTTTACTCTGTAGGTCGGGTGCTAGGTCTGTTCTGTGGGTAAGAACCCTGAGGTTGAAGGTCCTCAGGGGAGGAATCTGGCCACCCTTGTGCCTCGAGGGGCTTATACTAGGAGGTGTGGCTTTGTTGAAGGAGGTGTGTCACAGGTGAGGTTTCAAAAGCCCAAGCCATTCTCAGTCAGCTCTTTCTCTGCCTTGTGTTTCTGGATCCCATCTCAGCTACTGCTCCAGTGCCAGGCAGGCCTTCCTGCTGCCATAATCCCCACCAGGATAGGCACACCCTCTGACCCTCTGAAACTGTAAGCTCGAAATAAACTGCTTCTTCTGTAAGTTGCCTTGGTCATGGTGTCTCTTCATAGCAATAGGCCACCGAGGATCTTTCTATGTAACTGAGACTAGCCTCAGGCTCACAGTTGAACTCTTCCCCCCCTCATGGGTGTGCACCAACAAACACGGCAGGGAGTGGAGGGCATGTAGGCTGGCTCCTCCTCGCTGAGCCTAAGGTTATAGGCATGAGTTTTCATGGAATCTGCAAGCCACAATTGAATCAGATCTAACCATGATTCAGATTGTATAGACAAGAGTACAATGCTAATTAATAATCAAAATGGGGACCCTGGTGGCTTGGGGGTAAAGACACTTGCCACTACGCCTGAAAACCCTAGTTTAATCCCTGGGCCCCACAATGACAGACAGAGAAAACCAACTCCTGACTTTGACATATTAGCTGTGGTACACACACACAATTTATTTTTTCTTTATTTTTTTCATTTTATGTGCATTGGTGTTTTGCCTGCATGTATGTATGTCTAAGGATGTTAGATCTGGGAGTTACAGTCACTTGTGAGCTGCCATGTAGGTGCTAGGGTTTGGACCTGGGTCCTCTGGAAGAACAGTCAGTGAGCTTAACTGCTGAGCCATCTCTCCAGTCCCACACACAAAATTTTTAAAAAATGGAAATAATGATAAAATTTTTAGAGCTTAAAGAAAGACTTACCCATTGTTGGGTCTTATGTAAACGTACATATGGGATTAGTAAATCCTGGGAGTCATCTTATTATCCCTATTTCTATCTAAGAAAACTGAGTCTGAGAAAATAACTGAGCATCCACCAGACAAACTGCATCCACCACATAGACAAGCCATGATCCTTCAGCAGTATGGCCTCCCACAGGGGAGTCGTGGGGAGCCAGCAGGTAGTGATGAGAGTCCCTCTGGACTTTGAAAGCAGAAGTACTCTTGGACCATGGCAGGCCAAGCACTGAGTGTCTGCTGTGCTGGGAGACGGTGGAGGAGCCCTTCCCCTGTTTTTCCCAAACCATCCCCAGGGAGGGAAGCTTCGCTGCTGTCTTCCCACCCCCATGGGACTGGTCTGTGAAGCAAGCATACATCCTGAGCACAGAGCCTAAAACAACTGGAGCAAGGAGAGGGGGCTGCTGCTCATTCTGCCTGAAGCCTGTCTCCTTATTTACCCCCGACACACACCCCAACCCTGGCATCCTGTCTGGGGCTCCTGTCATTCTCTGCTCTCTCCCAGAATCACTGTGAATCTTGCAGGGCTATGGTTGCCTTGGTAACTTGATGGGAGGCTCTTGAGGTTTTGTGGAACCAGAGAGGGATGTGCCTGGTAGGAGAGGGGGAGGAGGAATCAGGCTCTGCTAGGCTGCCGGTCATAAAGGGAAGGAGCAGCTCCAGCTCTCACTGTCAACCAGCCAGTCCTTCCCTGGGTTTAGCCTTGGTGTCCTCTGTTGCATCTGCAGTGGTTGGGGGTTGGGGGTGGCAGGTGGCAGGGGCTCTTTGTAGTCAAACCTGTAAGGAAATAACCATGAGGTATCTCTGTGTCCTTGGAGGTGATCCCCATTGTCACCCAGAGCTGACAGACTCCTGCTTGCTCCCGTGGCCTGGCCCTGAAGTCTTAATTGGTTTTATGAAGTTCAATGCCTGTATTTTATAAGATAGATAATGATGGTGAGAAGAGGTCAGGCCCTCCTCTGCTAGGCTTGGCAGGGCCTCCAGAATTGCTGACTTTCCAATCAGCACCAAACAGACTGATGGGACCAGTGTGGGCAGGGGCAGCCAGGCCTGTGATCCTCACCTTGGGACCAGGCCCTGTCTCTACCTTCTAGTCCCTCTGATGCAGTCAGGAGGGAGAAGGTGTCCTGCCTTCCTCTTTGGTTCTCGTTCTGTGCTCTCTCAAACTATCACACCATGACCAGGCACCTGTGGGAGTGTAGGGAAAGCAGGCAGGGGCAGGAAGTGATTATGTAGCTGTCTTTGCAGGGCCTGGGGCAGCTTTCTTAGACCTTCTGGAGGAATCCTGTAAGAGGCAGTCCCCCTCCTCCCGTCCCCAGGATGGAACTGGCTAGCTGCCTGCTGTACTACTGACAGCCTCAAGCCGGCAGAGGCAAGGTCTGAGGAAGGTGGAGATAGATGGGGAAAGAAGAGACAAGGCGTTTGCTGGCTCAGGGATGGCCTCCCACCGACACTCATGGGCTCGAAGAGAAAGGGGTGAGGACAGAGGGATCCATGTTCTTCTTCATGTCATCGGCCGCTATCCAGGATTGTGATTCACAGAGACAATGAAGGGTTAGCTCTGATCCCTGGGCCAAACTGTGTGCTGTTCTTTATAGTCCTCTGGGAAGGAATTTTGACAAATCCACTGGCTGTAGTTAATGCCATCTCTTCCCATCTGGCTGGCTGTCCCCACCCCCCACCCCCAGCCCCTAGTCGCTAGTCTCCTCTTTCAAAACAGGATAAAAGTGTTTTCAGACTGGGCCCAGTTGCTGAGTACAGCTGGCGATGGGACAGGTGACCCTAAAAAGCCTCTTCCTCTTTAGCGTATTACCAAGCTCCCACCTCCCTCTGCTTTCTGTCCATGAGTGTCTTACTCTTTAGAGAAAGTCCAGTCTTCAGGGAAAGGAGGAAGGAGAGCTGCCGGGATCAAAACCGCGGGATTTCCCAGTGCGCCTACCAATCCTTTCCCCTCTACCCCCTCCTTCCCTTCCTCCTCTAACATCTATACAGGGCCAGGTGGTGTAAAAGCCCTCTACAAATGTTCAACACTATCTCATTTCCAAGATTAGCAAAGAGTGTATTTGCAGACTTGACTGAAAGGTCATGGCCTGCCTGGGACAGAGGAAGACCCCCTCTCTGCAAGTCCAGAGGAAAAGCATTTCTGGGACTTGAGGTAGGGAAAGGAGAAGAAGCCCTGTGGGGACATGGTACCAGTCACACCATGATGCCTGCCTCCTGGCCTTGAGCTGAGCATTAGGCCAGCTTCCCACCTGTGTTATTTTTCTAATTGCTATGTGACAAAAGCAACTTGAGGAAAAAAGGGATTTATTCTGGTTCACAATTTGAAGAGACATGATCCATTATGAGAGGGGAGGCATGACAGCTGTCACATGGATAGCTCTGGTCACAGTCAGGATACAGAGGAAGATGAATGCTGGCTCTCAGCTCACTTTCTTCTTTTACTCGGTCCAGGACCCTAGCATATGGACATAATGATGCTTCAGCATGGGTCTCCCCACTGGTGGACATCTTTGGAAAGGCACTCATAGGCATGCCTGGAGTTGTGTCTCCTAGGTGATTCCAAGTCCAGTCACACTGACAACCCACATTCACATCCCGACCCTAACACACACCTGCCTCCCAGAGTCCCAGAAGATGGATGCTCTCTGTAGGCCATCCTCAGTAGAACAATTAACTGTCCAGCAGATGAGAGGTGCCAGGGCTGAGGAGATGCCCAGTTACAACCATGAGTGCTGTGTGACCATGAAAACCTGAGTCCAGACCCCAGCACTCACATAAAACTACAGACGTGTACTGGGGGTACATGGTTACAGACATGTACCCCCAGTACTGGGGAAGCAGAGAGCCCTGGAGTTAGCTGGCCAGCTAGCTAGTCAAACAGGTAGCCAGTTCAGTGTGAAGCCTTGTCTCAAAAACAAACATGACACACAGACAGATAGACAAGATAGAATGGAGGATGCCTCTAGTCCAGGCATGTAGTGAGTTCCAGACCAGCTAGGGCTACAGAGGAAGACTTTTCTTTACGAACAAAACAAAACTAAAATGGTGGAGAAGGGAGAAGCAATAGAGAAACACTCCTAACATCAGCCTCTGGCCTCAACACAAGCATTCGTGAGTGAATATACCTATACATCATATAGGTACATTTGCATAGACACCTACACCCCCCAAGTATATAAGGAGAGAGAGAGAGAGAGAGAGAGAGAGAGAGAGAGAACCGTGGTTTTTATCCCCTTCACTAAGGAAGGAAGAAAGGAGGAAGGGGGGAGAGAAAACCATATTGAGATCAATTAGCCTTGGCAAGTTCCATGCCCAAGGGGCAGCTTTCCAGGTTCTGGTGCCCCAAGGCCTGCACCAGTCACCTGTGTGTCTCTGCCTCCTGAGAATTCTATAGCCAATACTTAGGAATGCCCTCTTCTCATCTCTGGGTAGAAGCCAGCTTGGTTCAGATCCAAGGTAAAGGAGACCAGGAGAGTAGAATAGGAGTCTTAACCTTTATAGCTCCTAATGCGGAGAGCAGGGTGGGGCGAGTGTGTGTGTGTGTGTGTGTGTGTGTGTGTGTGTGTGTGTGTGTGTGCAGAGAGCAACAACGAGGGGATGGAGGTTCAGGAAGAAGCAGGAAGATGGGAAGATGGATAATGTGTTCCCACACCCCCTGGGCCGCCATTGTCTCTATCTTCTTAGCCCTGTAAAAGCTGAACAGAGTCAGAAAGATTTCTGGGAGACATGGTTCTTGAGATGCTGAGCCCCTCCAACCTCCATTCTGTTTCTGATCCCTCCTTTGTGGCTCATCTCCAGAATCCAGGTATCTTACTCTGTCATTGGTTCATTATCATTCTGAGAAAAGTTATCTTTCCTTGAAAAAGCTAAGGGCACCCACCTCCACCTCCACCACCACCTCCACCACCTCCACCTCCACCACC
>JADRCH010000105.1:2252627-2359774 GCA_019843965.1 Rhynchomys soricoides | reverse complement strand
CTCCACCACCACCTCCACCTCCACCACCTCCACCACCTCCACCACCACCACCACCACCACACTTGAGAGGAGTAAAGATGGACAGAGATATGGGGTGGTCACAGGGTACCCAAACAGCACAATGATACTTGTTCCAGGGTGTGTCTAAATGAACAAATCCCACTAGCACACAGACATATCTTTATACTGGATCACAGGGACATTTTCATGTCACGCACAAAGAGCTGTACCATGACAGGCACACAGTTGTGGCAGTCCCCATAGGGCCCAGGACCACAGCTTCAGCAGCCTCAGCCTCCAACACAGGCAGGGCCAAGCTGGCCAGGCTACCCAGGCTCTGAGGGTGGCAGGTGGGGGGAAGGGAGGACAGAAGTGGAACATGGAAACCAAGGTTAGAGATCTCCCAGTTCCATTAACCAGAAGGAGTGTGTCCTGAATCAAAAGCATGGGGACAGGGGCACTGCTGAGTTGGTTCCTGACAAATGTGTCTTCACTTCCCACCCTCTCCCCACACCAGGAGGCTTCTAGCTGTCAGCAAAGCCGTTTAGGGATTAGAGTGACTCCTTCAATTCCAGCTGCTTATTCACAAAGTGCTTTCAGTTCAGGTGTCTTTTCTCGTGGATAGTGTAATGCCTGGAGTACCCAGCTAGAGTGCTGAGTCCACACAGAATAGCAATTTGGGTTGGCCTTGGCTTTCTGGCAACTCAGAGTAGTCAACACTACCCAGTGACTGTCATTCTCCAAGAGGGCAGCTCCAGGCACAGCCAAGAAAGGCCATACATGAAGTTTTCCCAAAGGACAGGAAAGGGTTCCAAGTTGTGGTGGCCCTCAGTTCCCCCAGGAGAGTACAGGCCTGATGTCTGGGGGAAGGATAAATCTGTCCGGAGAGATGTCAGAGGGTACTGGGGAGTGGTTTCAGCTACTGAGACTCTTGGCAGGTACCTAATGCATTTAGTTGAATCACGGTATTTATTAAAGCACCCAGTATGCATGAGGCTAAGCATTAGGAATACAATATTGAATAAGTTAACATGCTAATCCCTGCAGTATGGAGATGCCAGTCTAGGAATGAAACATGAAGAAAACAAAAGAGGAAATCAGATAATAACTCAAAATTAGAACAAGAACTATAAAGAGAACAGACAGAGTACTAAGAGAGCAAGACATAGCTCAGGGTTGAGGGTCCTTCTTCAGATGGGCAATCAGGGGAGGATAATGCTGTACACTTGGGCCTCTAAGCACAGGAGCTAGGCTAAGATCATTTCAGGCAAAGCCCTGTGGCAGGGTCAGTGGAAACAGACATCAGGGCAGCTAGTAGGGTGATGTGGTGTGGCTAAGCTGGGCAGAACATCTTAACCTAGGAGAGGAAGGAAGCTTACAACACTTAGTAGAGAGAGGGAAAGGCTTGGCTGGACTCCCACTCAGCAGAAGGACTTTTTAGAGGGTACAGGCGAGTACAGGTAGATCCCTGAGGAGGCTGATGTCGTCATCCATGTGAGCAGGAGACGGGAAAAGGAGAAGAAAACATCTAAACAATGTTGTCCTCAAGACACCTGCTAGGTATGAATCAAATCCTTGTCTGGAAGCTGGAGAGATGGCTCAGTGGTTAAGGGCACTGGCTGTTCTTTCAGCGGACCCTGGTTCAATTACCAGCACCCACATAATGGCTCATAAATGTCTGTAAGTCCAGCCCCAGGAGATCCAACACCTTCTGGCCTCCTCAGACACCAGGCACACATGTGGTGCTCAGAAATACATGCGGATGAAGCACTCACACACATAAAATAAATGTGTGTGAGTACACATTTATTCAGACTCAGTACAGAGTCTGAGGACAGCCTGGGCTATGTGAGACCATATTTAAAAAACATCAGAGGGCTGGAAGATGGTTTGGTGGTTAAGAGCACTGGTTGACTCCCAGCACCCACATGGTGGCTCACAATCATCTATAACTCTAGTTATAGGGGATATGATGCTGCTTCTGATATATTTTTTTTTCCTTCTTGCTCTGGTCCTACTGTCTCCGGCCCAAGAATTTTTTTTTTTTTTTTTTAATGTAAGTACACTGTAGCTGTCTTCAGACACACCAGAAGAGGGCATCAGACCCCATTACAGATGGTTGTGAGCCATCACACGGTTGCTGGGATTTGAACTCGAGACCCCTGGAAGAGCAGTCTGCGCTCTTACCCTCGGAGCCATCTCTCCAGCCCCACTGCTTCTGATTTTTGAGGACACCAGGAACACACATAGTGCAAACACACACACACACATAACTGTGAAACACGCATACACATACAATAAAATAAATAAACCTAATTTTTAAAAAAAAAAAAAAAAAAGGTGTCTGTCTTAATTTGTGTTTTTGTCACCTCTAAGGTCTATCTACTTTTCCTTTCCAGAGCAAGGGCAGTTCATAGCCGGTACTTCCTCATTCCCAGATAAACACATGGAAAGGGCACTGCCTTTTGGAGATTGTCCAGGAAGTTGTCACCCTTTTGGCAGGGCTGAGAAGAGGTTGCCCTTTTTGGGAGGGGTCATTTTCAATGCCGTTCTGCACTACTGATCTGGAGCACGGCCACAGTGCCACATGTTGGGTAGATTGTGGCTGACTGCACCAAGCCCACCCAGTGGCACCTACCCCCTCTGCCCAAAGTATGGTCCCAGAGGCCCCCTGAAGCCAAGTCCAGCTTCCCCATGCCTGTCCCAAGCTGCACCAGAGGACAAGAACAAGTCAGGATAAGGATTAGGGGGAGCCTGAACTACCCTCCTGGGACACAGGACACGAGCTGAGGATCTTAGCTTGAACATTTACAGGTAGAGCTCAGGATTGAAAACTGATTTATATAGCGTGAGAGCAGGTGGGAGGGAGGGGGAAGGTGGGCGTCTGTGTACAGTGCAGCCCTGTGGGGCGGAGGTAATTACACATCACATTGAACTGTCCTTGCAGCACACTGAAGGGCAGTGGGAATGAGACTCTAAATCACACTTCCCCGATGCTCACCATAGCTCACTCCTGTGATGTGGCCCCAGAGCCCAGGGCTGACACTTCTGGACGCACACACATACGCACACAGCCCATTGGGAGCTAGCTTTCACTGACTGGAGACCTAGAGAGCCTGAGAGGAAGTGGGGATGTTATTAATTCTGGCAGCTTCCAGGAGCTGCATCTCCGACAAACCTCACTGTTTATCCCCTCCCCCAATCTCAGCATTTGTCACTCATTACTTCCCTTCTTCCACTGGGCTCCGAATGACTTGAGCATCTTTTGCTGGAGACATCTCTGTCTCCATTGATTGTCCTTGCAGCATCTCTCTGCTTTAGAGCCAGTTGCAGTGGTAGTATCTCTAAATCCACCTTTGAGACTTTTTATGGGGGAGGGGCAGGGTCTCAGTTGTATAGCATTAGCTGGCTGGACCCCCTATATAGACCAGGTTAGTCTCAAAGTACCAGAGATCTACCTGCTTTTGCTGGGATTAAAGGCCTGCTGCCACCACACCCTGACAATATGACTCCAATTTTAATTTAAATTGCCTGAAAATCCCAAGGACTGAATGTAGCCCAGGCTAGCCTCAAACACTATGTAGCTGAGGACTCCTTTGAACTCCTTATCCTCTCGTCCTCACTTTCCAGCTGCTGAGATGAAAGACATGTGTCATCTCCTTTGGTATCAAATTGGTTCAAGAGGACTTAGAAGGCAAATGAAATCCCATTTTCGCTCACAGTCTCCCCAAGGTCTTCGAAGGCTGGTGATTGCTGGCTTACTAACTGCCCTCAGCTAGTAGCCCAGGAAGCACGACATTTTCCCTCAAAGGGCCTTTTCCACGACAAGACCATGATTCTTAGAACTGGTCATATATACTTTCCACAGTCTACCTGACCCTGCCTCCTGGCCCCTGCACTTCCTGGTACAAGGTTGTGGCAGGACAGAGGCCATACAGATCTGGATTTGAATTCTTGCCCATGACCACACAATTTATTAGTAGCATATAGATTGACAGTCAGCAACTGAATTTCAGACACTGCTCTGCTGCTCTCTGGTACGGCTGGGACAAATAGCTGACCCTGTTTGGTTTCCCCAATTCTAAAATGAGGGCAATCATAGAACCTCCTAGACTGCTCAGTGAATGAATGTAGACTTTGTGGTAATACAACAGTCTGTGTTGTCTTGAGCTGTTATCACTGACTGTAATTTGATCTCCCTGAGGCTCTATTTCCTTGTCGGAATGAATCTCCATACTTGGTTTCCTAATATTGTCCTTGGGTGGTTGTAAATATTAAATGCTGTGAATATTAAAAGTTTCCAACGTCACGGTAACTTTCAAAGAGGCTGCTTTGGTTTTACTTTTATAGGACTATGCTGAACCCAGGACTTTATGCCTTCCAGTCCAGCACTATAGCCCCAGGCTTTGCAATAGGGATCCACACTGCAGCCTATTATTTCTTTTAAAATATTTTATTTACATTAATTGATTGATTGCGCCTGTGTGCAGGTGTATGTTGTGGGTGCACTGGGAGTCAGCTCCCTCTTTCCACTGTGCAGATCTTAGGGATTGAACTTAGGTCACCAGGCTCAGTAAGCAGCCTGTGCTATCTGGCTGGTTTCCCTTATTACTCGTCGGTATTTATTTCCCTGGTGTGCTCAGAGTTTAGGCAAGGGGGTCATTTCCTTGGCTCAACAGCTTCTTTCTTCCTCCTACATCAGCCTGAAGGCAGATAAATTTGAGTCCTGGAGGTCTGGGGGTTCATTTCCATTCCAGAGCAAAAGGCCATGTGGGCAAACATCTCTGATAGATGATTTCAAAAGAAGAACACAAATCTGAACTGGGCGGTGCACACCCACGGTGTTGTCAATAGAAGCAAGGGGATTACTGTGTGAGTTAAAGGCCAGCCGGGGTTAAAAAACAGGACCTTAAACCAACAATACAAACAAAAGAGGAGATCGCAGTACACCAGTTGTGTGGCTAAAAGCCCATACAATTTAAAAATTACTTTAAAAAAAAAAAAAAGCACAAGAGTCTGCTGAGATAGCTTGGCTGTTGCTCTTGGTGCAGGCGGCTGCGGCTGCGGTGGTGGTGGTGGTGCTGCTGCTTCTGCTGCACACCTTTAATCCCAGCACTTTGGGTGCAGACACTGGTGGATCTCTGGGTATGAGGCCAGCCTGGTTTACACAGTGAGTTCCTGGACAGCAAGGACTACACAGAGAGACCCTGTCTCAAAAACCAAAAACAAACAAAAGTGTACTTGCTGCTCTTTCAGAGTGTAAGTGAGGGCACAGTGAAAGGAAACTGGACCATTCTGTGGGTAGAAAGAATGTTTATTGGAAATCTGAAACTGCCATAGCTATCTCTGGAGGTGGGTTCAGGGGGCAGCAGAGAGAATAGCAAAAGACAGGGAAGAGTCTTGCCACTTTCATTTTCTTTTCTTTCTTTTTTCAAGACAGGTTTCTCTGTGTAGCCCTGGCTGTCCTTTCGTCTGCATGTACATCTGCACATTGGATCAGCCTGGAAGTTAGAGGGAGGTTTGGGGGCCAGAAGAGATGGGGGACACTTTAATATGTGTTAAAGGTGTGTACTAATAGGGCACTAAAAGATCCATTTCCCCAAGGAAGGGGAGATAAGAACAGACTGAACCCCACTTCACTGGTTTGTTTGTTTGTTTGTTTCTTTCTTTCTTTCTTTTTTTTTTTTCCGAGACAGGGTTTCTCTGTGTAGCCCTGGCTGTCCTGGAACTCACTCTGTAGACCAGGCTGGCCTCGAACTAAGAAATCCTCCTGCCTCTGCCTCCCGAGTGCTGGGATTAAAGGCGTGCACCAACACTACCCGGCTCACTTGACAGGTTTCTGAGGCATTCTGAGAGTTTTTCACCAGCAATCCAGTCAGAGTCTAGCCTGAGCTGAGGCCAGACTATCATTTTGGGGGTTTGGTTCCCAGTACCCACACAGTGGCTCACAACCACCTACAAACCCAGTTCCAGCGATTCTACTCTTTCTTATGGCCTCTGCACATGGTGGACAGATATGTGTGCAGGCTAGATGTCCATACAAATGAAATCATTTCAATAATAATAACAACAACTCCACAAAATAAAGTGCAGGCCTCAAAAGAGTCTGGGCAAATGAGGAGTACCATGAAGCTTAAACTTCATCGGCCTCCTGCAAACCCCAGGTGGACATTTGATGTCTTTCTCAGCTAGTTGCTCACAACCAAAGCACTTCCAGCAGCCTGAGTAGGCCAGGGTTTCCAAAGGAAGCTGCATCCGAGGCCCAGCCTTCAGAAGTCACCCCATACCAGGCTTGGTTCCTCCAATAGCTTCATCTTATGCTAATTGTTCATTTTAAAGACTCATCAGCTATTTATTTTTGTGCTTGGTGAATTTGCATGTGATTTGCATAACATTAATATTCACACACATGTTTGGGAACCCTTCTTTTGTTCCAACTTAAGCTGGATTCCTGGGACTTAGTTAAGAAAGGAGGGTGAAGAACAAACCAAACCAAACCAGAACAAGACCTTTCCCTCTTCTCTAAATGTAAGGAGATGATTGACATCTGCCTTAAAACACGTTCCTAACATCCCTGGCCCTGTTCAGACATCATCCTCCGTATAGTCCTGCATTTTCACCAAGAGAGCTCAGCTTCCCTCTAATTATGAAAATGAAAACACATACTTAAGGACATGGGCTCTCTCAGGCTCAAAGGAGTGGCACATATCACCAAGATGCCAGCAGAAAAGAGCAGATGGGGTCCTTACCCAGTGCCCCTCCCCTCCTGCACAGTCCCCTTGCATTGTTTAGAAGCCTCATTTGTATGTTTCTCCCAACTCCCAGAAGCAGATGGCAGGTGGGAGTATGTGTGACTTTGTGTGTGTGTGCTGGCTTACACATGAGCTGTACACACATATAAGAAGTGTGCACGCATGTGAGACTGTGAATGCCCACGTGCATGTTAGTATACCCGCCAGAGGAGGTGGGGGTAAGGATGTAGAAGGGAGACCTCGCTCTAAGAAAACTATAGGGGTAATTCTAAATGTCAGCAAAGGTGAGGCTTGCCTCCCTAGCCCTACCCTGTAATGGAAAGGCTCGGAGAAGTTAGAAAGGCAAGAGGAGGAAGAGAGGAAGACTCAGGGAAGCCCGGTGCCAGTGCCAGCTCCAGCAATGCCATAACACCCAGATCCCTCCCCTGGGGCAGGGAGTCACAACCCAATCAATACTGTTTGCCTGGCCTATGCTACTCTCCCGACCAGGCCTCTGCCTCCATGTGCTTCTGAGGTTCTTGGGATACCCCAACCCTGTAGGCCTCCATCAGGGAGGGTGGGGTCCTTGCAGCTAGTAGGTGAAGCAGAGACACAGTAAGAGAGAGGGCAAACAAACATCTTGAGTATGAAGGGAACATGGGAAGAGAAACTGAGAATGTACCAGGCCAGACCAGGGAGGAGACAAAAGGGGGGATGGAGAAGGAGCATGAGAAGAGAACAGAGAGGCAGGACTGGCCTGGAAATATGACTCAGTAGCTAAGCGCTTGCTTAGGCAAGCATGAGGACCTGCACTCAGATACCCAGAACCATGTAAAAACCACATGTGGAAGCACATGTCTGTCATCCCTGTGCTCTGATGACCAAATGGGAGAATCCTTGGAGGCATATGGGCCAGCTAGACTGGCTTACTCAGCAGTAAGCAACAAAGAGACCCCGTGTCCCGGTGGAAGACAAGGAGTGACCAAGTTTGTCCTCTGACTTCCACACTGTGCTCCTACCCATAGAGATGCACGTGCACACACACACACACACACACACACACACACACCAAAAATTACAAGAAAAACAACAACACACCAGAATGGTGGCAAGGAGTGGGGAGGCTCAGCTGACAGTAGCCATGGATTCCTCTCCTCAACTGACAGTAGTCATGGATTACTCTCCCTTGTCAGAGTCTCAGCCCTTGCTCTTCTGTTTTCCTGGCCCTCCCGTCTTATTTAGGGGCTCTGGAGCCAGCTGCCTCACGGGGATGCTCCGTGTCTGTGCTATAACCCAGGGTCTTGGTTGGTCCCAGCCTCCTCAGGAACGAGGTCTAGAGGAAGGTAAGAAGTGAAAGAAAGAGTGGGGTGCAATGGAGAGGTTAGTACCCGCTGGGGCAGCTGTGCTCTCTCTGTGGGGACCTAGACCCCCACACCCCCCCCAAGACCTTGGCACCTGCCTAGTCAGTGTCCCTTCGGGCCAGGCTCTTGTGCTCAGTGGCAGCCTGAACATCATTTCTTGCCACGGACAGAAATCAGAACAGGGGCCCCTTTATCTGACACTGAGAAGGACTCTGCCCTCTCTCTGAGACTCTTAACTTCCCCAAATGCCATTTGTTCCCCGCATAAAATGGAAGGCATAAAAGAAGTCAAAGCCTTTATCCTATGTCTGAGTGAGCAAATTGCACCAGAATAGAAATACTGGGCTGGGCTCCTATGAGGCGGCATTGATGGCTAGTGGAGAGCTCCTACCTCCTTGGACTGAATGTTCCTTGAAACAGGAAAGTCTGGTCTCCAGTCCTCACTTCATGCCTCTCCATAGGCAGCATCATCAACAACAATAGTGACTCTGTTAGTAACAGCCAGCACTTACCAAATGCCTAATATATGCTAGAGACCTCAGTATCATTGAGTGCATTATTTTATTTAATTCTGCAGCATCATGGTGGTATAGTCACTGCTGTGGGAATTGGAGGAGGAAACCGAGGACTCCAGAGTTTGCCCAGGATTTCACAGCTGAAATGTGAACCTGGATCTGTTTCTCGCTTTGCTGGTTTTCTTTTCTAATAATACATCTTTCTGATATTTGACTTTCAGGAAATACGTATTCACCTCTCCCATCTAGTCTTTCCCTCTGGCCTGTGCAGCCTCTAGAAAGCTCCAGGTTTTGTGCACTGTCCATCCTGACAGCTCAGGTTAGATTCGAAGTTACACTATACCTCTTAGGATTGAGGTGTTGACAAAAAGAAGAGCGGGGGGGGGGGGGGGACCTCAGATCCCGTTCTCCAGGAGGAGGAGGTGAAAGTGCAGGAGGAGGCTGTTGGGATGGTTTAGGGTCACATGGTGCCTTAGGCCTTGGTTCCCATAGGCAGACACTGGCAAGACTGGGGAGACACAAGAATGTAGGAAGCTACAGATCGTCAAGGAAGCTGGGGACAGGAACGAAAGTGGAGCAAGGGGTCCCTTTCCACCAGATGCTGTCCTTAGTGTTTGGTGTTGTTGGCTTCACAGTTTCTCTTTTGTGTGGTGGGTGCAGCCTTCATTTCTGACTTTTGAAAGTCCCACAGGCACCTTTTGGCAAGCTCAGGGGAAATGGCGTGCTAGTCAGGCATGGTGGTGCATGGGTGTCTCTCTGCACTCAGGCGCGGAGGCAGGAGGAATTCAAGGTCAGCCAGGGCTACACAGTGAAAGTGAAAGCCTGTCTTAAAGACAGACAGACAGATGGGGTGGAGGAGAGGAGAAAAACTGTTGAAAGGCATATTGCTATGTATTTTTAAGTGTGTGTGTGTGCGCGCACAAGATGTCTTGCATGCGTGTATCTCTGTATGTCTGTGTGTCTGCATCTGCGTGAGCACAGTCCACAGTGCTTAGTGTGGAGGTCAGAGGGCAACCTTAGCTGTTGATCCTTCCATTCTGCCTTGTTTGAGACAGGGTCTCTGGTTCACTACTGTATATGCCAGGCTCACTGGCCTCTGGGCCCCTGGGGCTTCTCTGGTGTCTACCCTCATCTCTCAGTAGGGGCATTGGGATTAGAGGCACTACTTCATCCAGTGTTCTGTTGTGGTTCTAAGGTCCTTCTAAAGCTACCTCCC
The DNA here is from genome assembly GCA_019843965.1 of Rhynchomys soricoides. Taxonomy (NCBI): domain Eukaryota; kingdom Metazoa; phylum Chordata; class Mammalia; order Rodentia; family Muridae; genus Rhynchomys; species Rhynchomys soricoides. The sequence continues at coordinate 2,349,952 of JADRCH010000105.1, read as the reverse complement.
AGCAGAGCTCCAGGACATCCTCTCAGAGCGGGGCCTATGATGGCAGTCTGCTGGGACCAGATGTTCTCTTGAGAGCTACGAGCAAATCAGGGAAAGATGTGCATAGGGGAGAGAAGGGCAGGGCCAGGACAGCTGCATGGGCACACACAGGAAAACCAGCAGCCATCTAAGGACAGAGAGCCGGAAACCTGGAGATGAACCAGGCGACAGAGCCTGCTCTCTGCTGGAGGATGCATAGAGTTTGGAGAAACCTTCCTTTTAAATGAGGGAGCTGAGGGTCCCAGAGAGAACAGGCACTGCTGCTGGAGATCATTCTGCTCAGAGTGGGTCTCTGCTCAGGGCCTGGAAACAATGAAGTGAGGTCCTGCCTGGGCTACATTGTTTGAAGAAAGAGGTGCTGAAGGGACTCATGGCTTTGACCACCCACATACTCTTCACTTTCCTGGGGCCCTCAGTACCTTCTAGCTCTCATCAATGAAATGCACTGAGCCCCAAGGCGGGTGGAATCTGCTTTGCTTCTGCACAGAGCCATTGGGAGGATCAGTATCATGTGGGGAAGAGCTTTACAAGCAGAGTGTTGTTAAGTCTGTGATTAGGCCAGGTCAGTGAGAGCTACAGCAGTAATGGGATGGTTGATGCCCATGACACGGGGAAGAGGGACGCTAATGTCTGCCATGTCCTCTTCTCTCGGTCACCTGCCCTGAAAGAAAGCACTCAGAATTTCCAAATTGACTTAAATAAGAAATGTGTGGTGGCAATGCTGTCAGCCGTCACTTGCCCAAGGCAGAAAGATTTTAATTTTCAAGGCGTAATGAGAAAAAGAAACTTGGAATTAAATAATATTCCAGCGAAGCAGTCAAAATAGCTGCCCAGGCCGTGAATCAAGGGGAGAAACATAAATTGAAACCCACCCCTGCCCCAGCACCAAGCAATCTCGAGGAAGCAGGGCTGTGCAGCTGCAGAAGTACCCTGTTACCGTGGCCCTGAGGTCTGGTGGCTCCAAGGAGCCCACTCCCACCTCAGGATGCTCACAGAGTAATTAGAACAGAGATTCATTCGATGTACTTAATGAAGAGCTTTGTCTTCTCCAGCCCGGCATTGCTTCTCCTACAACCCTCTTGAGTTAGGTCAGGCAGGACCATAAAGGGGGATTTGAGGTTGAGAGCAGGTGGGTGAGGGATGGGGTCCTGTCCTCTCTCTGGTCTCCTGAGGCACAGAGAAACTGCTGCCTCTTGTTTAAACCTGTCTGTTCCTGAGGGAGCCCCTTTTCATCTGCACTTGCCCTTCAGGGTAAGGGGAATGGTCTGGAACCTTTAAAGGCACGGAACTGAGGCCCTGACCACATTCTTCTCTGTCTGCTTCTGGCATCGAATCTCAGGACCCCAAAGAGATCTGTTGCCCTAGCCTAGCCCCTATTTGCTACTAACTGTCTCCTTTCTTTATCTGCCTACCTACATTGACCAGAGACTCTGCTAGAATCTGTGTGTGGGTTAAGGCCTACAGAAATAACTGAGCAGAGCTCCTGTTGCCACGGATAAGAGAGAGACAGGTGGTCAGAAGATTACCATACAGCACAGACCATGCTAGGCAGTCAAGGATAGCAGGTGGCTCAAAACTCCAGAGTCAGGATAATCTATCTGGGTGAAACCCTGCCTCCATCCCCATTTCTTCCTTTGTGACAGGGCAAGTTGCCTAGCCTGATCAGGCATCAGTTTTTTCATCTATGTAATAGGGATGATAACACTTGCTTTGCTGGGTTTATGCAAAGATTAAGTGAAATAACCTTGGAGTCATGCCAGCCCATGATCTTTAAGACTTGTTAAAGACCAATTAGGATCACCCAAGGTATCCCTAAGGTTGACTTGTTAGCCTGGATTGAGTGCTTACTCTGAGCAAGAATTCAACTGCAGTCCTTGTCCTGAGGAGTCCACAATCTGTTAGAGGTGACAGTCTGCACACTGACCCCTGAAAATGTGTGATCACCATCTTTTCTAAGAGCTGTCCTTCTCTGAACACTGACCATGTGCTGGATACAAGAGATGGGTTTTGTGTTGTTTGGAAACAGGGTCACACTGTACAGCCCTGGCTGGCTTGGAACTCACTATGGAGACCAGGCTAACTTCCAGCTCATAGAGATCTGCCTGCCTTTATCTCTGTAGTGCTAAGATTAAAGGTGTGTGCCACTACACTGGCTACATGAGATTTTAAAGGCTTGCTGTCTAACTCCTCAACAACCTTTTAGGGGGTATAGCACCCTCATTTTAGAGAGGTAACTTTTGAGGTGATAGTGTTTACAGAGAGAAATGCAGAGTCACTACTGAAGGAGTGATTAACTGGGCCTGAAAAGGAACCAGGGACAGTTTCAGTGATGAGGTCATTTCTGCTCAGGAGCAGAGCCTGAAGAGGAAGGACATTGCATAGCACTGCTAACACTACTGGTCTACAGGAGACCTAAAACTGCTGGCATCTCCCACAGAGATTCTCCGTGTCTGGAGATCCCTAAGTAGCCATGGTTTCCTGTGTCTACTCAACAGTCAAGTCTCTCAGCACAATGCCAGAGCCTACATGGAGGTCGATCGTTTGAGAGAGATCAGAACCTAGATGACGGATAATTATTTTGATGGGAATTAGTTAGAAGCCTATAATTCCAGAGGGTTTCAGCTGAATCACAGATCCCCTCGAGTCTGCTGCCTAGGCTAGGAGACAAATTGCAAGAAGTCAGGAATGGGGGTGGAGATCCCAGGGAGGCTAGGAGGCACTGGTTAGCCTAGGGACAGATAGTCTCACAGCCTTGAGAAATTCCGACCAGATATGGAGCAGGTGAAAAATGAAAATTTTACTATAGCTGGGAGGTGGTGGTGCACGCCTTTACTCCCAGCACTGGGGAGGCAGAGGCAGCAGATCTTGGAGTTCAAGGCCAGCCTGGTCTACACATAGTGAGTTCTAGGGCAGCCAGGCCTACACAGAGAAACCCTGTCTCAAAAATACCACAAAAGGGGGTGGTGGTGGACGAAAGATGGCTCAGTAGTTAATACACTGGCTGCTCTTGCAAAGGACCCTGGTTCATTTTCATCATCCACATATGAGTTCATCACCATGTGTAACACCAGTTCCAGGGGCTCTGACACCATCTTCTCGGTGACCTACAAAACACACATGCACACATGCACATATACACACATAATGAAATAAAGCTTTATTAAAATAAAATAAAAATAGCCTGGCTGTGGTGGTGCACACCTTTACTCCCAGCACTCAGGAGGCAGAGACAGGCAGATCTCTGAGTTCCAGGCAAGTCTGGTCTATAGAGTGAGCTCTAGGATAGCCAGGGCGACATAGACAAATTCTATCTCAAACAAACAAACAAACTAATGAATAAATTTTAAAAAAGAAAGAAAAGAAAAGAAACCTCTCTGCTGGTTTGGCCATGTCCTCCCATTCTTCCTTGCTTTGATAACAGCCACCCAGAAGGCAGCCATCTTGGTGCAACCATAGGTCTGGAGGGCAGAACCAGAATGCGGCATTAGGATCCATCTGACTGGTTCCAAGGCTGGGAAAATGTAGACTCATCATCATTAGCATTCTGCTTCTCTACCAGGAACGAGGAGCGGCAAGCACACCGCACTGTGGGCAGTAGCAAGCGGGAGGCTCCTAGGATTAAGTAGCTCAGGACCGACTCCTCTCTGCCAGCACAGTGCCTGGATGAGGAGGCTTTGGGGAAAACTTTATGACCACAAGGTAGAGAAGCTTTGGCGCTTGTGACAAACAGATTGCAGTTGCTCTCCATATACCTGCCTGAATAATGTGATTTCAGAGGAAAGCAAATGAATGATGGACAGGTACCTGAGGTCGGCTTGCTACTCCGTCCTTGAAGCAGCTCCATCAGCCTCACAAGCCTAATTCCCTCCTCACAAGAAGAAGCTAGCTCTGGGAGGGACCAGCCCCCACAGAAGCAGGAAGCACGTGCACATTCCAATAAAGCACTCAAAGAGGCAATTATTTCTGGGCTGCCTATCCCAGAGCAGAGCACAGGCAGCCAGATTTCCAGCACGGCTGTCATTGCCTCTGGCTGTTGGCAAAATTAAACTTCTCTGAGAAATCAGAACAAGCTGGTGCCACGGGGGTTGGGATTACTTATCTGCCCCAGGGCGTTTGGTATGGGACTGGGTGAGGGAATAGAGCATGGGGCTGGGACAGAGGAGATCTTGTAGTCTATAAAATGGCCTTATAGGACACAAGGTATTATATGCCTGTTACATGTACATGGTGAAACACATGTGGAGTATAAATACCAAGTCTTCCTGTCATCCACTGGGTTGTGGGCTAGTCCCAGGAAAAATCACATTCCTGATTATTGCTATGCAGTGGGACAGTGCCTCGCTCCAACCTGATGCTCAGCATAAACATGGATTGCTGAGTGAATGTGCACATTGTGGCCTTGGGCAGTCTCCTGACAGACACTGAGCTTCTCCGGGGCCCTTCCTCCCCCAATAGGTCACACCAATACAGTGAAAAGTACCAGAGCTTTGCTTCTCTGTCTCCTGAATGATGCTGTAGGATATTAGGTAGATCTCTCCAAATGTGAGAAAAGGTCTCCCTGAGACATGACGGGGTAGGCAGTGTTCTAGTTGACCACCCACAAAAAGGAGGCTCCGACTCAGACCTCACATTCTCTCCTGCACCCAATTTGGAAACATTCGCCCGCCCTCCTTCCCACCTTCCTATCTCCAGCCTCTTGCTGCGGTCTGCTCACATTTTTAGATATCTCTTCTCCAGTACTTCACATCCTGCCCACCAGCTGTGATAGTCAGCTGCACACTGGTTTCCACATGGTCTGACATCGAGTCCTCTCAGGCCCAGGACCCTCTTGTGCTTCTTTGCATATTCTCTGTTGCCAGGGGAACTACTTGCAACCACTAGGGCCAGGTCATTAATACTTGGGGGCAATTCTTGGCAATGAGGGTGGGCACCTCTTTAAACAACTAATTCCCTTTTTAGTCCCTAATGGGCAGCTCATAAAGGTTTCCTGAACATTTCTGGGTGCTTGAGCTTGTGACATTCTCCCTGTGCTATTCCTCTGCCCCTCGTTGCATGTGTAGGGGTGTCTTCGTGACCTTCACAGCCAGCAGAGCAACAATCTACAGGAGGCAGTTTGTTTCAACCCAATTAAGTAGCTGGTGTTGGTTCAAACTTCAGGAGTCTGACCCTCAGTGGTTTATTTTAGGCACATTTAAGCACAGCCCAATTTGGTGAAAAACTCTCCTGGTAATAATTAACTTAATCCCGTGTGCACAATAAAGTTCCCAAAAATCTCCTTGAGAGACTGAGTAAGCTAAATAAAGATTGGACATGACTACACTACAACTCTGTAAAGTACATGCGACACTCTCCATAAAGATGGATTCTATGTTGACTGAGAAAAACAAGCTTACAATAAGGGTCCAGGGAGCATCTGGAGTGATGGTATGGTCACAGGACCCACAGAACACAGCTCCCACCATCAGCCCTCTGGTGGAGAACAGGTTAGCTCTTTTTTCTTTGAAGGAACAACCTGTGTGTTCAACTTTCCATGTTTCCCTTGCGCTTATTTGTGAGCACAAAGAGCTCCTTCAGGCCTCCTACACTTCAGCCCTGCTCTCTGAATCCCAGCCTTTTCCTCAGACCCAGGTATCAGGGTAACTCAAGCTCCCTGGAGCCATTAGCTTTCCTTTCAGAGAAAACCCTGCACATTTTCTCACCTCAGAAGGTTTCCAGAAGACTTTTCTATGGCCTGGAACACTTTTGTCTCTGCTAAGAAAGTCTGGCCAAGACTTAAATGAGCAGAATGAGTAGCCAAGGGGTCTGGGAGGAGAGTGCTCCAGGTCTGGGAGGAGAGTGCTCCAGGTCTGGGAGGAGAGTGCTTCAGGCCCAAGTCCTGAGGCAGAAATGACCTAATCTGAGTCTGGGTAGAACAAGAATGCAAAGAGAAAAGAGCTTACAGTCCAAGAGGATAGTGACCAGACTACAATTGGCTCAGGAAATAAGCCACACAAGAGCAAGAATCCTGTTCTTGTTCTTTGCTCACCCTCTGTAAGGAGCAGGCTCTTAATCGTGAAGTGTGTCCTTGTCTCAGCCACTCCTCCCCCACATAAAGGGACAAAACAGTTCCTCCTTCTAAGATTGTATATAGCCTGGAAGGGATCTGGTCTGGAACTTAGTATGTAGCCAGACTGGACTTAAATTTGTAGCCATCTTCCTGCCTCTGCCTCCTGAGTGTTGGTATTTACAGGGGTGTACCACCATGCCTGGCTTTGTTTTGTTTCTTTGAGGCAGGGTCTAGGCTGACTTCAGCTTTCTGTCCTTTTGCCTCAGCCTTCCAAATGCTGAGGTAGAGTCATGGGTCACCTTACTGTGGTTTGGTTTTTTTGCTGTGAGACTCCAGAGAGAGAGCGCGCTGCCAAACTCTGCGCACCGACTCCTCTTCATCCATGGTCAGTTTTGATTTGGTGGCTTACTCATCTGCTCTGCTGGACTCTGCCTCCGATACATTAGTCATCCCTCCTGGTTCTCAGCTTCCTTAATGAGCCACTGTGTTCTCAGACAGATAGGTCTGTCCTGGTCCGTTGCTTCCTGGGGAAACCAAGGTCAAGCTAGAGAACAGAGCACAGAGAAGATTCCAGTTTTCTCCCAGCGCCCATCATGCTCTTTGGGTGGTGGGGAGGGAGGGAGGAAGAAGGAATCTCTCTGAGCAAAGGAAGGAGTGGAAGACAGCTAAAATTTAGGGTAGTTATAAAGAGTCCATGGAAAACAGAATTGACTGTTTTTCATTGAGTGACAGAGAACAGGCCGAGATGGCAGCAGTAGGAACAGAGGTGGGGTTGAAGGGATGGAATCCAGCAAGGCAGGCAACTGAGGACCCAGGCTGAAGGCTTTTCCCAGGCTGCCCAGGCCTGCTTGTCATTGTCCCCCATGTGTGGACGGGATAGAATGACCTCTAAGGACCACACAGAACACAGTACACTGAACTGAGATTCCTTGATTGCTGTTGGTTGCTCTGAGGCAGCCCTGGGCAAGGATGTCCAATTAGGGGCCTGAGGAGACAGGGGGGGATTCTGGGTTGCTGTGCAACAGTAAGAGGCTGCAGGAGCTGGCAGAGAGGAAATGACACTCAGAGTGTGAGCTGAGAAGGCTGCTGCTGAACTGCTCACATAGGCAGGTTACAGGAAAACAGGAGGGGCATGGAAGGAACCAGAGCCTAGTGCAGTAGACAGTCATTATATATAATATATGTATATATTATATACATAATATATACATTATATATAGATACATATACATTTTATACAACACATATACTATATCATATGTATGTGTGTGTGCCTGAGTGTATGTATGTGTATCAGGTGCATGCAAGAGCCTGTGGTGGTCAGAAGTGGCCTTGACTGTCTGGAACTGGAGTCCTAGATGACTGCTAGCTGTCTTATGGTGAGTACTGAGAATGGAACCCCTTCAAAGAGCTAAGTGCTAACTGCTAAGCCATCTCTTCAAGCCCTCCCCCATCTTTTAAAAAAGACTCTTGGATCTAGAAAGGTGACTCAGCAGTTAAGAAACCTTGCTGTCTTTGTGCAGGACCCGAGTTCAGTTCCCAGCACCCACATCAGGTGGCTAGCAACTGCCTGTAAGTCCAGTTCCAGAGCTTCTTATGCCCACTTTGACCTCTGCTGGCACTCACTTGCCCCCTTCTCCCTAACAAATAAAAATGTGTACAGATGTGTGTGTGTGTGTGTCTGTGTGTGCCTGTGTGTGTAGGAGTGTGTGTGTGTGGGGGGGGGGGGGTATGCACCAATTTGGTCAAGGGACAACCTTGGCTGTTATTCCTCAGATGTTTTTCATCTTACTGTTTGAGTTTTTGTTTCTTCTAATTTTAAAAATTATTCTATCTATCTATCTATCTATCTATCTATCTATAGACAGGGTTTCTCTAGCCTTGGCTATCCTGGAACTCTATAGAGCAGGCTGTCATTGAACTTACAGAGACTCCCCTGCCTCTGCCTCCCTAGCGGTGGGACTAAAGGCGTGTGCCACCACTGCCCAGCTATTTTATTGTGTTTATATGGATGTACCCGTACATGCCACAACCCATATGCGGAGGCCAGGGGACAACTTGCAGAAATTGGCTCTCTCCTTTCACCATGTAGGTCCTAGGGATCACACTCAGGTTGACAACTGACATGTACCCTTACTTGCTGTGGTAAAATGAGAACAGCCCCCATGGCTAATAGATGTGCTCATACAGGGTCACATGTTGGCTGGCCCCACTTGAACTGTTTGGAAAGACTGGAATGCATGACCTTGGAGGAGATGTGTCACTGGGAGTAGACCCGAGGTTTCAAAAGGCAGTGTGAGGCTTGATGTCTTTCTGAGTCTATTGCCTGTGGATCAAGATATAACTCTTGGTTACTTCTCCAGCACCATGCCTGCCCACATGCTGCCATGTCCCTGGCATGATGATACTGCTCTAATCCTCTGAAACATTAATAAAGTCCCCAATTAAATACTTATATTTTATGAGTTGCCTTGGTTATAGTGTCTCTTCTAGGCAATAGATCAGTGACTAAGATACCTACTAAACCATCTTGCCAGCCTAATATCTTGTTTTTTGATGGGATCTGTCACTGAGACTGGGAGCTTGCTGTTTAGACGAGGCTGGTTGGCTAGCAAACCTCAAGGGTCCTTCTGTCTCCACATTCCAAGCACAGACCAGGTTTTTACTTTTTTGAGACAGAGTCTCACTAGGCTGTCTTAGAATTCACTATGTAGACAGGCTAGCCTCAAATTTGAAGAGCTCTGACTGCCTCTGTTTCCTGAATACTAAGATTAAAGGTATGCAGCTACCAGCTCGTTTCTTACGTTAGACTTCCAGGCTTCTTGACCTGAGCTACTCTGACTCTAAAGAAATCAACTCTGAGCTCTAAGACCTGCCTGCTTGTTTACTCAGGTGGTTGCTTTATCCTTCTTCAAGGCTGGACCTTAGGTTTTCCCAGTGAACACAATCTTCAATAAAGAACTGCTATTTTAACTTGCTTAGTATCCACACTTTCTGGCACAATCGTTGGGGGGGGGGGGTTAGGGGTTGGTTGAGGGCACTGTTTTAGCAAATCCCACCTCCCCAGCTCCCCACACACTTTCTCTTACCAGGTGTTGACCATGTGGTCTTACATGCTAAGTACGTGCTGAACACTGGCTTATAATCCCTGCTCCTATAGTCATAATCTTGGTGAACTGTCAATAAAGGCATTTTCCATTACCCTGCAGAAAGGTTGGCAGGTGAGCTGGATGTTCTTTCCTGTTTGAAAGAGCACTGGATGACACGTCCTGGAGTGTGTGCTGGGAGGAATCACATCTCGTGTGGGCATGCTGACTTCGCTGTCTCGGCTCTTCGTCTTCCTAGGACAGCTAGTTGAGCATCTTCATTTTTACTGATTGTGCAACTCACCTCTATTTTCTAATACAATTGTGTGTTGCCATTGTTTTTGACTTATCATAGTATTTTATATTAAACCAAAGAAAAATTTCTAAATTAGCATTTAAGAGTTCTACAGCCGGGCAGTAGTGGTGCATGCCTTTAATCCCAGCACTTGGGAGGCAGAGGCAGGTGGGTTTCTGAGTTCGAGGCCAGCCTGGTCTACAGAGTGAGTTCTAGGACAGCCAAGGGTATACAGAGAAACCCTGTCTCGAAAAAAACAAAAACAAAACAAAAAACAAACAAACAAACAAAGAGTTCTACAAACTAATGGCTTTTACCATGACACTGTAACCAAAGCTCCTTCATCAATACAGCTGCCTGGGTAGAAAAGCCAAGAAGTCTGCTCACATGTGACTTCATATCTGAAGTTCATATCTGAACCTCTGGCTCGGAGCTTGGATTCCAGACTCATTCGGAGGGCTGGGGGCATGGGGACAGGTCAGTGGCAGAGCATTTGCCTAGCACGTGGGAAGCCCTGGACTTTTTGCTCTCTAGCACAACAAACAATACCTTATCAGGTCTTGGAGCGAGAGGAGAGAATGCCTGTCGCTGGTGGATTTATGTCACACTTCACTTCCTGTGTTTGTCCGACTTTCAGGCTACTTGAGCCATAGCCCAAAATAGTCAAACTTACCTCCCATGACTCCCTAACCCGAGGCCCCCAGCAGGCCAGGCACAAATAGCAAACTCAACAGCTTAGGACACCTGATAAGCTTGTGCTGGCCACCACCCAGAGCCTCTGAGCCAGCAGACCCCAGGTCACCCCTGCTTCCTCCCTCTTTAGGGCCTCCCGTCCCCTAATCAAGCCCACTGCTATCTTCGAGCCAACAGTTCAACTGGGCACCAGTGATGTGGGTCAGAGGTAGTGACAGGGTGTTGGGGCTTGAGATGAGGCCTTAAGTACGAGTCTACATGCTTTAGTATTCTTTCTAAAATGGACCACAGCAGAAAATAAGAAGGTAACATGGCATGTGCCTGTGTTTATGTCCCCATTTCTCATCTGGGGACAAACGCTCTGGCCCTGTGAATCACAGTCTTCATTCACTTACCTGCCACTCATCAAGCACCTATGAGGCGGCAGTGTGTCCTGTGGACTGGAGGAACATAACAAATCGCCAAGAGGTACACAGTATAGTAGTGAAGGTTTATTTAGAATTAAATGTAGGCGGGACACGGTGCATATGCTTTAATCCTAACTTGGGAGGCAGAGGCAGGTGAATCTCTGGGTTTAAGGCTAGTCTGTTACAGAACAGAGTTAGAGAATAGCCACGCCTACCTAGTAAGACCGTGTCTCAAAAATTCAGAAAAACCAACCAAACAAAGATTTTAGTAGAATGGCATTTGAGAAACAGCCATATCTAAGTTTTCTGAACTGCAGGCTTGCTTCAAAAGAACGAAAGGCATTCCCAGCCTTCCGGAGGAGAGCCAGACTTTGTGATCTTGGGGTTTGGGCTTTCCTGACCCCATGAGGCTCTGCCTGTTTCAGTGTAGAAAGAAGAAACCATAAGTAGTGCGCTGAGTGCAAGAAAACTTTCAATCAGGCTTTTAAGACAAAGATTAGGGTTGGAGGCCAAATGACTGCAGTCTGAAGAGGGATGACTTCTACTTAAGAAGGTTCTCAAAAACTCAGGGCCGTAAAGGGGATGGAAGCACCGACTCCATCAGTGGCAGAGGTCTGTTCTCTGGAAGGAAACAGTGTGAGGAACAGGCACATAATACATCATCCCCATGCACTAAGCAGCTTGCTGAGCACTTTTTCCGTGTCTACGTATTTCTCACAAGAACTTTAGGAAGCCAATACTGTTCTGGTTTTTCATTTTACTGACAAGACAGAGCGAGATGATGTGAGGCCAGTTCTGCTGATGTAGACTGGTCACAGAGAGACACAACTTGGGGAGCCTGTGAGCCAAAGGTTGTCATAGCTAGACTTGTTACACAGAAGACCAGCTGCCTCAGCATCTCTGCCACCTCTGGCAATCTCCTAAGAAAAGGTTTGGTGACACACACTTGTAACCCCAGTACCCAAGAGCCTGAGACAAGATCACTGAAAATTTGAGGCTAGCCTAGGGTACATAGCAAGATCCTGCTTCAAAACAGTCACAACAATGTCATATGGCTGAACCCAGAGTTAAGGTATAGAAAAACACTTTTGTACTGGTAGAGCAAAGAACCACAAAGTTACTGGGGAAAGAATCTGTATGTGTAGTCCTGCTGCCCAGCATGGTAGGAGGACCAGAAATCAATCTACTGTCCCACAGAACTTAGACTGGATTTAGTTGTGATTTAAAGAAAGAGTAAAAGGCCTTTTACAAAGAGAGATGTTATCTTCAGGGACCACAAAGTTTGATATGAGATTATTTACATTTTCAGATCTTATTTGAGTAAAATTCTTAAAGTGCTTTTAAACAAGAGCATGCTTTGGGCATTCTGGAAGACCATGATAGCAGCCTTATAGTTTTTAGAGCCCTAGTAATAGCTGGAGGCCAGCATTTATTTTTCTGGTGCAGCTTTCTCAATTTGGAGTCTCTTGTCTCAGAGGGTCCATGCATTTTCTACAAAAGTAATGGTGACAGTGATTTGCTGCAGATACGATATAGAAGAGGCCCAGAGGTGTGCTTTGATGGCATTTGGAAGATGGCGAGACAGTCCTGGCGATGATCCAGTTCCCCTTGGTGTGGACTCAATCAAACTCCTCATGTCTAAGGCTTCTGGCTCTCTCCTTTGCCTTCTTCTGTCTGCTGCTATTCTGGGCATAGCACTGGAGGAGGCTGAGGAGGGTAATGGCTAAGCTCTGTGGGCTCTGGAGCCTGGAAAATTAGGACTCAAATCTTGGCTTTGACAATTACTAGACTGAGCCCCCTGGCAGCCTGAACTCTTATAATGTATGTGTCTCACCAGGAAGGAATCACAATGCTGTCATGGACATTTTGAGATTAGAACTCATCAGGGAGGGAGTTTGTTTGTTTGCCCAGTTGGTTTCATTTGGGGTTCTAAAATGCTGGTCTTGAGCTCATTATGTAGCTGAAGGTAATAACCTTCGGGTGCATCAGCTTTTACCTCCTGAGTGCTGGGGTTACAGGTGTGCACTACCATGACTGTTTCATGGGGTGCTGGGGCTAAATCCCAGGGCTGTGTGTACTATACTGAGCTTTATTCACAGCCCTTAAATTTTCTTTTACTTTTACTCATGTAGTGTGAGAACATGCATACCATGGTGCACACATGGCAGTCAGAGAACAAGCTGTTAGTTCCCTCTTTCCACCTTGTGGGTTTCAGAGATCAAACTCAGATTGTCAGGCTGGGCACCAGGCAATCATCCTCACCCACTGAGCCATCCTGCTAGACCTTACCAACAACAACAAAAAGCAAGGTCTTACCATGCATCTAGCTCAAGCTGTCTTGAAACTCTGGCACTCAAGAAATATTCTTACTCAGCTCCTAAGTGGCTGGCACTGCAGGCCTATGTCCAGCTTAGCTAAAGATTTTGGGAGCCAGACTCAGGTTCTCTATAATAGGTGTATTTACTCTTCTGAGCAATCTCTCTAAGTACACCTGGAGTTACTGGGAAGAGTTTTGATTTCTGATTCAAGTTCTTTAGTGTTTATAAGATTATCCACATCTGTCTTAGTTAGGATCTCTATTGCTGTGAAGAGACATCATGACCAAGGCAACCCTTATAAAGGACGGCATTTAATTGAGGCTGGCTTACAGGTTCAGAGGTTCAGTCCATTATCATCAAGGCGGGAGCATGGCAGTGTCCAGGCAGGCGTGGCCTTGGAGGAGCTGAGAGTTCTACCTCTTGTTCAAAGACAAACAGGAGAAGACTGTCTCTCACGTGGCTAGGAGGAGGGTCTCAAAGCCCACCCCACAGTGACACGCCTACTCCAACAAGGTCACACCTCCTAATTGTGCTACTCCCTGAGCCAAGCATATACAAACCACCACAACATCCAATCTGAGTCATTTCTGTCAGTGACATATTTTAAGCAATTTTTCTGTTTCACAACTATCTTCTGTTTTATTGCCACAAAATATTCAAAATATTCTTTTATTTTCGAGCTACAAGCATCTGTATATACCAATAGTCTTCTTTTTATTTCTAACGTAAACTACTTTTACTTTTTTTTTTTGGCCAGGCATGGTATTGTGTGCCTTTAATCCTAGGCCACAAGAGGCAGAGGCAGGCAGATCTCTGTGAGTTTGAGGTCAACCTGGTCTTCAGAGAAAGTTCTAGGTCAGCCAGGGTTACACAGTGAGAGACCCTGTCTCAAAAAACAAAAAAACAAAAACAAAAAATTAAATCATTTCTCTACTTCTCCCTCTCCCCACCCTGTTTTTCTCACTTTATAGCCCCAGAATTTACTATTTAGCCCATGTGGGCCTTGAACTTGCTACAATCCTCCTGTCTCAGTGTTCCAGGCATGAGCCATCACACACCCAGTTTATTTGTTCAGTTTCTGTTCATCTTTACTTCCTATTTAATTTACTCTGAGTTTATCTTGCTGTGAATTCTCCATCCTAATTTATTAAGATAGATTTTTAGCTCATTAATTTTTAATCTGTTTGTGTTTCTAAGATGAGCATAAAAGCTTATACACCTCCTCTTGGAGCCTGAAGAGATTTAAAAAAAAAAAAAAAAAGGCGCCTGGCTCAGGATAGGCACTCAGTAATGTCATCATAGTCTTTGCTGTCCTTCTGCAGTGTCCGATGTATGGAGGGGACTCCCCAGCAATTCCCAGTGATCGTGACCACAGATGTAACATACTTCAGTAGGGACTCTGAAGACGTATTTGTGGGTGTCAGTTTTCTTCCTTCAAGAGGCTCTTGAGGAGCCTCTGTCTAGGTTTTAAAAAGGCATAGAGAAGACTGCTTTTTACTCAGCGTGTTCCCAGTCTACTTAAGCCTCTTGGAATGGCTGATAAGGCCATAGGCCATTTAGGAAGTGTATATTCTAACCTGCAGGCCACGGTTCATCATATTTTCCAAAGATGGCCACCATTATCTCTCTCGTCTTACTTGCTCTAGGACTTTGTTCTTCAGCCATTAAGAAACAGGCTGTAAGTCCATTTTCCCAGGCTCTGTCAGGCTGATGACTCATACCACATCACCACAAAGGTGAAGCCGAGGAGCTTCTGAGGTCTTCTTCCCACGAAAGGCCATGTAACTGGGGCTGGAGAGACAGCTCAGTGGATAAGAGCACTGGCTGCTCTTCCAAAGAACCTGGGTTCAATTTCCAGCACCCACATGGCAGATCACAGCTGTCTGTAACTCCAGTTCCAGGGAATCTGATACCCTCATACCAATGCACATAAAATAAATTTAAGATAAATCATTTAAAAAAGAAAGAAAGGGGCTGGAGAGATGGCTCAGCTCTTAAGAGCACAGACTGGTCTTCTGAATGTCCTGAGTTCAAATCCCAGCAACCACATGGTGGCTCACAACCATCTGTAATGAAGTCTGACGCTTTCTTCTGATGTGTCTGAAGACAGCTACAGTGTACTTACATATAATAATAAATAAATTTGGGGGCTGGAGCAAGCGGGGCCAGAGCAAGCAGGAGGTCCTGAGTTCAATTCCCAGCAATCACATGATGGTTCACAACCATCTGTACAGCTACAGTGTACTCATATACATCAAATAAATAAATCTCTTTAAAAAATTTAATAAAAAAAAGAAAGAAAGGCTGTGTAACTGTCAACTTGGTGACTAAAAACTCACGTTTAGAGCTACTCTGGGAGTCCTGGGCACCTGGTAGCTGCAATGTTGTAAGGACAAGCCTTACTGAGAAGCTGCACAAGGGTGTCTTTCTAAAGTCCTAATCTCTCAGCCCAACCGAGGCAGTCAGTATGCTAATGATGGGAATTTCAGTAATTCAGCTCCCTGTTCTGATCTTTCAGATCCTTTTAATCTTAGTAATGGAGACCAGAAACATGGGAAATAAATAAAGGAAAACATTTCACTGGGGCTGGCTCAGAGGTTTAGTCCATGGCACATGCAGGCAGACATGGTGCTGGAGAGGTAGCTGAGAGTTCTACATTCTTTATTTTTTTTAAAGATTTATTTATTTATTTTATGTGTATGAGTGCTCTATCTGAAATGTACACCTGTGTGCCAGAAGAGGGCATCAGTTCCCATTCCATATGGTTGTGAGCCGCCATGTGGTTGCTGGGGATTGAACTCAGGTCCTCTGAAAGAGCAGCTAGTGCTCTTAACCGCTGAGCCATCTCTCCAGCCCTGAGAGTTTTACATCTTGATCCACAGGTTGACACGCTTCATCCAACAAGGTCACACCTCCTAATAGTGCCACTCTTTATAGCCATGCATTCAAACACATGAATCTATGGGGGCCATTCCCATTCAGACTACCACAGAGACAAATTCAACTCCCAACTTTTTAATTCACTTATTACCATTGTTATTGATATTGGTGGTACTGGGGGTTGAGCCTAAGACATCATATATACGAGCCAGGTATATATACTATATAATATATAATACATCATATATACTACATATGTACATATAGTATATAGTACATTATATATACTAGCCAGGTATATATATATGATTGCCACTGAGCTATGTTCGTTGCTCACCAAATTTTTCTGCCAGTGCTGGAGTATTAAATCCAAGACTTCATACATATGGAATATATGTTCTACCACTGAGTTGCACCCCTAAGTCAGTCTGTCTGTTTGTCTGTCTTTCTTTCTCTCTTTCTTTCTTTCTTTTTTTTTTTTTTTTTTTTGAGATAGACCAGGCTAGCCTCAAACTATAGCTCCTCCTGCCCCATCTTTCCACGATTCATCTTGATTCCCTGTAGGTTCTGTTTAAGATAATCCACCCCCTGTCTGGTATTGTTTAGACAGAATCTGGTGTAGCCTATGCTAGCCGTGAACTAGATATGCATGATTTTGAACTTCTGTTCTTCCTGCCCCAACCTGAGATTCTGGGATCACAGGTATACATGACTATGCCTAGTTTATCTCTGTCTAAGATTTTTAAAAAAGAACATTTCCTTTGTTATTTTTATTTGTATATATATGTGTGGCTATGTGTGTTTATGTGCACTTGAGTGCAGCCATCCCTGAATGCCTGTGGGCATTGGATCCCCTGGCACTGGAGTTACAGACTGTAGTGAACAACTTGATGTGGGTGCTGGAAACCAAACCCAGATGCACTGTAAGGGCAGTATGTTCTTTTAATTACTGAGCCCCTTCTGTAGGCTCCCTGTCTAAATTCTTAACCAAGACAATTGTGAGTTTGAAATGTTTTGCTGCCTAGCAACAGATAACTCAGAGAATGCTTCCATCTTGCTTGTGAGCCTCTCTACCAGCGGGGTCCTTAAATTCCCAGCATTCTGTCTTTCTCACATCATCCAAACAAAACCTGCAAATACTACGCATGGCAAAGCCTTTTCATGTAGTCTCTGTGACAGTCAAACTGCAAATGGATATTCTCTCATTAGTTTTACCTGCTCAGTTGGATTCCCTAGGGTACCTGCTTATCTGTGAGCTTAAGGCATCCTTTGTCAATGGGTGTGGTGGCGCACGCCTTTAATCCCAGCACTTGGGAGGCAGAGGCAGATGGATCTCTGTGAGTTCAATGCCAGCCTAGTCTGCAGACCAAGTTCCAGGACAGCAGAGATGGTTGCACAGAGAAATCCTGTCTTGAAAAACCAAAACATGAAAAGAGAATTCCTTTGTTTCATCAAAAAGACTCTGTGTGTTCCCATCTGATGTTGTTAAACTTTTAAGTAGAGCTTCAATGAGAGCAAACATTCACTAAAAAATGTATGTATGTATTTATGGTTTTTGTTTGTTTGTTTGTTTGTTTTTTTCTGAGACAGGGTTTCTCTGTGTAGCCCTGGCTGTCCTGGAACTCACTCTGTAGACCAGGCTGTCTTCAAACTCAGAAATCCTCCTGCCTCTGCCTCCCAAGTGCTGGGATTAAAGGTGTGTGCCACCACTGCCTTAAATACTGTGTATTTATGGTTTTTCAAGACAGGATTTTTCAGTCTGTCTCCTGCTGTCCTGGAACCTGCTCTGTAGACAAGGCTGGCTTCAAACTCAGATCCGCTTGCCTCTACCAAGAGTGAGGGATTAAAAATGCGGGATTAAATGTGTGAGCCATTGTGCCTGGCTTATTGAGACCTTTAACAAGGGCTGGGTTGTTCTTTCTAGGAAAGCCTGTACCCATGTCTTGACTGTGTGCTGTCTTTCCCCCAACCCCCCCCCGCTCTCTTCTAACGTCCATGCTTAGATCTATGTTCATGCCTTTTCTAAATAAATCCCAACTCTTAGAGCTGCAGAAATAGCTCCATTAGCAAAATGCTTGTCATACAAACAGGAGAACTTGAATTCAGTTCCCACAAGCCACTAAAAAGGCTGGTCTTGGTGATATGCATGCTTGTAATACCAGAGCCCAGGAGGTAGAGACTGGAGGATCCCTGGGAGCTTGCTGGCCAGAGCCTAGTCACAACTGATGACCTCAGGCCAATGAAAGACTGTCTCAAAAAACAAGGTAGATAGCTCCTGAGGAATGACACCCAAGGCTGACCTCTATGCTCCACATGTACAAAAATGTAACTGATCTCTGTCTCTGTGTGTCTACACACATGCCTGAGTACACACACACACACACACACACACACACACACACAGCAGGGGAGGCTACATTCCAGCATCACTTCAAAAAGTATCCAGTACATTTTATAGATGTACACTGAGGTTGAAATGTCCTGTCAGGGTACTGTGTAAATCAAATCTAGAGCTCATCAAATGAGGAGGGTGTCATGACTGATCTTGTTTGTTATCTTGACACACCCCTCTTCCTAGAAGAAGGAACTTCAGCTGAAGAACTGACTTCATCAGGTTGGTCTGTAGGCATGTCTATGTGGGCATTTTCTTGATTGATATAGGATGACCTAGCCCTCTGCAGGCAATACCTTCTCTGGGCAGGTGAACCTGAGAAGTATAAGAAAGGTAGCTTGGGCTGGGCTGTGGTGGTGCACACCTTTAATCCCAGCACTCTGGAGGCAGAAACAGGCACATCTCTGTGAGTTCAAAGCCAGCCTGGTCTACAGAGCAAGTTCCAGGCCAACTAAGACTACACAGAGAAACCCTGAAAAAAAAATCATTAAAAATTTGAAAATTCCCAATTTGCTTTTTGTCATAGTGTTTATTACAGGCAGAAAGTTAGTGCCAGGGCTCTAGCATGCAGACAATCTGCTCTGGGCCATTGAAGAGTTGCTCTTCTCCACTTTCACCTCTAGTCCTGACATCCTGCAGGCCAGAGTCCACGGACTCCTAACGTCATGTGCTTCCTCTTCTGCTTTGTGTGCTAAACCCACCGGCTATTCTGAAAGGTAGGAACAAAGTAAACTCATTCTCTTCTGCATTTTGATGACATCTCTAGCAATGGCCCCACGCCATCATCATTGTCACTGTCATTGTCATCAACCATTTCCTGCAGTACTGGGGACAACCTGGGGCCTCCTGCTGGCCTTTACCCTCCCTCTCTATTTTGAGATGATCGTATTAAATCACCTAGGTTAGCCTTGAACTCACTTTTTTCTGGCCTTTCCTTCTTTTTTCTTTTCTTTCTTTTATTTGTTTTGTTTTTTTATTTTTCATGACAGGGATTCTTTGCATAGCCCTGGATGTCCTGGTACTTACTCTGTAGACAAGGCTGGCCTCTTGTATGTTGGGATTAAAGACAGTAGCCTTGATCTCCAGATCTTCCTTCCTTTATCTCCAGATAGGCAGGGGATTACAGGCATTAGAAGCATTCGTTACCTACCATACCTGATAACCAGGTAGGTCTTGAACTTTTGATCCTTCTGTCTCAACCTCCTGGGTAACTGGACTTTCAGGATTGTGCCTCAGGCCTGGCTTACATTACTTTTTTTTATGTTATCTCCCATGCAATTCAGTTCCTACATAGCAGCTGTTACTACAATTTCCCATTTGCTTTTCTGGCCTTGGGGCCAATATTGACTTTCTGCCTTACTAATTTTGGGGTAACTTCATCTCCTTGTGTTCCTCCAGTTCTTCCAACATGTCTGTTACCAATCTCTTGAATTCTTTCTGCTTTACTATAGTGATGCCTAGGGCAGCATCTGAGTTTCCCTGGTTACTAGCCTACTGGGCTGTAGTGGACTTCTAGTGGTCTGACCTTTACTGACCCCCAACCTCCATGCCCCATCCTTCTCCCTCTTGCTCACGTTACTGCATCCTCACCTGTCTCCTTCCTATTCCACAAATGACTGCATACACCTTCCCTGCCTCGGAGGCCTGTGTACCTGTTGTTCGTAGTGCTAAGGATACTTCTCTGTGATGCTCGGTGAAATCTACTCCTTCTCGTGTCTCAGGTCAGCAGCTCCCCTTACCACTGTCCAGCAGAAGCCTTCCACAGCCAGGTTCTCGGCTCACCCTGTGTCATTGTCCTCCAAGTTCTCACTCCTAGCCTCAGTGTCCTGTCCCCTCAGATGCAGCGCCTGGTGTAGAGCTGACATTTACTATATATGTTTGAGAGAATAAATGATAGAACAAACAGCATGCAAGCGTCCCTCAGTCCTCAGATGGACCTGGCACCTACTGAGATGTTTGATATTGAAGACCACCAAGGGAATGACATTTCTGCCTCTCTGAAGGCAGGACTGCCAATATTGGGTTCCGAGCTCCACTTACACCTGCAGACAGGCCCCTCCTGGGCAGTGGGTTGCCTCCCTGTGGCTCTGCCCCATCTCCTGGAACTTGCTAGTCAGTCTCCTCTTTGCCATGCTTGCAGCAGGCTGCAGGGCATTAGTGATTAAAAGTGCAAACCTGCTCAGGGCCAGTATCAATTAGGCTACACGCCCACCATGTGGGCAGCTCATTAATTCTAACGAGCCCACACTTGCCTCACAAAAAGCCAGGCTTTCTCCACATTCGTGCTGGATCTGATAACTACAAAGAAAACCAATGAGATTGTTATAAAGTTAATTTTTACTGATCATCACATTCTTATCACATAAAAACAGAAAATTCCTATTATATAAACATTGAGCCCAAATCATTGCTGTAATAATAAACTTAACCCAAAAAAGACAGTGAAATGTACAGTGTAATGGATATGACTGTAAAGAGATATTATATACCTCTTTCATGGCATTGTGAACAAAATAAAGGATAGAACCTCATTTGAACCAAAGCAAAACAAGCACTTGTTTTATTTTTGCAGAACTGATAGGCAAGCAGGGAGAAGACTGAGGGACTGAGGGTGTATAGCATCAGGAGACACTGGGTTCAATCCCCTACAGACAGACATACAGACACACACACATGGGGGGTGGGGGGGAGGGAGAGAGAGAGAGAGAGAGAGAAACATTAGGAATAGAATTCCCAGCAATGCTTTTGAGAGAAGGCTGACCTCGGCTTGCAAGAGAAAGGGATGCAGCCCAAAGCAACCTCCCGTGGACCTGTTGCTGACTCACTGAGGCCATTATGTAGGATCTGAACCTGGCCTACTAATATATAGGCCTGAAATTCCAGCTACTCAGCTGGCTGGGGTGGGAGGGTTACCAGGTAGAGCTGGACTCTGCCTCTCCTCAGACACCTCAGAGAGGAGTCATGCTTCCATTGCTGCCTCCCAGGCCCTCTACTTTGGGCTAGCTAAGCCTCAGCCACTCCTGCCTAAGCATTGTGCTATCCCTCTAAGTTCCCTGCCTTTCCCATACCCATCAGAACTCTCTACCACTGTTAAAGCAGGTTGTGGTGGTGCTCTTGGGAGATGGAAGCAGGGAGATAGGAGTTCAAGGTCAGCCTTGGCTACCTCGTAAGTCTGAGGCCAGTCAGAGGCCCTGTCTTAAAAAGTATTAACTTGGTCCAAAATCCATCCCAAAAGACCTCCCCAGGGTCTTCTTCTCTAGATGCCCCAAACTGGAAAATATTGCATTTCTTGCTATTCTAATATCTAGATCCTCTCTCTCTCTCTCTCTCTCTCTCTCTCTCTCTCTCTCTCTCCTCTGTGTGTTTCTGATTTTTTGAGAGCATGTTTCAATGTGTTATAGCCCTGGCTGTCCTGGACTATCCTGAACTTACCTTGTAGAACAGGATGGCCTCAAACTCAGAGATCTACCTGCCTCTGCCTTCTAAGTGCTGAGATTAAAGTCACGAGCCATCACACCTGGCTTTGGATCATGACTTTCTAACATATAATGTATATATAAACTTATGTGTACTTTGTGAAGATATTTTTTCCTAATTATTCACTTTATTCTAAGAGTATTTGTCTTAGGGTTTGTATTCCTAAACAAAAAATCATGACCAAAAAGCAAATTGGGGAGGAAAGGGTTTATTCAGCTTACATTTCCACATTGCTGTTCATCACCAAAGGAAGTCAGGCCTGGAACTCAAGCAGGTCAGGAAGCAAGAGCTGATGCAGAGGCCATGGAGGGCTGTTCCTTACTGGCTTGTTTCTCCTGGCTTGCTCAGCTTGCTTTCTTATAGAGTCCAAGACTATCAGCCCAGGGATGACACTACCCACAATGGGCCCTCCCACCCTTGATCCCATTTAATGGGAAAATGCCTTACAGCTGGATCTCCTCAAGGGATGCACCCTTTCTCTGTGATAACTCCAGCTTGTGTCAAGTTGACACACAAAACCAGTCAGTACAGTATTATTAATTAAAATGAAAATATATTGCCATATGACTTTCAGTAACTCCCTGTAGAAGAGACTTTACCACCTCTTGGGGACAGGTTGGTTATGTGACCTGCTTTGGTCAGTGATGAGAGCAGGCACCACTGTCATGAGGAGCTCACTGGAGTTGACCACTCAGACATAGTTTATAATCAACTGAAAGCCTGTATTGCAGACAGCTGGAATTACACTGTGACAGGATTCTCCCTGTCCAATCACATTAAAATATTAGTGCAGCAGGAGGCCTGTGATTGGACAGGGAAAGGGGAGGTGGAGCTAAGAGTTGGAGAGACAGAGAACGTCTTTGAAGAAGGAAGGCCAAGGTGGAGGTGTATGTGAACAAGCATGGCTTTAACCAGCCACAGGTAGTTATGATATCATAAAGGTTAGAATATTGGGATATTTTGTCTAATCTAGGTGGGCAGCTTGTATCATTATTAATTGGCCTTGATATTATTGTGTGGGCATCTTGTGTATAGAGAATTTATTTTTATATAAATCTGACTGGTTAACTATAAGCTTTAAGAGTTTTGATTTTACCGGGTCACTGGGTATTGTGATATCTAACTGCGAAGTTGGTAGTTCTACTTGGTTACTGGAATGTGGCACCACCGACTACAGGGTTCTATGGCTGAGGAAGAACTAGTGGCTCCAGGGACAAGAGAACCAGAGCTGGGAACACAGCGATTGGGTACTGCAGAGGCAACTAGAGAGAGTAGCCCGGCAGGGCCAGTGTCGGGACTGAGATGGCCTGTTGGTGCTGGGCTTAGTATGGGAACAAGCCAGATCCACTTTTTAATAATTCCTGCTACACTACACTCAGGTATTTGGGACCTAAGTGTTTAGGATAAGGGGTTTTGTTCATTTTGTTTTGTTTTGGTTTCTGGTTTTTCAAGACAGGGTTTCTCTGTAGCCCCAGTTGTCCTGGAACTCATTCTATAAACAAGGTTGACCTCTAAATCAGAGATCTGCCAGCCTCTGCCTCCTGAATGTTTGGATTGAAGGTGTATACCACCACTACCTAGCAGGGTTAAGGGGTTTTTAAAGGCAAAAACCACAGGGGCAGGGGCAGGAGGAGATTTTATGCAAGCAAGCAGTTTGACAGAAAGCTAAGGCCTGCAGTTATCTAGATGGTCTGTACAAGTAGGAAGTTTAACAGAAACTAAGACAAGTTAGCTGGGGCGTCTTGACCTTAGGTTCCTAGAATAGAGCTTGGTAATTTTCTATGGGATTCTCCATCAAGGAGACCAAATTCTAAGTATATCTAAAATGGCCTCAGCAAGAGTACAAGATGGAGGAAACTCTGCACTGTCCTGCCCTGTCACACCATTACACCATCCTCTTTAACCTGAGGCATGAAACTGCCATGTGTTAGAACACAGAAAAGGTCACTAAAGGAGACCCTGTAGTGAAAGCTGGTGCCCTTGGTTTGGATAATGTTATTATAGCATAATCTAGCAGAAGCTGACTAATGTATCTTTTAAAAATGTTTTAGATTTATTTAAATTTTATTTTATTTTGCCCGCATATATGTATGTGCACCATGTAAATTCCTGGTGTCCACAGAAGTAAGAAGAGGGTGATGGATCTACTGGAACTGTTAAGGATAGTGTGAGTTGCCTCATGGGTGCTGGGTATCAAACCTGGCTCATCTACAAGAACAGCAAGTGCCCTTAACTCCTGAGCCTTGTCTCCAGGCCTGACTAATATAGCTTTACTGAATTGCAAGTCCAGTCCCTGGATAGAATCACGTTTTGTTCATGATTTGTCTCTTATCCTTCATGAACATAGTCAAGGCTTGGCTAAGAGCTTCAGTTACTATTTACTATGAGAAGAAATAAAGAAATCAGCCCAGCATTACTAAATGTTACTGCAAAAGTCCCTCTTCTTGTGCAACTTCAGACACAATGAAATTGGTTTTTTTGAGGCAGATTTTCTCTGTGTAGCCCTGGCTATCCTAGAATTCATTCTAGACCAGAATGGCTTGGAACCCAGAGATCTACTTGCCTTTGCCTCCTGAGTCCTAAGATTAAAGGTGTACCACTGCCACCTGGACCAACACAATGAGGTTTTACAGATACCATCTCACTGGACAGTGGGGCAATTCTAAAAGAGAGAGAATAAGTATCAGTTGTCTGTTCTACATCCCTGCTTTGTTTGGAAAACTACTTTGCTCATTCTGGTGGGGCTGTGAATCCTAAGATCAGCTCCTTTGAATACAGGGGACATGTGATCTAGTTCTGTCCAATCACAGTATCTCACTCTCTGGACACTGTGATTGGGCTGGAGATAAAACTAAGGCTAGGGGCTGGAGTGATGGCTCTTGCAGAGGACCTAAGTTCAGTTCCCAGCACCCATATGGTGATGGACAACTATCTGTAGCTTCAGTTCCAAGGAATCTGTCCCTATAGCCTGCTTGGGTATTGCATGAATGTGATGCACAGACATTCATATATGCAGGCACACACACACACACACACACACACACACACACACACCCTTAACTCCTAAACAGAATTAGTCAGATCTCTTTCTTAAGAGAGTACAGACCAGAGAATGTCTACAAAGAGTTCTAAGTTGAATGTGGTGGCCCACACCTGAAATCCCAGAACTATGGAGGCTGAGGCAGGAAGATTACTGTGAGTTTAAGGCCAGCCTGGCTTATAGTGCTACATAGTGAGTTGAAACCCAGTGACCACCTAAACTAGCAGAAATAGCAAGCTTCAGGTTCAGTCAGAGACCCTGCCTCAAGGAGACAGAGATAAGAGCAACACAGGATATCCTAGGTCCTGCTCTGGCTTCCTTATGAGCTCACTTTCATGCATGGACACACACACATGTGCATGAGCGCACAGGAGGATTTTATTTTGACTCACAGTTCCAGGGTACAGTCCATCATAAAGATGGAAGTCATGGCAGCTGGAGCTTGAGCTAGCCGGTCATGTTGCATCTGCAGTCAGGAAGCACACAGCAAATGAATGCTAGTGTTCATCTCCTCTTTATTCATCTCAGGACCTAAGCTCATGGAATGATGATCCATGGAAAATCTCGGTTAGCCTAATCTAGATAACACCTCACAGGAACAATTAATAGATCCTCTTAAATTGTCAATCAATTTTAACTGGCACAAGCCTATCACTTAAAATACATCACTTAAAATATTTTGTTAGTTTGAGATAAGGTCTCATTATGGGAATCCAATTGGCCTAGAGCTCACTATGTAGACCATGCTAGCCTATAAAAGTAACTTATTTCGTCAGATGAAATTGTCATCTCAGAGGTTTACTGCTGAACACACTCTCTAGCTGTTTCTGATCTCTGATTGACTATTTCAACTCAGCTGTTCTGGCCCAAACACCTCTCCAAGCTGACTGATTCAATCTGGCTTCTCTCAGCTCTTACTGAATTGCTCTGTTTGGCCCCAAACTAACTCTGGCAATTTGTTCTAATCTTATGGCTCTTTCTGGCTCCAACTGCCTCCATTGACCTGCAGTGAACTGCATGAACTCACAAACTCCACTGCACTGCCCTGAACTCACTGCACTGACTCCCAACAGACTGACTCCCTGCATTGCTCTTTCTTCTGCTGTTCTCCTGAGTTGGGTGTGTCCCATCTCTGACTCATTCTGTCAGGTCTTTCTCTGATTCATCACTTTGTCTGTCTCTCAATTAAATGTCACTTTCAAACACACCTGCTCCCTTCTACAAACTAATCTTATCTCAGAGGGCATGTCTGAATACCAGCCAGAGGGGTTAAGATGTGTAGTATGTCTGCATAAGGATGTGTAGTAGGCTTACTGTGTAAGCCAGGGCACAGGCACATAGATCTTTGGATGTGATCCCTTGCCAAAGCAGCCTTGTTACTGGATTAAAATTCCTCCACACTAGCCTTAAATTCACAGAGATCTGCCTACCTCTGCCTCATGAGTGCTGGAATTAAATTTGTGTACCACCAAACCTGGCTTGTTTTGTTTTGTTAATGTTAATTTTTAATTGTTATTTTATTTTTATGTGTGTGTTTTGTCTACATGTATGTCTGAGCACTGGGAGCCTAAAAGAGGGCATCAGATACCCTGGAACTGGAGTTACAGACAGTTGTGAGCCACAGTGGGGGTGCTAGGAATTGATCTTGAATCCTCTGGAAGAGTAGCTATGGCTCAATAACAACTGAGCCGTCTCTCTAGCACCTCTTCTGGGGGACTTTTGTTGTTGTTGTTTCCTTTTCTTTGTTTGTTTGTTTTGAGACAGCATTTCACTATGTAGACCAGGCTGTCTTGTTACTTACTACGTAGACCAGGCTGGCCTAAAGCTCACAGAAATCTACCTTCCTCTGTCTCTTGGCTGCTGGGATTAAAGTGCTATACCAGCCAGGTGTGGTAGTACACAACTTTAGTCCCATCACTCTGGGGTCAGAGGTAGAAAGACCTCTGAGTTTGAGTCCAGCTTGATCTACATAGTGAGTTGCAGGACAGCAAAAGCCACACAGAGAAACCCTGTCTCAAAAGACAAAAAAGAAAGAAAGAAAGAAAAGAAAAAGAAAGGAAAGTCCTACATCACCAAGCCTTGCAGAAGAATTTTTTTATTACATTGTTTTGTGTAAGGGACACACATGCCACTGTGTGGATGAGGAGGTTAGTGGACAGCTTGCAAAAGTAAGTTCTTTCCTTTTACCACGCAGTCTTGGGTGTGGGACTCAGGTAGTCAGGCAAGCACCATTGCTCACTGGGCCATTCCTTTGGCCCAAAGATATAAATCTTTAAGCCATCATCTTCTCCTCTTTGTTCCCATAGGCTCATGTCCATCTTATGATGCAAAACACACTCAGTCCAACTCCAAGAAGTCCCCCCCACCCCCCAGGCTTCAACTCTTCCATCATCGTTTAAAAAGTATAGCCTGGTGTGGTTGTTCATGTCTTTAATCCCAGCACTCAGGAGGCAGAGGCAGAAGGATTTCTGTGAGTTGGAGGTTGAAAACTACATAGTTTTGATTTTTTTAAAAAGATTTATTTATTTACTTGTTTATTTGTTTATGTGCGTACAGTGTAGCTGTCTTCAGACACACCAGAAGAAGGCATCAGATCCCATTACAGATGTTTGTGAGCCACCATGTGGTTACTGGGAATTGAAATCATGACCTCTGGAAGAGCAGTCAGTGCTCTTAACCACTGAGCCATCTCTCCAGCCCTAGTCTTGATATTTAATGGCACAGAACAAACATCCCCTTCCCAAAAAAGGAAGAATGGGATCAAAGCAGGTAAAGACAGGATCAAAGAGAAACTGACACCCAGAGAGCAGACATTCAGTCCTGTAGCTCCATGTCTGCTGTCTGGGCTACATAGGGAATCATCTAGGCTCCAAAGGCCTTAGCCCTGTCTCTCCAGATCTGCTGCCTGCAGACACAAGACTCTTGTCTTGAGCCAGCTCTAAACTATGCTCTCCTTGGCAAGTGTCTCATGGTCCTGGCTTCTCCACCATCATAAGATCCCCTTTGCAATTTAAGCTCTGTATTCAAAGTTTCATGCAGTGGCCTCTCAGGGCCACATGGAACGGACTCCAACCCTGCCACACACTGCCTGGCCTCAGCAGATATCTGAAAGCATAAAGCTAAACTCCTTGACTTCCTCAATCATGAATCTTTCATGCCTGCAAAACTAGTACCACGTGGATGACATTGCCAAGTTCTGCAACCAGCTTGGGATGGATCCTGGCCACCTTGGGCCACAGCTGCTCTTTAGAAGGAGATACTGAAGTCTGAGTAATTCCCTGGGATCTTCCTACATACATCTGGAATAAAATACTGCTGCGGAATGGCATGAAATCTAGGTAGGCAGTTCCTGCCAAACACCACCTAACATTGCTCTTTCTCTCTCTCTCCCTGTTTGCAGTGCAGTAGTACAGCAGCAGGATCTACACATATGAACAGGCCTAGAAGTCAGGCGCTGCTGGGGTGGGGCAAGAAGCATGGGGAGAAAGCCCCTAAGGACTGGAGCTTGGACAGCAGCTTAGTGATTCCTAAGTTTAACTTTGGGACAGGGGAAGGGCAACCTGTGATTCTACTAGTAGAGCCAAAGAGCCCTACATCCTGGCCTTTTGCCAGAGGCCAATGGGGTGACAGTATGCATAGTCAAGAACACAGGTAAATATTTGGGAGGCCAAGAGTCAAGATCTGAGGCTAGACATCGACACAGATGCAAGGGTCTTGAGAGAATCATTCAGAACACGTTGATAATAGAAACCTGTAGGGCCATGGATTCCAGCCTCCTACATAGGTAGAGAAAACAGGGTGCAGGAAGGGAAGTGACCTTCTCAAGGTCTCATGGAAGTGATTGCTACAGCTGCCACCTGAGCACAGGACAGAGAGAGAGAGAGAGAGAGAGAGAGAGATGGAGATGTGCTGTCCTTGGCTGCTTCTGAGAAGTGAGCGTGTGTTTTAGCCCTTGCACTGGGACCTGAATATCCCTGGCACACGAAGGTGGCACCCTCAATGATGTGGATGGGCTCACGTTCATTCCAGTCACACACAGCCCACCTTCAAACACATAAGGGTGTTCCTCAAACCCTCTGGGCACAGCATCGTCGCCTGCGATTTTCCTCTGATGATATCTTGTTTTGCCAACTAAATTAAGACTATGACAGAGAACAGAGACTACCTCTAGCAGTTTAGTTCAATTAAGATTTCACATCAACAAATTAAAATGCATCCTCACCGGCTGCAGAGTAAATCTGCCTGCGTTTAGGAGGAGGCTCTGACATTTGCTGTTCAGGCACTAGAGGATATGAGCTGAGTGTCAGAGAGGACCCACCCTGTGGGGGTCCGTTGGAAAGATTCAGAGTCAGGATTTGCATCCATAAGATTACACAGCCTCAGGGCCCTGGCTTCTCAAGCATGAATGTGAACCTTTGGCAATCTTCTGGCCCTTGGTAAAAGAACAATAATGTCATTACGTTTTCCACAAGAAAATGGTTAATTCAAAGTAAAGAACCATAGAAAATACTTCCGAGTGTTTAATTTGTCAATCATTCTTCAAGAGGCTAAGGATGCAGCAGTGAACAAACCCGACACACTCCCCACTCTCCCACAGCTTTCCTTTCCAGAGGAGAGACAGGCGATAAACAAGACGAACAAGTGAAATATGCAGTAAGTTAGAGGCAATGAGAGCAATGGAGGATAGCATCACAGGGACTGAGGGCGGGAGTGTGCGGGAGCGGGGGAGTCTGTGCCTTTAAATAGGGTATGGGGAAGACCTTGATGAGAAGGTGACAACTAAGTCAGGACCTGCAAAGGGAAAGTGGGGAGCCATGGGGGAGGGGGGGGGGGATGATCTCAGCAGAGGAATGCTGAGAGGGAGGTGAGCTTGGCCCGGCCGGCCTGTGGAAGGAGGCCAATTGGCTGGAGCAAAATGAGCTCAAGGGAGAGGCAAGGGGCAGGAGGGTAGAAGACAGTTAGGTTCAGTTCTCCTTGAGCAGGGAGCCCATGAGTGCAGGCTTTACTGCACTGGAGAGACACTCGGATTCCTGTCTTAGCAGGAGGGGACAATAGTTACTTTTCTTGCTGCTGTGACCAGATACATGACAAAAACAACCTAGGGAAGGGAACGTTTACTTTGGCTGATAATCTTGGGAAATACAGTCCATCATGGCAGGGACAGCTTGACAGCAGGAGCATGTGGCTGGCAAGTTACTCACAGTCTACACTCAGGAAGCAGACTGCTGAATGCTGGTGATTTTTCCTTCTCTATTTACTGAGGCTGGGATTGATTCCATCATGGCATTGCATACTTTGAGGGTCTGCCTCTCCTTATTAAAGTCTTTCTGGAACCACCCAGAGGCATGTAAAATAAATGAATAAATAAACATTCAAAATTAATATCATAAGAAAATCCACCATGTAAGAAGATCCGTAACCCTTTGGGATCCTTGGCCCTGGAAAATGGGACTAGGGCTCCCCACCCCCAACAGCCCCAATGGACCCTGACAACGGCTCCAAAAAGTAGAATTTTTCTCTGTAAATAGGTGAGTGATCTATTCTTTTAAAGATGACAGGTAAAGGTAAAGGATGTTTCTCTTCACCCAGCCTGATAGGTTGTCACAAGGATAGGTGCTGTGCCCATAGCCTGTTGTATATACAGATAACACATGGGTCAGCCTGCACGCATGCAACACCCTGAAAAATAGTTGTTTAAAAATGTTGATAAGGGCTCTCTCTCTCTTCCCCCTTCTCTCTTCGCCACCACCTTGCTCTTCTCTCTCTCTCTCTCTCTCTCTCTCTCTCTCTCTCTTTTCCTCCTTAAGACAGGGTTTCTCTAAGGACCTGGCTGTCCTGAAACTTTTTGTTCCTATTGTGTTGTGTTGTTTTTTTCCTGAGATGAGGTCTCATGTTTCTGAGTCTGACCTCAAAGTTGCATGTCATGGAGGATGGAGGCTGACCTTGAACTCTGAGCCTCTTTCTTCAAACCTCCGAAGTGTTGGATCATGTGGGGTATGAGATGTTATGGGTTCTGGAGATCAGACCCAGGACTTTGTGAGGGCCAGGCAAGTGCTCTACCAGCTCAGCTATGCCCAGCCCCTGACTACATCTGGACGTGGAAGTATTTGGGTGACTCAGAGGTTGTGTTTCCCTCTCTTGTCCCTTCCCTCTTCCCTGTTGGCACTTTTCTTCCTTTTCTTCTAAGCCTGGCCATGAAAAGGGTCTGTGCCTCCCATTCCTACCATTTGAACTGGATGACTGAATGCTTTTTATTTCTGTCTCAGAAAAACCTAGCAGCAAAATAAAATTATTTTTTACTTTCGTAACACTCATTGATTTTCTCTCATGGAACATCAGCTTTCCTACTGTCTGAGCCCAAGCCTTTTCCCAGCAAGGAGGAGAAAACCGCACCCAACTGGAGCTCTGGACCTCCCACGACTTCAAACTTCTAGTTAACCTGCTCAGTAATTTGCATAGATCTACATATGTTACGCAATCAGCCTGCTCTCTTTTCACATTTAAGCCTAAAATAAATTCGCTTTATGATGTTTTCCTTATCTGCTGCCTTCTGTATTTCTTTCTGGTCCTGAGATTTAGATTTTACTTTATTTTTTTGTAAAAGGAATTGATGAAAGGCCGACAAGGAAGAGGGAGACGAGGTCATAGGTAATCTCCCATTCATTCACAAGCTACATATTGGGCACCTACTGTGTACTGGGCCTCAAACCAAGAGCTGGGAGCGGAGTGTGAGCAAGTCAAACAGAGCTCTCACATACAGCTTGCAGTGTGGTGAGGAAAACACTGAACAGATAGAGGAAAAGATGAGCTCTGGTGCCAAGTAAATGTTGTAAGGAAAACAGTTACTTGAAGAACATTTTTGTTTTGTTTTGTTTTCCTCTGGAGACAAAGCCTTACTCTGTAGTCCAAGCTGAATTTGAATTCATGGCAATCCTCCTGCCTCAGCCTCCCAGGTGCTGAGATTAGAGGTCCAAGCCACCATGCCTAGATGAAGACTAATTTGAATTGAGGGTCTACAGGTCTCCCTGAGAAATGATATTTGGGCTGATACCTAAATGATAGGGAAACCATCATGTGACATGGAGTAGAAGAAAACTCTTTCAGCCAGTGAGAATGGCAGATGCCTTGAATGAGAGTGGGCTTCAGAGGGTTTGAGGACCAGAAAGTCAGTGACACTGAGGATGCTTTTAGTGGAAAGAAAGGGAAGTCTCAATTTCAAACAGTGAGGTAAGAAAAAGTTCTCTTACTTCACAGAAAGAAGCCCAGGGAGCAGTTGGAGAGAGGCTCTGTTGTCAAAATGCTTATGGCACAGACATGAGGATCTGAGTTTAGAGGATTAGCATCCAAAAGGAATGGGCCAAATGCTAAGGTTAGGGAGGATCTGTGGTACTCACTGGCCAACCAGTCCAGCTAAATTAATGTGCTCCAGGTTCAGTGAGAGACTCTTGTCTCCCCTGGACCCCTGGGTTCCCTATGTGACTGTGTGTGCATATGCACACACCTACAACCACATCCCCATCACCTAACCTGCACACAAGGGAATGTAGAGACAGGGTTCTAAGGTTGGAAATTTTTGCAAATCAACCTCATCATAGGTGCACAATAGTAACAAGGGAGAAAGAAAAAAGAAAATGCCCAGCACACCCATTCCCAAGCTGGATCCTGAAGGAAAGAACCTCCGATGGATCCTGAACTGGGAGACAGAAAAGCTGAGCATCCACAGAGCTTCACTGAAGAGCTACCACTCAGAGCCTTCTGATTTAAAAAAAAAAAAAAAAAAAAAAAAAAGTCAGGCTTCTGAGAGCAAACACCAGACTTCACAAGTGAAGTGGGAAAGAACTGGTCCAAGGCCAGGTCAAAACTGGCTACGGAGGTCACTGTGGCTACACCGTCAGCAGGAGGTCACAGAGATGGAGCTGAGAGATTGCAGGATTAATTTCTAGGTTCTTTGAATGTGATCTTTCAAAACTGCCTAACTTTCCAGAAACTTCACCTGATTTGCACCAGAAACTTGCTCTAGCACTCCCACCTTGAAGAACTCATCCCAACCCTGGGTATGGAGTTATGGGAAACTGCTCAGCCAGCATTAGACACTAAACATCAGCTGAGAACACTGGTTAGATAGATCCCCCTTTAAGTCTCAGCTTCAAGGTCTATCAAATGATCTAAGTCACTGATGGTGGCACACACAAGTGATCCCAGCACTAGGGAGGTGGAGGCAGGAGTATTAGGAGTTCAAGGTTATCCTCAGCTACACAGTGAGTTTGAGGCAAGTTTGGATTATGTAAGATCCTGTTTTTGTTTTTGTTTTAAAAGAGAGAGAGAGGCACACACATACAATAACAAGGTTTTCACAACTAGCCATTCAGGGGCATTGAAAGCATGAAAGGAAAGGGCATCTGCATGTCTCTGAAAAACTACAACATGGGCCAGAGTTGTTATTGATGCTATTATTGTTCTTCTGCATGAGGAATTCTCAGACATAGACACACATGCACACTCACACATTTTCAGACATAAACATATACACATATCCAGACATAGACACACATACACTTACACACGCACCAGACATAGACTCACTCACACATATATTCAGATATAGACATACACAGAGACATAGACATACATACACACAGACATAGACACTCAGACACACACACAGAAATAGATATACACTCACAGACATACACATACATACTCATGTATGTGCACACATATTTGCTTTGTTAATTTTGTTAACACAGGGTCTTATGTAGCCCAGCCTACCCTTAAACTGCTTGTTGGCCAGTTTGAAGTCAACTTAACATAGAGTCATCTGAGAGAAGGGAACCCCAATTGAAAATTACCTCCATATGATCCAGCTATATGGCACTTCCTTACTTGGTGATTGATGGGGGAGAGCCCAGCCCATTGTGGGTAATGTCATTCCTGGGCTGGTGGTCCTGGATGTTATATGAAGTCCAGCTGAGCAAGCCATGAGGAGCAAGCCAGTAAGCAGCACCCCTCCATGGCCTCTGCATCAGCTCCTGCCTCCAGATTCCTGCCCTGCTTGAGTTCCTGCCTTCAGGGCATTTGATGATGAACTGTTCTATGGAACTGAGTGAAATAAACCCTTCCCTCCCCAGGTTGCTTTTGGTCATGGTGTTTCATCACAGTAATAATAACCTAACTAAGACAAACTGTGTCACCAAGGATGGCCTTGAACTCCTGAGATTATAGGCATGTGCCACCAGGCCTTGCCTGGTGCTATCTCTGTCTGTGATGGTTTGTATATGCTTGGCTCAAGGAGTGACACTATTTGGAGGTGTGGCCTTTTCGGAGTAGGTGTGGTCTTGTTGGACTAGGTGTGTCACTGTGGGAGTGGCTTTAAGACCCTCACCCTAGCTGCCTGGAAGCCAGTCTTCTCCTAGCAGTCTTCAGATGAAGAGGTAGAACTTTCAGCTCCTTCTGCACCATGCCTGCCTGGATGCTGCCATGCTCTCACATTGATGATAATGGACTGAACCTCTGAACCTGTAAGCCAGCCCCAATGACATATTGTCCTTATAAGAGTTGCCTTGGTCATGGTGTCTGTTCACAGCAGTAAAACCCTCACTAAGACACTTTTTTAATTTATTGGTTTGGACCTAGGGTGTGGCTCAGGCTAAGCATCTTCTCTCTCACTTAACTACACTCTCAGTACAGAAGTTCACACACTCTCTCTGCTCCTTGGGAGGGATGCCTGACATTTTAAAAAGCTGTGCCCCCTGAGGGGTGGGGAGGGCAACCTCACTGCCCTTTGGCTCTTGGTTTCTCAGCAGCCCCCAGCCTCTCAGCAAGCTTCTATGTCTCACATCAGATGTCCTTGGAAACAGGCTAGGCTGATAGTCAATAAAATGTAAGCTGGAGTTGGCTGAGTTATTATCCTTTTTTTCCTGATAAAAAAGAGGGGATGTATTTTCATTACTGGCAGAGCTTTTAGCTGGTGCGGACAATTAAGTTCTGGAAATGCAGCAATCCATTTCACACTCCGAGAAGAACTGAGGATGAATCTCACCAAAACCAGGCACTGGAAGAGCCAGAAATCTGGCCATGGTGCCTAACCCTAGATGCCATGGCATTTTTGTGATAATAAAGCAAAGCAGCCCCAGCTGCTTCCAGCCGCTGTCCTGGTGGCATGAGACCTCTGCTTCTGGTTGCTTTTTCATTGGCCCCTAGGCCCTTCTTGGCCATCTGCTGGCTTCCTGCCATCTTCTGGGCAGGCAGGCAGTGGGAACATAACAGCAGACCAAGTTTCCATCTGCCTTCTTCACCTTTAAGATTCAGAAGCCCTTCATGGTCTTCATCTCCTGATTATCTCCCTCACCTCTCCACTAGACTCTATGTCCAAAGTAGAGCTCTGAATCGAGGGAGTCACTCATTCCCAAAGCTGCTGACTGGATCAGATGAAAAGCTTGCCTGTGAGAAGAACAGCCCTCCTGCCTCTGTTTTTCTTGCCTTTAATCCCAGCATTTGGGAATCAGGTGAATCTCCTTGAGTTCAAGGCCAGCCTAGTCTACAGAGGATTTTTAATCCAGCAGCATCGCTACTCTGGCTGGAATACAGACACAACTTTAATCCCAGGAGATAGAGGCAAGCAGATATCTGAATTCAAGGCCAGCCTGGTACAGAGCAAGCTCCAGGTATACAAAAGCTTAGGTCCAGAGATGGCAGTACACACCTTAATCCCAGCACTCAGGAGGCAGAAGCAGGCAGATCTCTGAGTTTGAGGCCAGCCTGGTCTACAGGGTGAGGAGTTGCAGGAAAGCCAGGGCTACACAGAGAAACTCTGTCTCCAAAAACAAACAAGCCAAAAAAAAAAAAATTATTATTCAGACAGAGAAATGGCTTATCTATTAAGAACACCGTGACTCTTGCAGAGGACCAGAATTCAGTTCCTAAGCCCATGTTAGACAGCTCAAAGTTGTCTGTAACTCTAGCTTCAGGGAAATCAAAGCTCTCTTCTGACCTCCTTAGACACCTTCTGGATTTTGAGCATGTACACACACAGACACAAATAAAAACGAATCATTTTAGGGGAAGGGGGTGTGGGGTTCAAGACAGGGTTTCTCTGTGTAGCCCTGGCTGTCCTGGAACTCACTCTGTAGACCAGGCTGGCCTTGAACTCAGAGATCTGCTTCCCTAGTGCTTGGATTAAAAGCCTGTGCCACCACATCTGGCAAAAAAATAAATCTTTAAGAGTATGTGTGTGTGTGTGTGTGTGTGTGTGTGATATGTGTATGTGTACCACAGTGTTCTTAATACAGTTCGTTGCTAATTTATAACTGCAATTTTGTTACTGTTATGAATCAGAAATATCTAATATGCAGGATATCCGATATGCAACCCCAAGGGGATCTCAACCCACAGGTTGAGATCCACTTTTCTAGAGGTTCTTTTGTTTCTTTCTTGAGAATGTGTGAGTACATGTGTGTTAGTGTGTATGTGAGTATGAGTGTGTGTGTGTCTGTGTCTATGTGCCATCTAGAGGACAACCCTTGGTGTTATTCTTCAGTGTTCTCCTTGTTTTTTTAATTTTGTCTTGTTTTATTTTGTTTTGTCTAATTTTGAGCCAGGATCTCTTATTGACCCAGTAGGTTAGGCTTGCTGGGCCACCAAACTTCAAGGATCTACCTGTCCCTGCTTCCCATGGCTGGGATTACAAAGGCCACTCTGCCTGGCCTTTTAGGGTCTTGGAGTTAGGGTTGTCAAACTCAAGAGAGTCATGGTTACAGGTGGATTCTTAACCAATTGAACCATCTTCCCAATCTGTCCCCCGACCACCCCAATACAGACACACACACACACACACACACACACACACACACGGGGTGGGGGGAGACATGGCTGTCCTGGAACTATCGCTGTAGAGTGCCCCACTCTTTCTTTTTTTAAAATGATGGATTTCCAGCTCCTAGGGGCCCGAGACTAGATGACTATCTCTCACCCTCCCTGCCCCAATTCAACCCAAGCTGGGGAAGTTGTGATTGGAAGATCATTGGAAGCAACAGGTTTGCATCTGACATGACTTGTTGTTTACAATCTGCCTTCTGTTTACATAAAGAGCAACTAAGAGGCAAGAAAGGTCTGCATCTCCTACAGCCAACACAATGCCAGGCACAGTCCGCTAATGCTTGATGGACTGAGGCGTGAATGAAGACAAGTCTGGGTTGGTTTGTTGCTGTTCTGTTGAACACCCAACAGCTCTTATCATAGCCCAGAAACTGGAAATGACTTAAGAGAGGCAGGTACTGGGTGAGGGTCAGGAGAGGATTGCAGTTACTACCTTGTTACATTGTTACATTTTTCCTCTTTAAGCCACTTAAGCTCCAGTTCCTGCCTATTTACTGTTAAAAGTGATTCCAGATCAGCTGTGAACCTTCCCTCGCCTCGAGGGAGTGAGAAGAGAGCCAGGGTGGCTGTCCGAGTTTATTATCTTCGCCATTACTCAGGCATGTTCCCCTGAGTGTTCACATGATTTTATTTTAACGCAGTTATTTGTATTAGGCGAGTCTCCAGCTCAGCCAGGCCTAAGTGGGAGGGTGGGAGAGCCAGGGGAGAGCCGATGGAAAAATAAATACCCCGAAGGTTCATGGAGATCTGACCATGGCTTTAATATGAATCAAATTTGTTCTAACCTGCTCTCTCACAGTCAGCAGTTCTGCTAGAAATAATTTATAATTATCAGACTCCAGTTAGGCCAAAAGGCTCCTTGCATATGACTCTGATATGGTTAGCAAAAGTTTGGGGATATCATTTGCATGGTTCTCATTCTCTCTGCCAGTGACATTCCTGGAGAAGACATTTTGTCCTTCCTGGCAAAAGGAAACACAGGGGCATACAGGATCTGGGACCAGACTTCAAAGTCACCAGGGGCTGTTGCTCCAGGTTGGCCCAAGAGAAGGTGCTTTCCTGGAATCACAAGGCTGACTGATTCCCCATCTCAGCATTTAAGAGCTGGGGTCAGTGAGTAGCCAGAGAGGGACGGAGCAAAGTTAGAGGGATGACCAGCAGCTGTTCAACCGGCACTGCCGCAGAACTGTTCTTTCATGACTGCCCACACCAGGATGAAACAACAGAGACCAGCGGGGCTGACGGCAGTGGTCTGCAAATCTCAAAGCAACTTAGTCAAAGTCCTAGTTTAAGAAAAAGTAGAAGCTGGCAGTGGTGGCACATGCCCAGAATGTGCTTGGGTGGCTGAGACAGGGGGATACTAAGTTGGAGGTCAGCCCAGAATGCCTAGCAAAACTCTGTCTCGGGCTGGAGAGATGGCTCAGCAGTTAAGAGCATTGGCTGCTTTTCCAGAGGTCCTGAGTTCAATTCCCAGCAACCACATGGTGGCTCACAACCATCTGTAATGGAATCTGATGTGCTCTTCTGGTGTGTCTGAAGACAACTACAGTGTACTCATATAAATAAAAAAAAATCTTAAAAAAAGAAAAAACTCTGTCTTAACAAACAAAAAACCTCATAAACAGAAGCATGCATACACACAAAAGGAAAAATATTTGACCAAACTAAAAATCCACAACTTTCTTCCCCTCCACTGGAGAACTATAGTCATAGGATAAATTGCCACCCTCCCCAACCCCCAGAATTGTGATTGGAGAGGTAGGTGACTCCACAAATGAGAGACAAAAGCTATTGTACTGGCGGGTTTGTGTCAACTTGACACAAGCTAGAGTCATTACAGAAGCAGGATCCTCCCTTGAGGAAATGCCTCCATGAGATCCAACTGTAAGGCATTTTTTCAATCAATGGGGGAGGAGGGCCCAGCCCACTGTGGGTTGGTAGTCTTGAGTTCTGTAAGAAAGCAGGCTGAGTAAGACGGGGGAGCAAGCAGTAAGTAGTACCCCTCCATGGCCTCTGTGTCAGCTTCTGCCTCCAGATTCTTGCCCTGCTGGAGTTCCTGTCCTGACTTCCTCCAAAGATGGAGTGTGAGCTGGAACTGCAAGCTGAATAAACCCACTGGGGTTTTATTAATAAACCACTGGGTGGTTTTGTGTGTCAACTTGACACAAGCTGGAGTTATCACAGAGAAAGGAGCTTCAGTTGAGAAAATGCCTCCATGAGATCCAGCGGTAAGGCATTTTTTCAATTAGAGATGAAGGGGGGAAGGCCCCTTGTGGGTGGTACCATCTGTGGGCTGGTAGTCTTGGGCTCTATAAGAAAGCCAGCTGAGCAAGCCAGGAGAAGCAAGCCAGTAAGGAACCTCCCTCCATGGCCTCTGCATCAGCTCCTGCCTCCTGACCTGCTTGAGTTCCAGTCCTGACTTCCTTTGATGATGAACAGCAATGTGGAAATGTAAGCTGAATAATCCCTTTCCTCCCCAACTTGCTTCTTGGTCATGATGTTTGTGCAGGAATAGAAACCCTGACTAAGACAAATTGGTACCAGCATATTGGGGTATTCCTGTGACAATATGACCATGTTTTGGGAGGACTGTGGAAGGACTTTGGAACCTTGGGCTAGAAGATCCATTCGGTGTTTCAGAGCTCTGTGGGATGTTATGTAGGGGCTTGGAAGATAATGTTGAGAACAGTGCAGAAGATGGAGGCCTGGCTTGTGAAATTTCAGAGGGAAGATTAAAGACTTTTTTTGTTTGTTTGTTTTTGTTTTTGTTTGTTTTTGTTTTTCAAGACAGGGTTTCTCTGTATAGCCCTGGCTGTCTTGTAACTAACTCTGTAGACCAGGCTGGCCTCAAACTCAGAAATTTGTCCATCTCTGCCTCCCAAGTGCTAGGATTAAAGGTGTGTACCACCACTGCCCAGCAGGACTCTTATTAGGGCCATTGCTATTTTGATTGCGAAGATTCTGTGATTTTGGTTAGTTGGGGCTGAAGAATCAACTGTGATTAACAAGATACCAGAACTACTAAGCAAAAACTTTGCATTATTGGGACTATTGATGCTCCTTAGCTGGAGCTAAGAAATTAGCGGTGATTAAGAAAAGATCAGCATTATTGAGGTAAAATCTTCAGGGAAGTGTTTTCTCAGAGCACAGAGGTTGTGTTCCAGAGATGGCCAAGGTTGTACCTTGTACTATGGCTGGACTTGGTAATGTGTAAGAGTCACTCAGGTGGTACTGGTTTTGAAGGTATGAAGGGGTCATAAAGAGCAGCTGAGGCTCTGCACTGTGAGAGGCTAAGGAAGGCCACTGGTGAAGGTGAATCCTCAGTTGCAATTGATGGCCCT
This sequence comes from Rhynchomys soricoides, assembly GCA_019843965.1. NCBI lineage: Eukaryota > Metazoa > Chordata > Mammalia > Rodentia > Muridae > Rhynchomys > Rhynchomys soricoides. Next base: position 2,310,064 of record JADRCH010000105.1, on the reverse strand, counting down.
GGACTGAAGTGGTCATGCAAAGGAGTTGAGGCTTGGCACCATGAAGAGAGTCTATGAGAGGCTATTGGTGAAGCCTAGTTACAGTGGAAGATAGCAGTGTTTTCAAGATGCCAGTACCATGAGATGACCACCAAGAACAGCAGCAGCAGTGGAGTACAGGCATCTGGAGCCTAGAAGATAAGGTGTGTGCTACAAAGAGCAGAGCTGGAGAAGTGACCCAAGCCTTTGGAGGAATCCAGAAAATCGTGAGTGGATCCCAGACATTGGACAGTTGGAGTTTGATTTTGCTTTTGATTGTGACTGTGCCCTGATATTTTTCACTCTTGAAAAAAGATATTTTAGTGGAGCCCACAGTTAAGAGACTTTGAATTTTTAAAAGACTTGGAATTTTAAAAAATATTGGATATTTTAAAGGGGTTGAACTTTTAATATGCAAGACTGTGGGATTTTTTAAGTTATTTAGATCTTGAGGATGAATAAGAAAGTAAGGTTCGAGGCTTAATGGTGACGTGTTTGTGTGTCAAGTTGACAAGGGGTCAATTGTGCTGGCGGGTTTTGTGTGTCAACTTGACACAAGCTGGAGTTATCACAGGGAAAGGAGCTTCAGTTGAGAAAATGCCTCCATGAGATCCAGCGGTAAGGCATTTTTTCAATTAGTGATGAAGGGGGGAAGGCCCCTTGTGGGTGGTACCATCTGTGGGCTGGTAGTCTTGGGCTCTATAAGAAAGCAAACTGAGCAAGCCAGGAGAAGCAAGCCAGTAAGGAACCTCCCTCCGTGGCCTCTGCATCAGCTCCTGCTTCCTGACCTGCTTGAGTTCCAGTCCTGACTTCTTTTGATGATGAACAGCAATGTGGAAATGTAAGCTGAATAAACCCTTTCCTCCCCAACTTGCTTCCTGATCATGATGTTTGTGCAGGAATAGAAACCCCGACTAAGACACCCATATTGGTTTTTGTCATGATGTTTCATCAAAGCAATAGAGCCCTTAACTAAGTGTCTTAGTCAGGGTTTCTATTCCTGCACAAAACATCATGACCAAGAAGCAAGTTCCACAATGTCGTTCATCACCAAAGGAAGTCAGGCCAGGAACTCACACATAGCAGTAACCTGGAGGCAGGAGCTGACACAGAGGCCATGGAGGGATGTTACTCACTGGCTTGCTTCCCCTGGCTTGCACAGCTTGTTTTCTTATAGAACCCAGGACTACCAGCCCAGGGATGGCCCTCCCACCCTTGATCACTAGTTGAGAAAATGCCTTACAGCTGGATCTCATGTACACCTGGATATCATGGAGACATTTCCTCAAGGGAGACTCCTTTCTCTGTGATAACTCTAGCTTGTGTCAAGTTGACACAAAACCAGTCAGTACACTAAAACAGATATTGAAGCCAGAACAGTAGGAACGATGTCTTGATCTATGCCACAAATAGATGAACCAAATGAATGAAGCCAGACACAAAAGACAGAATAGAATAAGATGTCATTGATAGGAAATGTCCATGGAGACAGGATGGCATTGGTTATTTTCAGCCAGGGACAGAAGGACATGGGAGTGACTGCTAACAGCAGCAGGACTTCTTCCTGGGGACTCCATGATGATGGCTGGCACAGTCTACACTGCACTTGGTTTTGATTTGGTTTTATTTTGTTTCCTATTGATACAGGATTTATCTGTTTAGCCCTAGCTGTCCTGGAACTTACTCTGTAGACCAGGCTGGCATCAAACTCAGAGATTCCTGCCTCTGCTTCCTGAGTGATGGAACTAAAGTTGTGTGCCACCATTGCCCCGCCTACATTGTGCATTTAAGAATGGTGACCATTTTGCCTTGCAAATTCTATCTCAATTGAAAATCAAAGATCATTTGGGACGAGAAGTCCTAGTTTACCTTCGGACTCTGTTTGTAGACCAGATCATTTTCTGGAACCAGAGCCTTTCCCACTGACTGACCAAACCAGACTGTGACTACCCTGCTCCTTCCTCTCCACAAGGTGCTGTTCTGTGTTCTGACAATTTTTTCACAGGGTCTGGGGAAAGGAAGAGAGTTGGGAATGAAGGAGGGGGGGAGGAAAGGATGGAGAGAGGGAGGACCTGAAGAAAGAGGGCTGAGAAAAGCTTAACCTCCCCTCTAGAGCATAACATCCTCTATGCTCTAGGTATAAGCAAACCTCCCCACCACCATGAAGTCTCCCTGGCTTTTCCTGTCTGTAAAGCATTTCATCTGACATACATGATTCTGAACCAAAGGACCTCACCTTGTATCTGTTACTTACTACCTTGTCATATAGGTCTGATTGTTACAGAGAGCAGTTCCGTTCATTCTAGACAGTGTGCCAGTAGAAATGACATCACCTCTCTCAAGGAAGGACCCTTTGACTCACAGACTCTCTTCCTACAGACAGCAAGTTAGACATTACCTACTTCTTACTTCCTAACTTAAAATGTAGCCCTCGACCAGGCCTGGTATGACTCAGATCTGTAATGCAGCACTTGGCCGGGCTGACACCTGAGGATTGAGGATCCTAGGCAGTAGTTCCAGGCCAGCTAGGCAACAGACAAACCCTGTCTCGGAAAAAAAAAAAGAAAGAAAACAAGAATGAGTGAATGAATGAATGAATTTTAGGCAATCTGGGTTACACAGCAAGACCATGGCTCAAAAATCAAACAAACTGGACCTAGTGGTGCATGCATTTAATCCTAGCACTTAGGAGGCAGAGACAGGCCAATTTCTGGGAGTTTGAGGCTACCCTAGTCCACATATCGATTTCCAGAACAACCAGAGAAGTACATAGAGGTACACAAATAATCTAAAACCAAAACAAAGACAACGACAAAACAAAACCAAAGTCAACAGAGCCGGGTTGGAGGTACAGCTCAGTGGTAGAATCTGTGCTTACCATCCTGGAGGCCCTGGGTTTGATGGGGGGGGGGGTGAAGGAAAAGAAACAACGGTCAATCTACACCTCCCAGCCTCCTTGGGCTCATCATTCTTTATTAGAAGGCCTAGGCTTATCCCTTCAATGTAGACAAAGTGAGACCCAGGTCCTGAACCCTGTCTGTTAGCTTACAGGCCATTCCATTAGGCTCCTCCCAGGGACCTGGTGTCATCACCTGCTGCAGCCAACTGCTTCCGGTGTGAGCTTCCTATAGAAGGACGCTCCCCTGTTCCAGCTCCCTCTGTTCCCTCCTGTTCCCCACCGGTCTCTCCCCCCCCCCCTTTCTTTCGTCCTTCTCTGCTCCTGTCTGCCTTTACCTTTCTCCAGGTCCTCACCACCCTCCTATCCCCCAAACAACCCTCCTGTATACCAGATCTGTGGCGTGACGTAATCCCTCAGGGGGACACCTTGGCACGGGCCTGCCAGGTACCCCCTTGCCGTATTATATTTCATAACATGTCTCTTTGGGAATCTCAAGGGCAGTAGCATGAAATGTTTAAAAGTGTTATGTTGGAGTTGTAGGTCACTTCCTGCTGCTGCTGCTGCTTGATGCTGCAGTGCAGACAGTAGTCAACTTCGAAGTGCCTCGGTTTCCCTGTATATAAAATGAAGTGATGGCTTCCTCATTCCTAGGAGTAGTGTGGTGACTGGGTGAGTAGCAATATTATATGTGGTACTTTCTCTGTGTGTATATGTGCATGTGTGTGTACACACATGCCGTGGCATTTGTGGAGAGATTAGAAGACAACCTGGGGTGAGGGGAGTCAGTTCTCTCCTTTGACCGTGTAGGTTCCCAGAATGGATTCAGGTCATCAGGTTTGGCGGTAAATGGCTTTACCCACGGAGCCATCTCACAGGACTGAATTATCAGTAATACCACAGCAAGCACTTAGAACTGTGTCTGGGGCATGGTCACTCTTTTGGGTCCCCTGGTCACCACTGCTTCTGGGTATCTCTCAGCCACTGCTCATGTTCCTTCTCAATGCTAGGGATACTTTGTTAGAGATATAGATTGGCTTTCTGCTTCCTCACATCTCACTTTTCCCAGTCCCAAATTCTAAAAACCATTTCTCTCCAGTCCTCATCGTGGTCTATCTAAATTCTCCATGAACAAAGATTTATCTTTCACATACAAAGAAGCTTTGGAGGTAGTTTCTTTTTTCTTTTCTTTCTTTTTCTTTCTTTCTTTTTTTTTTTTTCAAGACAGGGTTTCTCTGTGTAGCCCTGGCTGTCCTGGAACTCACTCTGTAGACGAGGCTGGCCTTGAACTCAGAAATCCTCCTACCTCTGCCTCCCAAGTGCTGGGACTAAAAGAGTGTGCCACCACTGCCCAGCTGGAGGTAGTTTCTTAACCAATCATTTCTCTTATTGTCAGGACCCAAAGACACTCAAGAGACCCAGGATGAAGGAAAGGTACCCTGTACAGTACCTAAGAGAGAAGTCCTCTGTGCAAAGTATTGTACCCTCAGAAACCCTCTCTAGGCAAACACAGAAAGCCACAGAGATGAAGGTAGTCTCCTGTTGCTTGCTTTGCATAATTTGCAGAAATAAACCCACAAGATGGGGAGTTAAGTTTTCTGGGGTTGCTACATTGACTTGCTCAGGATGCAGCTTCCCAAAGCCTGACTTTCCTCAGGCTTTACATGGGATTTGTTTTCTAGCTGCCAGAGAAGGCAGCTAAAGGTAATTTATGTTAATTTTTTCCTTTCTGGTCCATTAACTTTTGTGATGTTAATATAATGTGTGGAGCTTCCTGTTACACAAGCCCTTACATCCATCCACAGTGCGCTGCTGGGGGTTGAGGGGTGGAACCGGGAGAGCTGTTCCTACAAGTACCAGAGCCCTGGGACCCTGGGTTTGCTCTACCAGCCTGCCCTTGCCCCAACTGCCTGCAGAGATGCGCTACTGTTGCAGACAGGAGAGGGTGTGGGAGGATGTAGCTTTGACTAATTCAACTGAAAGTGGGTTTTGTGTGTGTGTGCGCGTGTATGTGTGTGTGTGCGTGTCCACTGCAGGAATTACAGATGAGAGTTCGGTGGGTCCTGAAACTCCCCAGTGGGCAAAGATCCCTAAACAGGTTCTATCTAGGGTCCTTGTATAGCCAAGCTACAAGAAGTTCAGTTGGTAGAATGTACTGAAGGTGTGGATGGAGGTCCTGAAGCCTGGGGAGTAGCAAACACTCTGTGAGCATCTAAAACATTAACTTCCTCTCTTGAGGGGCCATAGAATGGAATTCGTGAACAAATAAAACATATTTTTTGTCATAAAGGTCCTATAATGGGTTGTTGTGGATGATAGAGAATCCCAATTATAGTCAGTTCTGTTTTGAGGTGACGTGTGTGAGCCTAAAAATCACCCAGGTATGCAAAATTCCTCAGGACATGAGAAAAATGGAGTCAGGGGCACAATTCTGGAAAAAAAAAAATTGTTAATGACACCAAAGATCTTACAAAGTCTAAAAGCCTGAAATATATGTAGACCTGCTTTACAGGGGTCAAATCATCAAGCCGGGTATGATGGCTCCTGCCTGGAATCCCAGCACCAGGCATAGGCAGGATCACAAATTCAAGGTCAGCCTAAACTGTAAACTCCTCTTCAAAAGGGCTGGGACTGCAGGCAGGCACCTCACCCACAGAAGAATTTCCTGCATTTCCCAGGTGCTCCTTGTGAAGGAAGTGGTGCTGAACAGAAGTCATGACATTTGCTTATTTGCTCAAATTGCTTTCTAAGGTATCAGTTCTCTTCCAGCAAACATAGCTCCAAACCCAGCCTTATAAACCAAGCATGCACATATGGTGGGTCATGCCTGAGATCAGCACATGGAAGGAAGGGGAGGAAGACTGCTTCAAGTTTCTGTCTAGCCTGGTCTAAATAGCCAGTTAGTTCCAAGCAGCCAGGATAGAAAAATAAATACTGTAGACCAGTGCTATCCCATAGGGCTCTGTCTAATATGGTGGTCATTGGTCACATGTGGCTATTGTGGCTATTGAGCACTTAAAATGGGTAAGACTGAGGAATGAAATTTTATTTAATTACTGCTTATATTTAAGCTAGGTGTGGTAATTCATGCCTATAATCCTAACTTTTTAGGAAGCTGAAGCCAGACGATACCACACATTCAAAATCAGCTTGAGATATAGAACAAGATTCTGTCTTTAAAAAAAAAAAAAAAAAAAAAGTGGGATGCTATTTGGTGGTGGCTCACATCTTTAATCTCAGCACTCAGGAGGCAGAGGCAGGCTGATCTCTGGGTTCGAGGCCAGCCTGGTCTACAGAGTGAGTTGCAGGACAGTCAAGGCTACAAAGAAAAAGCCTGTCTTAAAAAAAAAAAGCAACAACAACAAAAAACCCCAAAAAACAAAAAGTGGAGGAAGTGTCGAGACTGGGGGATGGTTTATCGTGTTAGAGAACTTACTGCACATGGACGAGGACCTGTGTTCAAGTTTCCAGCACTCACATAAAAACATGGACGTGGCCACATCTTTGTAATCCCAGGGATGTTAGGGGTAGAGATGAGAGAATCCCTGGCACTTTCTTGCTGCGGGTCTGTTTGGCTCTCCTGTCTCTAGGAATGCAGAGGTGTCAGAACAGAACATCTGACATCCTCCTCTGGCTTCTGGCTACATGGGACCCTGCCTCCAAAAAAAAAACCAAAAAAGGTGTGGGAAGGCAGAGGCAAGTGAATCTCTGAATTGGAGACCAATTTGGTCTACAGAGCAAGCTACACAGAGAAACCAATATGTGTGGGGGGAGGGGAGGAGAGGGTGGACAAAGTGGGGGAGTTGTGGAGTACGTGTTTTTGTTATGGGGTAAAAGCTCCAAAAATGCCCATTTCCCTTTTCTCTGAATTAGTCAAGGCCATCCTGGGACCTATCTGTGTGGTATATGACTGGGCGTCTCCTCAGGCTTGACCTGAATTCTTCACTGCTTGCTCCGGTCCCTTCACTGGCTTTTTCTTCCCTGCATTAATTCTAAGCACCTGCTCGTTATTAAAGCAAATCTCTTTACCTAGTATCTCCTGATCCAAACAAGCCGCTGTAAATAGCAAGTGTGCTCCCTGTGACGAAGCACTATTGGCATTTAGCTCTTTAAAGGTTAATGGCCAGGGCCATGCCTTCTGAAACCTTGGCCCGCAAGGCTCAGTAGACGGAATTGCAACAGCAGGGAGGTGGGGCTGAAATACAGGGTGGGGGTTGGGGGGTCAGCGATCAAAGGCCTGCAGAGTACAGTGGAGACTTTCTGTAAAGAGAATAGCAATAATCTGGGGTGTGTGTGTGTGTGTGTGTGAGAGAGAGAGAGAGAGACAGACAGAGACAGAGAGACAGAGACAGACACTGGACACTGGAGGCCCCCAGCCAGAGAGGTAACTGGGCTGTGGCTTCAGTCTGCCTCATTCACGGACCAGTTTCTTATTGTGGATCTTTCTGGACAGCAAGAGCTCCTGAGAGGACTTGCTGTGATAATTTGGTGCCTGATCATGCTTCAGTTGCAATTTATTTAAAGTCAACAACAGGGTGTCTGTCTTTTGCAAGCAGATTCCCAGCTCTTGAGTCTCCTCCGGCTGGGTTGTGGGTTGTTTTTTTCGTTCTTTTTTTTTATCTTGATGAAAAAGAAGTTAAATTTCACACTTATTATAGCACCTGGCGTCTGACAGCCCCCAGAGGCTGTATAAAGGCAAATGAAATGGAACCCTTTGCACTACTGTAAACAGGGAAGAGGAGGGACCAGACCCCTGATCCCTTCTCCACAGGAGACAAAGGGTAGTACCTGTCTTACCTCTGAAACCGCAAAGAGCTGTGACTGGTCCTCAGTGAGCCCTTGGCTCAGAGTGTCTCTCCGAGGGCAGGATCTGCATGAGAAATGGGTCAATGAGGCCTGAGCTGCTGCAAATGAGGTGCAAGGACCGGGTGTGCTTAGGTTCCCACACTCAGACAACGATCTGTCAGGGATGCTGGGCTCCTCGTTGCAAATGCCCTCAGGGAATAAGGTTGGCCCTGGGGTGGGAAGTGGGTTCAGGATTTGGGGTACGGCTTGACGGAGAAGTGTTAACAGCCTGGTACCCTGCTCCTGTCCAGCCAATCCCTCCATCTCTTCTTGTCTGACTGGGAAAATCACAGGCCTTATGCTTGTTTGTTTGTCTGGGTCTCTCTGTGTAGCCCTCACTGTTTGGCCTGGAACTCATAGAGATCCTCCTGCCTCTGCCTTCCATTAATTCATTTTTCTTTTTTGAGGTTTCACACTCACTATTCAGCTGGATAGAGACCCCAGGGCTGCCTGAGTCTACCTCCCCCACTTTGAGTCTACAGCCACATTGCTGCTGCACTTGCTTTTTATGTGACTCAGGTCCTCATGCTTGCCTGCTGAGCAGGTTACCAGCTGAGTCATCTCCTCAGTTCTTTCGTTTTCTCTCTCTCTCTCTCTCTCTCTCTCTCTCTCTCTCTCTGTCTCTCTCAGGTTTTCATATGTAGCCTAGGTTAAAGTTAGAATCATTAGAATCATCTGGCCTCAGCCTCCCAAGGGCTGGGATTATAAGTGTTTCCATGAACGTCGCCTTCTATCTTGTCTTCTCTGGACTACACTGAAATATGAAACAATGGTAGGGACTTAACGCCAAATCTTAGGTCATGCCCTGGGGTAGGGAGGAGGTTCAATGGCTCTGGGTACTTCATGGGATAGAAAGCTGCAACAAAAAGGGAACCTTGAAGCTGAGATGGTGGCACACACCTGTAGTTCCAGTGCTCAGGGGCTGAAGCAGGAGGACCGTGAGTTAGAGGCCAACCTGAGTTACAGAGTGAGACCCTGCCTCAAAAATATTAAAAAAATCGAAAATGCAAGGTAGAGGGCTTGGTACTGAGAGTCTAGTCCAGTGATTCAGCTCTAAGCATATGCGGTTCTGTGCCCCAGCATGGAGATAAATCAGTATTTGAGTGCACGCTTCCTTTAGGTCCTCCAAGAAAACTCCCTGGGAAGTATTTGCACAGCAGTGATGGAAAAAGCAATCTAGTGAGGCAGAGAGATTGAATTAGAGGAGGCCAAGGAAGCTGCCAAGTTTGGAGCCCACTCAGAGAGCAGGAATTCCAAATTTAAAACCCAACTCTAACCTTTGCATGCCTAAGTTCCATTTATTCTTGGCAAGCTAATGTCTTTTGTTCATGGAGAGAGTGGAAGCTTTAAGGGACTCAGAAAAAACCCCTCTCACGGTGGATCACGCTCACAGAGCCACAGGGAAGGAGTGACTGCAAACGGATAAGGGAATGATGGCTTATTCTTTTCCTCTGCATTGTACAAGGGAACATAAACTGGGTGGGGGATGCCAAGGGAAAGAGTGGTGTAGCATCCCAGCCAACAGTGAGCGTGGAGAGCAGCTTCAGAGCCATATTGTAGCACTGTCTGTTGGGCCCAACGGGAGATGCTGGCAGGAAGGTGGACTATGGTACCCATGAAATAAGCAGAACACCTGGGCCACTGAGGAGGGGGTAACAGGTAAAGGCTTACTTATTACCCTGTGACAAATTATAACATGGTAGTTTAAGAGACAGACCTTGTCAGTCATGCCTGTAATCCCCAGCCCTCAGGAGGTAAAGTCAGGAGCATTACCATGAATTTCAGGTCAGAAATTAGAGAGCAGGGTAGTACTGAGGTGGCACTGTCTGGGGCTGCAGCTATCAGAAGCTTGAGTGGGTGGAGGATTCACTCCTGAGTCACTGACATCATTTGTTAGAAGTCTCGGTTTATTCATAGAGGTGTCTATTAGAGTTTTTATTGCTGTGATAAACACCTGACCAAAAGCAGTTTGGGGAGGAAAGGGTTTGTGTCATTGTACATTTCTAGGTAACTGTCTTAGTCACTGTTCTATTGCTGTGAAGAGACACCATGACCAACTCTTATAAAGGAAATCACTTAGCTGGGGCTGGCTTACAGTTATCAGAGGTTTAGTCCATTATCATCATGGCCGGACCAGGAGACACTCAGGCAGACATGGTGCTGGAGAAGTAACTGAGAGTTCTATGTCCGCATCCGAAGGCAGTGGGGAGAGAGGGCCACTGGGTCTGGCTTGAGGTTTTGAACCCAACAAGGCCCAGCCCCAGTGACACACTTCCTCTAACAAGGCCACACCTTCTAATCCTTCCTAACAGTGCCACTCCCCCGTAACTATTCAAATATATGAGCCTATGGGGGCCACTGCTATTCAAACCACCACAGTAACAGTCCATCACTGAAAGGCAGGAACTCAAGACAGGAACCTGGAGGCAGGAGCTGACACAGAGGCGGTGGAGGAGTGCTGCTTAATGGATTACTCTCCATGGGTTGGTTGCTCAGCCTGCTTCCTTATAGCACCCAGGACCACCAGCCCAGGAGTGGCACAATCCACAGTGAGCTAGGCCCTCCCATATCAATTATCAATCAAGAAAATGTACCACAGGGTTGCCCACTGACCAGTCTGGTGAGGGTATCTTCTCAGGTTGAAGTTTCCTCTTCTGAAAAACTCTAGCTTATATCAAGTTGGCATACAACTTAGTCAGCACAAGGTACTCGTGATACAGCAAGTGAATTCTAGAACAAATGATGGTGAAGATAAAGTGATCTTTTATTTATTTCTAAGATTTAAATACATTTTATGTGTATGTGTGTGCCTGAGTGCACCAAGTGTATGCAGGTGCCAATGGAGGCCTGAATAGGGCACCAGAGCCCCTGCAACTGGAACAGAGGCCTGTGAGCTTCCTGATGTGTCAGAAATTAAACTCAGGTCCTCTGCAAGAGCAGCAAGTGTGCAGCCACTGAGCCATTTCATTAGCCCCTAATATCTGTGGGATCCAGAACAGGGCATGGATCCCCTGGAATTGGAGTTACAAGCTGCCTAGTCCTCTGCAAAAGTAGTGCTCAATCTTAGATCTCATTAGCGGCTCTTGTAGATGACCCAGGTTTGGTTGCCAGCACCCACAAGGATGGCTTACAACCATCTGTAGCTCCAGTTCCATGGTATCTGACAACTTCTGGCCTCCATGGCCACCAGGCATGCAGGTGGTGCATACACATATATGCAAGCAAACGCTCAAACACATAAAGTGAGAAATAATCCTCATAAGCTAATCTTAGAAGAGACACAGCATGATTTCTGCTCTATGCTCTTGGTCACAAAGGTCAGCTCTGGCAGTGTGTGGAACTATACCAGATGTGTCTACCAGCTGGGGGAGATTGATGGAAACTGGGTACCACAGAGGGGAAGGACATTGAAATCAGTACAGCTGGTTCTAGGGTCCTGTTTGCTGTCTGGTTTAGAAAAGGGCAATCTTCAAGGATAGCTCCAATCGCCATAATCTGAAAGTTGTAGAATCGTGTCTTATTTTTTCCTGGTCCTCTGGTGCCTGGCCTACACCTGGTGTATAGCAAGTAAACCCCTCCATAATGTTGGCTGAGTAGTGAGATGCGAAGGAAAAACGCAGAAACAAGGAAGCAAAACTGGTAAACTGGGTTAGGGTCCTGAGTTTGAGATCCAGGTCTGGTTACTTGTGTCTGTTCTAGGGCTATGTAGGCAGAGGGAGGAGGATGGGAAATGTAACACCAGGCTAGGCCACACAGAAGGTTCCAGGCGACACTGAGGTATGAGATTCTCGAAACCAAGCAGCATCAGCAACAAAAAGGTTCTGAGTTTAGATTCTGGACTTTGTTTCATGAAAAGTTACCCCTACAGGTGAGCAGAGGCACACATAGTCCCGGTGCCTGCTGCTTCCTCTTTAACAACTGATAATAGTCTCTGAGAAGGCAAGCTCACCTGTTGGAAAGAGACCAGTATCCAGTGTACATCCAAAGAAAAACGACGAATGCATGGTCATTTAGAGACATTTTCAGGTGGCAAACAGGGATGTTTAAGGCAACTGAGGCAGAGCTCCATTCTGCTTTGACTCTTCTGGGAGTGATGTCAGACTGGGGCTATTTACTTTGAGGAATACAAACTCTCTCCACCTGGCTCAGGTAAAGGGAACTGACAGGAAGGCTTTGGAGTTGTAGCAGGCATACTTCAGCTGGAATCCTTCCAGGTCCCCAGTGCTGCTGCTGCAGGCCAGATGCTGTTACTCACTGCAAAGCTAAGAGCTCTGCTGAGGTTTTGCTCTGGCCACAGGAAGATATTTGATTTGTGTACTGAGCAAGAAGGAAGTGTTTGCGTTAAAGGTTTCAGCTCAGGAAGTAGCTCTCACTAGTGGCAGAAACACTGCTTGGGAGGTCAAAGCCCAGATTCCTTCCTCCTCAGCTGGGCTAACTCTGAGGTATGTTCTGCAGTGCCTTCCAGAGTTCCCCAGCAGATTTAGGCTCTGGTAACTTTTTTTTTCTTTCTTTTTCTTTTTTTTTGAGACAGGGTTTCTCTGTATAGCCCTGGCTGTCCTGGAACTCACTCTGTAGACCAGGCTGTCCTTGAATTTAGAAATCTGCCTTCCTCTGCCTCCCAAGTGCTGGGACTAAAGGTGTGCGCCACCACTGCCCGGCTTTCATGTTTCTTAGTTTTTTGGAGACAGTATGTTTGAAGTCAGGCTCCTTTTGAACCTGGAACTCTCTTAAAGTGTTGTCATTACAGGCATGTGTCACTACGGTTTTGGTTTTCCTGCCTCCCTGTCCCTATGGCTGTGGTAAAACATCCTGACTGAAAACTTGATGAGGAAAGGGTTTATTTAATCTTACAGTTTGTGGTCCATCATCCAGGTAAATCAGGACAGGGATGGATGCAGAGGACACGAAAGAGTGGTGCTTACAAGCTTGCTACCCCTGGCTTACTCAGAGTCTTATAAAACCCAGGACCACCAGCCCAGGACCATCTGTCCAAAAGCAGCACAGCCCACACTGGGCAGCTGAGTTCAGTGACATCAGGAAACTGTTTTTTTTTTTTTTTTTTCTTTTTCTTTTTCTACTTTCACTTTTGGTTCACTGGCAACTGAGAGGGTATGTTCAAACACGGGCTGTCTTGGGTGTGTGGCAACTGACAGGGTGTATTCCTACATGGGCTGTCCTGGAACTCCAGACACACTGTCTCTGATTTGAGTTCTTCATATTCTAGAGGCTGAAATGTGGGGCTGGGGCTTGGCAGTAGCCTAGGTTTTAAATGTCAGCAAAGCCCTCTGGGCCTTACAGGAGATAAGGCCAGGCCTTCACAAGCGATTAGCCAAGACTCTGGGTTGGCTGAGGATAAAGCTCCTCTGCCCTTCCCCCCAGAGCAGCCTCTTGGTGTCATGGCTCCTAGAACCCACTAGAAAAAGGCTGGGTTTGAAGGTCCCGTGGGTTGGGACCTGAAAGAGAGAGGAATAAGCCCAAACGGCAGACGGATGGTTTCTGGGTGGGCAGACTACTGTGTTCATGCACACACAGACACTGAGCGCTCCCATCCACTCCTTATTAGGTACCCACAGGACGCCAGACCCATCCTGAGGCTGTCCTGATAAGCAAAGTCAGCCTGCTGCTGGCTCAGGAAGTCACCAGTTCCCCATTAAGGCAATCAGCATTGTTTTTCTGTTCTGAGGGGCCAGTAACAATCACTGAGGCAGCAGGTATTCCACATGTTTGTCAGGCTGCTGCCTTTGCAGGGGATGGGTTTACAGGGCAGGGGGTGTCTACCGAATGGCTATGGCTCTCTTTCATGCCCCCTTTCAGGTTCCTGACCCCAAGGGAGGGTGATCAGTTTACATACCTGGGCAGTGCTTATCACCTCTGCAGTTTCTTCACATAGTGAGTGGGACTCAGAGGGGACAGGTGCTGATGGTTGGCCTGAAGTTCACTATATAGCCATGGCTGGCCTAATGCTATGCTGGCCTTGAACTCAGAGACCTCTCCCTACTGGGATTAAAATTTTGTGTCACCATACCTGGTTGCTGTTGTTTTAAGTGTGTGTGTGTGTGTGTGTGTGCGCACGTGCATGTGCCAGTGGGCATGGCACCTGTGGGGAAATGAGGCAACCTTGGTTTTGAGTCCTCAGGTGCCATCTGTCTTCCTTTTGTTTTAGACAGGGTCTTTCATTGGCCTGGAACCTCTTTCCCATGATCTAGGATAGCTGGCCTGTGAGCTTCCAGGGATTGTCAAAGGATTGGTAGTGGCTTAGGACCCCAGGACCAAGTTCTCAGCACCCAGAGAGAAAGGGCAGGGAATAGAACACAGAGACAGGAGACAGAGGATGAAGGAGAAGGGGAACAATTGAGAGGGGATAGGGATATTTGTCCTGGAGGTAGGGACAAAGGACTGCCTCTGGGTAGAGAGGAGGCAGACATGGCCCATAGGCAAATGGCAATTTACAAAGGTACAAGGGGAAACCCCCGAGTTAGAATGAGGTGTTTAATTTTAGTTGGGCATGAGCTAAAGGGGGCTTTTGATCACTGGACTTCAATACTTTGATAGCTGTACCCTAGTATTCAGTCTCAGGAGGAAGAATTGACCAAATAAGGGAAGACACCTCGGTGGCTAGCTTCAGGGATGTAATCTAATGGTTTTTAGGAAGGCAGAAGGAATGAGGAAGAAGGGCTAGGCTTGTCATAGCCATGCCTGCCTCGATGGCCAGAGTCTCTGCCTCCCATCCCACAGTCACTGGGATCATAGGCAAATGCAACATTTCCCCCCTCCTGTCTTCTTTTGAAACGGGGTTTCTCTATGTAGACCAGGCTGGCCTTGAACTCAGAGATCCCCATGCTTCCGCCTCAAGTGCTGGCATTAAAGGTGTGCCCCACCATACCTGGCCTGTCCCTGGCTTTTTACCAGAGCTCTGGGGCCGTAGACCCAGACCTTCATAGGAACTTCATAAGCTGAGTCATCTCCCCAACCTCTTTGTTTTTAAACTCATCATGTGACCCAGGCTGGCCTTTAATTCAGGGCAATCCTTCTGTGTCAGCCTCATGAGTGCTGGGATTATAGGCATGTTCCAGGATGTCTGGCTCAGTCTTTACTGATGTCTACCAAGAGCCGCAGGGTCCAAGAGATGCCTCCTTGAAACAAGGATGTCTCCTTGTTTCTGCTGAGGAGAAACAAAGCTATCTAAATACAAACTATGTGCTCATCATTCCCAAGACTCTAACGGCTCTGTAGTCACATGGGGTCCAGGACAAAGATGTTCATTCTTTCTCTTCACTAGCTTCTCAGAACACAGATGATGATCTCAGGCTCTCTCATGAGTGACAGTGCCATTACCACCCTTTCTTTTGACACTGATAGGACAAATGACAGTGAGGTACCATGAGTTGTGTTCTCTTGGGACATGACCACCCTATTAATTCTGTGGCCATATAGGGCCTCTGGGATCAGGTTATCTGGCCAGGACATTTCATAACTCTCCTTAGGAGATGAAAGCCACCTAGCCTACTATGTCAAAGGTTCTTTTTTCTTTTCTCTCTCTTTTTTTTCTTTTTGGTTTGTTTCTGCCTCAGGCACATTTTAATTTTTGGAACCCAAATATAAGGGAAATCTTATTTGCTCCATTCCGACTCACGTACAATTAAACACACTTGTTCCCATCTGTGTCTGTATACATCTGCATACATTTAGCTATGGCATTGCTCTTAATTTTGGAAAATGATGTGCCTGGTATTATATTTTTATCTGGAGTACCAAACTGTCTGTGAAGACCAGTGGGTGTTCACCCCACCCCACCCCCGTGATGACTCACTCAGGCTTCTCTTGGGGAGGTACTTTTCTTCCACAGACAGGACCTCTAGACCTTCACACGCAGTACTGGTATTTATGGCTGCCTGGCTTAAGGCTCCAGCTGCCAGTCTTAGGGTGCTCTGCCCATCCTGGCACCAGGTCTCATTGTTTCAGAGAAGCTCGGCCTTGACTCTTTATACTCCTTGGAGCCAGCTGCTTGGCTGGATTTAGAGGTGAGAGTTGGGGCTTGCAGTTCTCAAGAAAAGGAACACGAAAAGAGTGATGCCAGCTTGCTGTGGCCCCATTCCACCTAGCCAGGAGGAGAGAAGAGCAGATTGTATTGTTCAAAGGGATATGGTGGTACCTGCCTCACCTCTACCTAAAATCACCCACACTGTGGCTGTCTTAAAAAGTAAAAGGGGGTCAATCCCAGCACTCGGGAGGCAGAGGCAGGCGGATTTCTGAGTTTGAGGCCAGCCTGGTCTATAGAGTGAGTTCCAGGACAGCCAAGGCTACACAGAGAAACCCTGTCTCAAAAAACAAAACAAAACCCAAAATGAATGAAGGAAGGAAGGAAGGAAGGGAGGGAGGGAGGAAGGAAGAGGGCTGCAGAGAAGGCTTAGCTGTTAAGACCATTTGTTGTTGTTCCAGAGGACCTGATTTCAATTCCCAGCATCCATTATTAGATGGTTCAGAAGATCCTGTAACTTCAGATTCAGGGGATCCGATAGTCTCTTCTTCACTCTGCACTTATCTTTCCACAGACACACCCACTCTCACACAAAAACACATGTGCCCATAAAATTAAAAAAACCAAACCTTTTAGTTAAAATTTTTAATTAAAAATACTTTTCAAGCAATTTATTTTGATTATGTTCTTTACCTTCCTCCATCTCCTCCCAGATCCTCCCCACACAAACTTCATGTTCTCTTCCTCTCTCTGAAGAAAAGGCAAAAACAAAAACCAAAAATATGAAAATCAAAGCAAACAAAAGACCGGTGAGACAAAAATAATAGTAACAAAACAAAATGAAACAAAAAGCACATAAAAACATGGAGTCCAAGTTGTGTTGGCCAAGTACTCTAGGCATGGGGCCTGCCCTGGAGAGTGGCTGATATACCTACTCCATGAGAGGACACTGATTTTTCCTTTCCCAGCAGGTATCAATTGCCAATAGCTTCTTGGTTAGGAGGGGAGTCTGTCTACTTCCCCATCTCACTACTGGAATTCTGTCTGGTTTGAGCCTGTGTGCATCATCACCACCTGGCAGGAAGAGTGCTGGTGCAACATCCAGCTGGGTAGTTAGCTCTGCTTCCTACAATTGTCTTCATGGGACATCTGAGAGTGCATTTCATGGCTGCCATATTTGTACTGGCTAAGAGATGGCCTCCAAGACTGCCTAGGTTATTTCCTGATGGAACCGAATTTTTCTTTTTCTCTTTTTCTCTTTGGCTTTCATTCTCATTCTCTTGTAGATAAGAGTCTCATTCCAGTGAGTGCCTGGAATTCACTCTGTAGCTCAGGTTGGCCTCTAACCCATGGTGATACTTAGCCTTAGCTTGTCAAGTGTTGGGATTATAGGTATGAGCCAATATGCCCAGTTTGCTTGTGCTTCTTTATCCATAAAACAGGGGTGCCACACCACACATGACTCACCAGCTAGTACAAGTTGTTAGCGTATGGCCAGCTATCAAGCAGGCAGTTTGCTTAGCATTATGCAGCTACCATGATAATGCTGTAGAGAGATTAGTTCACAGGGTCTCCCAACAAACCCTTTGCTTTAGGGAATGATTTCTCCATTTAGAGCTGGGGTCCACAACCAGCGCTCTGTAGTTACAGGCAGCACAGGGAGTGTTGCGGTGTCCAGCTCAACTGCCAGGCAATGCGAAATTCTTATCAACTCTTTGCCTGTGATGCTGGCTCTGGCTCTAATCACCTAAGAGGTTATTTTTTGTTGTTGTTGCTTTTTTTTTTCTTTTCTTTTTTGAGACAGGGTTTCTCTGTGTAACAGAGCCCTGGCTGTCCTGGACTCACTTTGTAGACCAGGCTGGCCTTGAACTCAAAAGAGATCTTCCTGCCTCTGCCTCTCAGGTGCTGGGATTAAAGGTGTGCGCCATCAAAACCAAAACCCCCGTAACTGGTTCTCTGTCTTTAGCAATAGCCCTTCCTCCTCGTTATCAAAGCTGCTTCCATCTTTGGCATCATCAGTATCTTACAAAATGGCTTTATTAAAAGCAACTAATTATCCATTCTGCTGTTTTACATTTTAGACAACAATAATTACAGACTTCTAGAAGCTTAGCAACTCAAGCTTGATAAGCCAGTTTAGGGCTCCAAGGTAGCATAATAAGGCAGAACTGTAGAGCAAGTCTCCCCTGCACCCCACAATCCAATCACTATGAGATAAGGGTTGGGGATGGGCTTGGTGGAGTGAGAACTTCTTTGGACTTCTGATTGATCCTACCTACCAGTGTGGTTACAGACCTGCTCCTGAACTCCTCTTAATACCTTCTTCCCCTTGGGAGTCCGGAGGTGGTGAGCATAGGTCGCGCCCCCTCTTTCTGCTGAGTTAGCAGAATTTAATATGCTATTTTTCTGGTGTTGTCTATAGGGAGAGGCTATGGATCCACTGTAGTATTAGGTTTACCAACCCTTCCTCCCACTGCCATAAAAATGACCACAGTTTCCTAATTTATATTTCTCTAAACCACATCAATCAAGAAACAGTAAGGCAGCTGTTGCATGCTGGCTACCTGTGGTGTGCTGGGGCCAAGGAGGTAAATGGATGCTTTTCCTTATGAACTCAGACAAGTGAAACAGGTGCCTTGCAATACATGGAGGGGAGTCTTGATAGAGGCATGTGCCAGGACTCAGCGGGAGGACTTCAGAACATGTAAGAGCAGTGAGAATAAACGTGGTGACAAGGACAACGGCATGGCTGGGAGAGGAAGGGAGATGGTCCAGAATGAAAGAACAAGGTGCCTCCATCATCAAGGCAGATCTAAAGACCTCTGGACCTCCACCCTTGCAAGGCCCGAGAAGTGAGTATAGGAATGGAATGATATGAGCTGGGAATGCATGACAGGGACGCTAATCCCTCACATCTAACAAGCACCAATCGTCTTTCTAGGAACTGAGCTAAACAGTGAACAAAAGGAACAGACAGGTTATTGCTTTCAGGCCACATCCTAGAGGGAAAAGCCCAACAACCAGCAAGCAGATGAAGACGTGATTTCAAATGGTGACATGTGCCATGAAGAAAATACATAGCGGTGAGATAGGAGTGGCTGAGTGACTAGGCAGGTCAGAGCTACTAACAGGTAGATACAGGAAGAAAGAGCCATGTGCTAGAGGACAGATGGTGGGAAAAAGCAGAAAAGAACCCTGCAGACCAGGCTGTTTATTCAGATTTACCTTATGGCTGAGACATTTGAGGCAGGGAGGGCATCTCAGACTATTTCAGTTTAGAAATCTCATGCTGGTCTCAGCCTCTGTGGATACAGAAGCTATCTTTTCCTCCCCATCCTTAAATGTAAAGTTTCTTGATGGTTGGGGTGGTCAGAAGAAACTTCATTATCAAATAAGAGCTACCCCAAGGGCATGGAAGCCAGAGGGCTGGCCCTGTCCTTTACAGGCTGTGGCATAGGGTGAGCTAGCTGGGCAGGGCTACAGAGCTCACCCCAATGGTGCGGGTGCAGGAGAGCTAGCAGGCTGGCGAGCTCAGCTTCCACCCAAGCCAATATCCAGGGCTTTGAGTTGGCCGACCCTACCATCTACAACATCTGTGAACTGCTGGAGTGTGTGAAGGGGCCGGTCCTGCAGATCCAAGCTGCAGGATCTCCGTGACACAGGGCAACACCACAATATCTGAGAGGAGTCCTGGTGAAGATCCAGTATTGACAGTGTCGCAGAAGCCAGAGGCCTTGAACCAGACCAATGACTCACTGCAATGAACATTTGCAAGTGAAGACAGAGGGATGTACTGTGGGACACACTGAAGCTTCCACAACAAAATGTCTCGTTTGTTTGTTTTAATTTATTTTTTATTTTCTTTTGGGGGGGGAGTTGCAGGGGCAGAGGGCAGACATGAAGCAATGGGGAAATGAGTCAGACTGGGGTGCATGGTGTAAAATTCACGAAAAATCAATTAAAAAGTCTTTGGTGCAAATACCCAGACATATAACTGAAAAGTGAAGGTGAGAAAGGCTAAAGCAGACAGCAGTCGTATGTGTGTGTGTGTGTGTGTGTGTGTGTAAGGAGTACAGCATTACCTTAAGCAAATTAATGGTTAGAGACAATCTATCCCTATCTAAAAGGACCGTGTATGATGGAGAGCTATGGAATTGGGAGCGCTGGGGCAGGGCAATCCCAGAGGCTGGCTGACACTGTAGGTAAATGACTGAATGATTCCTGCTGGTCCAGTGCACAGAAGCGGTAATGAGGTGACCACTGTCACTTGCTAAACTGGTTTTCGTTTAGCTCAGAAAATGTCAGTAGGGATTCACTAAGGACTTAACAGGCACGCTCAGCAGGATCCACTGTTAGATGAGGTGTGGTACCCTGTGGTATAGTCCCGCCTCTTGCCTATGGCCAGAGCAGTTTCCAACACTCATCCGTCCAGGTCACTGTCCTGTTCAACATCTGCATCAGATGCTATACAGAACCATGTGTATGCTAACCCCAGCGCCACACACCACCAGGCATGTGTTGGTTTGTAATCCTAGCACCTGGAAAGTGGAGGCAGGAAGGCCAGGAGTAAGTTAAGGTTATCCTCAGCTACGTGGCAAGTTGGAGGCCAGCCTGGTCTATATGAGACCCTGTCTTTAAAAACCAAACTCATACAAAGCTGTTTAGCAGTGCTGGGGATGATGTTCAAAAGACTCTCTTAGTGTGGCTCTCTTAGCTGATGATGTCACTGTTTCCATTCTCTTGGACTCCTGCATTCCCATGTTGCAGCCAGCCATACTTTGCCGATTGCTGTCCCCCAGTGCACCATGTCTACTCCCTGTGCCTCTGACGCTGTTCTGGGATGCCCCTTTCCTTCGTAATTCCCCTTCATCGAGCTAACAGCTGTTCTTCTTTGGGGATTTGGCTCAGAAGCCGGAACCTTTCCCAACCCACAGCACGCTTGCCCTAACTTCTTTCCCAGCACCGGGCAGGCGTTAGCTCAGTTTCTCCTGAATCCTCTTCCATTATTCCAGGTCCGCTATATACTCCATCTCCCTTACCACTCAGTAAATGCCATGCGGGCAGTGCCTTATCTGTTTATTCTACTACTATATCACAGGAGTTTATAATGGAATATTTACTAAATAAATGAATTTCTTTGGACTTGCATAACACATGGAGGTTACTTACCCCCACTACAGCACTGTATTACCAAGACCCCACTTCTCTATCTACCCAGCTATCTTGTAAGTCCCATGTCTTAACTTTGCTTTCTACGTCTGTTATAAAACACCAAGACTAAAAGCAACTTGGAAAGCGAAGGGTTTGTTTTATCTCACAGCTCTCAGGTCCTACTCCTTCACTGAGGCAAGTGAAGAAAGGAACCTGGAGGCAGGATGGAAGCAGAAACCTTGAAGATGCTGTTTACTGGCTTGCTCCCCAAGGCTTGTTCAGCCTGCTCTCTTATAGAACTCAGAATGGCACCGCCCACAGTGGGCTGAGCCCTCCCACATTAATCATTAATCAAGAACACAAGAAGCCCTACAGGCTTGCCTACAGGTAATCTGTTGGCGGTATTTTCTCAATTGAGGTTTGTCTTCCAAAATGACTCCAGCCTATGTCACTTTGACAAAAACTAACAAAGACACCCCTTGTTGGGAGGAAGACTGTTAGCTCACTGTAATTTCCCAGTGCCAGCCTATTGTCTGGCTATTAAACACTCAAAAAAGCAAAAGCAAAACAATATCAAAAAACCCCTCTTGGATTCAAGTGATCTCTCCCCACCTGCCACGGCCTGCTCAGTAGCTGGAACAAGTGTCTACTCTATGCCTAGATTTCAGATTTGGGGATGGGGTAGAGGGGATAATTGAGGGCATGGTGGCACTTGAGAGGGGGAGGCAGGAGGATTAGGGGTTCAAAACCAGCCTAGGCTACTTGAGACACTATTTCAAAAGACAAAACAACAATCTGACCTCGTCCAGGTAACCCTGTGAGTGTTTTTTGTACCCTTACCCCAGCACACACCACCAGAGTCTTACTCCTTACTGTCTCCTACGAGAGCCTGTTTGGTTTGGCTCCTGTCTGCTTTCTGTTTTTACTACTGTTATGCTTCCCCATTCATCACTGCTCAGCACCCTAGCCTTCCCTTTGCTTGTTTTTGTGTTTGTTTGAGACAGTGTCTGGCTATGTGGCTTGGGCTGTCCTGGAACTCACTATGTAGTCTAGGCTGGCCTTGAACTCATACAGATTGCCTGCCTCTGCCTCCTGAGAGCTGGGATAAATTGTGCTCTACCATGTCCCATCCCTATTTCCACCCAAGGGTTTTTGTACTTCTTTCTGTTCCTCCATCGCACGGTCTCTCTCCATCTACTCAAATACCATCTTTCAGTGAGCCCCGTATGTGGGCACACCTCTCCACAGCTTCTCACCCTGATCCTGTCTGAAACCACACTGCTCATCTGCTACCTAGTCACTCCATTTCTGTTTCTCTGGAATCTCAGTTTAGGGCACCTGTGGACAGTGTACCGGCTTTTTAAGGACAGCGTGTGATATGGTAGATGCTTTTTTTGGGGGGGGGGGCAGGGTCTAACTTTATATTTAGGTTGGGTTTGCATTTTCAGCAATCTTCCTGACTCAGTCTCCCTCCCAAATACTATGATTAGAAGTTTGAGTCACCAATCTTACCTTAAAAATATTTGACTGAATAAATTAAAGGGATGAATGAATGAATATGATAGCCTTCTGTGGCAGAGAGCAGGTCCTGTCAACACTTATAATCAGACAGAAGAGTGATACATTGTGATTAAAGAAATAAAGACCCTGGCCTGCTAAGAGCTGATGGAGGGAGCCAGGATGAACCCTGGCTTTGCCAGATCCTGATGTCAACACCCAGAGTCTTGGGGACAGCTCAGCTTGTCTGACTCCAGCCAGCCCACAACCAGTTTCACATGGATGAACCCAAAACAGGGGCTGCGTTGGCTTCTACTTTAAGTCCTTCTATATTTAGAATGCCCACAGTGGGACCTATGGGGCACATAAAGATTCCTGACCAATATGTACCTCTGCTCTATTATAGCAGGCTTTCTTTTTCTTCAAGTTTCTTGGAAGAAAAAAAAAATTGTTGGTGAGCCATAGAAACAATGAATGAAGACAGATGACTCATTTGCCAATGCATCTGAGATCTAAAATGTATTAATTTAATTCAGTTTATAGTACAATGTAACAATTCTTATTTTGATAGTCCTTTTCATACTGATGAAAATCTGAAAATGCCATACAAAAAAGAAATTTTAGAATGGTTGACTACACAGAGCCAGGTTTCCACAATAAAGCCCACTGATACTTTAAAGACAAAAAAAGCACAGCCTCCCTTCCCCCATCTCTCTCCTTTATAACAAAGTCTTTTAGGTGTAATCTTGCTGTAGTCAGTCTTTACCTTTCTCCCACACAGGCTCCCTACCTAGGCTGTTATCAACAAAAATATAAACATGAAAGAGGTGGGGAGCATTTGTTTTTCTGTGCACATCTTTGATCATACCAGAGATGAAGGAATGAGTAGCCACTCCTGAAGCTTTTAAGAACTCTTGATTCCAGTTTTGCAAGAAAGATGAATATTGTGAATAGAGGAGCTTACACATCTCCCCTCAGCGTTAAGGGCCCAAGTTTAACCCACCATTAAAACCAATGGTATCCTGTCAGAACAGGCCTGGAATGGCATGTGGAGGCCTAGAGTGGGTCTTCCTTGTCACACTTGTTGAAGCTGTGCACGAAGACAGAGTGTATACACAGGAGTATATTTTGATTACTCTCACAGGGTGTACTCTTGGCATGAGAACTATTCTGAATGTGGCTTTACAACATGTATTAAAAACCAACACTGAGCTGGCGAGAGGGTTCCATGGGTAAAGGTACTTGCCACCAAATCTGATGAACTGAGTTCAATCCCCAACAGACTCTGTACTTAAAAGAACACAACACTGGCAGTTCATAGACTAAGAGACTATTTGGTTAAAATAGCAGTTTGGTTCTGGGGCTGGAGAGAGGGCTCAGCAAATAAGAGCACACACTGCTCCCGCAGAGGACAGAGCTCAGTTCCCAGCACTCGTTCAAGTGGCTCACAACCCCCTGTAACTCCAGCTCCAGGAGGATCCAATGTCTTTGACTTCTTCAAGCATCTGTGCTCATGTACCCCCTAATTAAAACTAATAAGAAAAAAATTTAAAATGGTGGTGGTGCATTCCTTTAATCCCATCACTCAGGAAGCAGTCTGTGAGTTCAGGACAGCCAGGGCTACACAGAGACCCCCTGTCTGGAAAAGCTGAGAGAGAGAGAGAGAGAGAGAGAGAGAGAGGGAGGTAGGTTGGCAGGTGGTTCCACAGTTAAGAATACTTGCTATTCTCCAGAGAACACTTGCGGAGAACTGGGTTTCAGTTCTCAGCACCCACACAGTCACACAGTGTCTCACTAACATTGGTGACTCCAGTTCTAGAAGCTCTGGTGCCATCTTCTAGCTTCATCAGGTGTGGGCATGCATGTGGCACACATACACACATATGCAGGCAAACACTCATTGGAAAAAGCAAAAACACTAAATCTTAAAAAAAAAAAAAACAAACCAATTTGGTTCTGGATTCTGGCTGATGAGGGTCTCGGTGCTGCCACACCCCCAGGAGAACCTAAGCCTCACTCTCTTACAGAATGAGAAATACAATAACTGTCTGAGGACAGTGAAGAGGCTGGGACGAACTAGGAAGCTCTGAGCACTGAGACTGGTGTACAAGTCTAGGAAAAATGAAGCAGAGAAACAGACACACTCCATTTCACCAGTCCGAGTCTGCTTTATTCAAACAGTGAAGAGATTCAACCTCTCTGAGGGATGAAGGCTGAGCTCATGAAGAGGAGCTGAGAACAGGTGTCTATATACACACACACACCCATGACTAGCCACCAGGAAGTTATAGCTATTTTTTTGTGGTTTGGGTTTGACTGGGACCAGGGTGGGTTTTCAATACCTGGACATAAAGTTTGTACAGATGGAGGGGACAGGTCAGGCTGGGGTCAAGCTATGCTTTATGGCCCAGTATACTCTGACTCAGTTCCTCATGACCTGAGGCCATTACCCAACAACAAGGGCATAGGAAAGAGAGTGGTGAGTTTTCATCACTCAGAATAGTAAAACAATTACCATTGTGGGAAGAATACATTAATAAACGCATCTTAAGCTTTCATGACTCATTCTTCTCTTCTCTGGCTTAGACAATGCAATGAATTGATGGTTCTCCGTTCTGGCTTAAACACCACAGTCCTCCTGAGAGACTTAAAACCGCTAAATCCCTCCTGAAGATCTGAATTTGAGTTGTTAGGAGTGGTACCTAGGTATATTTTTAAAAGCTCGACTGGTGGCTTAGTTGAGAATGACTGAGCTCTACAGACACGAGGAAAATACCCTGTTGCTACCTAAGCTAACAGAGGGTAGGCCTTCCTTCCTCAGGACTACTAGGCATCCCCTGCCCGGGTATAGTCCTACAGTTTGGCTTTACCTTTTGTAATTGAGTCTCATCCAAACCTCTTGTTGGTTCTCCTTAGGATCAGCCTCTTTGATCTTTTCTTTTGGGATGTAATGGAGAGTGATATCATTTTTGTGACACAGTTTGCTTGTTTGTTTGTTTGTTTGAGATAGACTGGCTCTGAACTCATGATCCTCCTGCTTCCACCTCCAAGTGCTAGCATTACAGGCATGAGTCAACATACCCAGCTCAAGATTTTGTAACGTTTATTACAAGTTTCTTTATCTTTCTTGGATTTTACTCATCACTGTGCTTCCTTTAGGGCTGGGGTGTCTCACAGGCAATAACACCCAGGAAAGTGCTTTGTAAGCTGGGAAGCTATTTGCCAGCACGATGTAGGCAAATAATAATGAAGGGCTCGTGAGGCAGAGAATCGGTAAAATGATCTTTGCTAGTTCATCTTTATTGACATTTTGATATTACTGTTTCCTTTTTTAAACCCCAAGAACAATTTTATTAAGAGTTTAAGAAAAAACAGCACAGCTTAGGTTAAAATCCTGGCAGCTGCCAGGAGGAGAGACAGAAAAGGGTTTCAGTCAGGCATGGAGGAGAAGTAGTTTATTAAAAGAGGAACAATTACTCCTAAGAATGGAGTAGCTAGGGAGCAGAGAGCCCCCAACGTCAGTATCACTGTCTCATTATATCCTGTGCTTGTGTGATTGACCTCAGTTTTTCTTAGCGTAGCTTAAATTGTGAGTGTGAGCTATATTCGGTAAGGTAAGATATAATGAAGCATAAGTTTCAACCTAGATGCCATCATTGACCTCAGCAACCAAGTCTTGGGCTTAAAATGCTTGGCTTCCCTCCGATCCATGGTCCCTCATTCGTTCTACAAATTTAAGTACTGGGCAGCTTCATCCCTAGTCCCCAGCCCCTTCTTCGTAGGCCAATTGGCACTGGATTCATAATCTTCCTGTGCTAGCTTCTTGAGAGCTGGGCTTACAGTACCATCAAAACCATTTCCTTTTTACCCCACCCTCCTTTTTGAGACAGGGTCTTATATGTATCTCTGGGTGTCCTGGAACTCTCTAGGTCAGTGATTCTCAACCTGTGGGTTGCAACCCCTCCAAAAGACACCCAGAACACAGATATTTACATTACAATTTATAAAACTAGCAAAATCATAGTTGTGAAATAACAATGAAAATCATTTTATGGTTGGGGTGACCACAACACGAAGAACTGTAGTAAAGGGCTGCAGCATTTGGAAGGTTGAGAACCACTGCTCTGGGGAGACCAGGATGATGTTTAACTCACATCCATCCTCCTTCCTCTTTGTCCTGAGTGCTGGGATTAAAGGTGGACAACACCACACAAAAAAAAAAAAAAAAAAATTTTTTTTTGAGACAGGATCTTGCTATATAGCTATGAAGTTGCGTTTACCCTATTGCCCTTCCTTTTCTCCTGACCCATGCAAATAGTTTTAACTTTTCCTTTTCATTATTTTATTATGTGTATTATTATCATCATGCCTGTGGGTATTTTGGCTCCATAATGCTTGTGCACTACAAGTATGCCTGGTGCCTATGGAAGCTAGAAAAGGGTATCAGATTTCCTGAAACTGGAGTTACAGACAGTTCTAAGTTACTATGTGGGTGCTGGGAATTGAACCTGGGTCCCTTGGAAGAGCAGCCACTTTTCTTTTTTTCTTTTCTTTTTTTTTTCCTCTTTCTTGTTTTGTAAAGACAGGGTTTTACTGTGTGTAGTCCTGGCTGTTCTGGAACACCCTCTGTAGATCAGGCTGGCTTCGAACTCTGAGACATGCCTGCCTCTGCCTCCTGAGTGCTGGGATCAAAGGTGTTTGCTACCACAACTTGGCAAGCAGCCACTGTCTCAATAACTGAGTTCTCTCCCCGGCCCCTGAAAATTGTTTTCATGTATATTTTTTGCTCCAGGTACTTTGCTAAATTATGGGAGAAACACGAAAAACAAACAAACTACCAGCCAAACAGACAAGGACAGTATCCTTACAAAATACCCCAAAATGGAGGACAAAGAACATAAACTACAGGTGGAGAGATGGCTCATAGACAAAGCGCTTGCTGCACAAGCATGAGTTTGGATCTCCAGCCCTGGCATACAAGTCAGGCAAGGTGGCATCTATAAACCCAACCCCGGGGCTGGGGATGTGTGGATGCAGGTGGATCCTGGGAGCTCACTGTCTAGCTAGCCCAGTTAAAATAGCAAACCAAACTCCAGGTTAAGTTTGAGACTGCCTCAAAAAACAAGTGGAAGGACCAGTGAGGTATCTTGGCAGGTAAAGGCTTCACACCAAACTCAAGGACCTGGGTTTGATCTCTAGGACTCACATCATACAGAGACCTAATGGCCCCAAATTGCCTTCTATACATGTACCATGGCACCCCCCCCCCAAGAATAAAAAAAAAATATATATATATAATTAAAAAATATAACGTGAAAAGTAAGAAAAGATACTCAATAATGTTGATCCCTGGCGCGCGCACGCACACAAGATGAGCCAGGCAGTGGTGGCGCACGCCTTTAATTCCAGCACTCAGGAGGCAGAGGCAGGCAGATTTCTGAGTTCGAGGCCAGCCTGGTCTTCAGAGTGAGTTCCAGGGCTATACAGAGAAACCATGTCTCAGGGAAAAAAAAAAAAAAAGCAAGATGAGCAAGGCAGGGGAAGCAAGCAAGTCAGTAAGCAGCAACCTCCATGGCCTCTGCATCAGCTCCTGCCTCCAAGTTCCTGTCCTGACTTCCTTTGGTGGAAGTGTAAGCTGAATAAACCCTTTCCTCCCCAACTTGCTTCCTGTTCAAGATATTTTGTGCAGAAATACAAACCCTGACTAAGACACCCTGTCTAAAATTAAGAGAGAAGGTCAGGTTAGATGGCTCAGTATGTAAGGGTTTAATCCTGGCCACCTAGGAGCAAATCCAGAAAAGGCAAAGAACTTGATGTGGGAAGGGAGCAGGCACATGGTAGGGAAGAGGGAACTTAGTCTCCTTGTTTGGATCCTTTTCCTTCTGTGTCAGTCACTTCATTTTCTTGCCACACACAGCTCACGTCTCTATTCTCCTTTGAGCCTTTCCAAGCTCACATTTAGACATTCCTCTCTCTACGGGGTTATTTTCTCTTATGTTTGCATGACTCAAAATAACTATGTGCATTACTCTACCCCAATCTCACTGCTTTACATACAAAATTCTTCTTGTGAGTAAATGGCACTCGTGTTGCTTTAGTTGATCAAGCTTAAACCTGAGACTCATCCTTGACTTCCTTCCTAGAATCTCATATCCAGTCCTCTGTTCTCCTGCATAACTCTCAAATATACCTACTTCTTTTCACCCACACATTAAACTACTCCCTTTACTTTAAACCACAACAGTCCGTTCTGCTCTCTTCCTTGCATGTAAGCACTGTAATAGTTTGCTGTTATATTTCAGACTTGTAACCATTCGTTCATTCTGCTGAGTACATGGTTCTTGTGAAGAACTGTTTTTTGTTTTTCTCCCTGAGACAGGGTTTCTCTGTGTAGCCCTGGCTGTCCTGGAACTCACTCTGTAGACCAGGCTGGCCTCGAACTCAGAAATCCACTTGCCTCTGCCTCCCAAGTGCTGGGACTAAAGGTGTGCGCCACCACTGTCCGGCTTGAAGAACCGTTTTAGGTTCTGGAGTTACAACAGCAAACAGAACTCAAACGATAAATAAATAAATAATGTGATGAGTGCTATACAGTACAGTAGCATAGTAAGTTTGGGTAAAGGACGCAGGGCACGGTGATGCTCATCACTCTCAGTACTCGAGAGGCAGCGACAGGCAGGTTTCTGTGAGTTCCAGGCCAGCCTGGTTTACAATATCAAGTTCCAGATCTGCCACGGATACCCAGTAAGAACCCATCGGGGAAAGGGAAGAGGATGCTGTTTTACAATGAGTAGTTCAGGAGTAAGTTGTGGAGTGAACAAAGGTGCTACCAGAGAAAGACCATTCCAAAGGGAAGGAACTAGGAATGCAGAGGCTGTGGGTCAAGACAATGCCTGATAATTTATAGGGCTATCCAGACCTTGATGTGGGCTCAAGTGGAAAGATGGAAAGGAAAAGTCAAAGAGAGAGAGGTCTATGGCCAGGGCAAGATTGAGTAAATTTTATTCAAAGGGAGATTGAAGTGGACATATCTGGTTTCTTTGGAGACTCAGTTGAATCATGCTATTTTTTTTTTCTTTTTTTTTTCTGGAAGCTGTCTTATAAGGGGATGTTTTGCTGAAGCAGACACTTCAGAGGCCACGTGATGTTTGGAAATAATATAAAAGTAGAACCCAACAGACAGTGAAAGATGGTCTTGCATTGGTATGCCTTGCATTGCTTTGCTGGTCTTCAGTGATCTTTGCTTGTGGTGACTTTGTAGAGAGAAACGTGCCAAAGAACTTGTATTCCAGATGCTTCTTGTAGCATCTGCAGACTCATGCCAATTTGGTGGAGCCTTGCGGTTTCTTCTGGACTGAGCCACTGCTACTGATGGTGATTCTTCTTCGATGTTTGACAATTGGACTGGACTACAGCTACTGATTCATGTTTGATGTTTGGGACTGGACTGCTGATATCCTGACAATGAAGATGGGAATTGCTCCAAAGAACTACTTCTGAACAGGCCCATATCCCCCTTGTCCTAAGAACCATCTGTGCCCTTACCTTTGGTCAGTAGGCTGGAAGGGAGGTTGAACCATTTAAAAATCCTTACTAAAGTAGGTTTTGAAAAATCTAAGCCTATAGGAGATTGGAAGGGATCACAGAGGATTTTGAACAGAGGAGTGCTGTGTTTTGAAGGCTTAAGTGTTATGAGAAAAGAACATTTAAAAAGTAGGTGGATACCATCAAGCATAAATGAGACATTATGTGCACTGCCTATATTTTCTTTTATAAAGATTTTTTGTTTTAATTTTGTTTTTTTTAAACACGGTCTCTCTACATAGTTCTGACTATCTTGGAACTATGTAGATCAGGCTAGCCTTGAACTTACAGAGATCCACCTGCCATTGCCTCCTAAAGTGTTGAGATTAAACATGTACCATCTTGCCCAATTTCCAAAGTGAAAATTTAAAAACCAAAAAATGATCATGCCCTTCATGATTTTTGTGTTAAATACATTTGTTAAATGCCTCCTTGTGCTAAATATATTTGTTGTTGTTGTAAGTTATTTTATTTTAGTTGTATGAGTGCTTTGCCTGCATGTATGTCTGTGTATCATGTGTGCCTGGTGTCTGGAAGGTGCCTGACCCTCTGGGAGTGGGACAGATGGCTGTAAGCCACCATGTAGGTGTTAGGACTCAAACACTGGTTCTCTGGAAGAGCAGCCAGTGCTCTTCATCTCTGAACCATGTCTTCAACCCCCGCTTTTGTATTTTCGGGTAGGTTTTTACTCTGTAGCTGAGACGGTCTTTGAATGTTGGTCTTAGCCTCCTGAGTGATGGCATAGTGTTTTAAGTTGTATTTTGCTTCCTATTCCTAGCCACATTCCCTTGGAATAGAATAAAATTAGTCCCATCCCCGTCTTCTGTACATTTCACTCAGGAAGTATTTATTGAGGTGTCTGCTATTTTCCAAGTACTAATCTAGGCACCAATGATATAACATTGAACATATTAAATAAAAATTCTAGTCCTCATGTGGCTTAAACTTTGGTGAAAGGAAGTCAGAAAAAAGCAAGGAGCCGTATATGTCATCATATACATATGGCATTATATATCATATATGCAATTACAAATACGTACCCAAAATTACAATTTTATATGACGCAAGACGATAGATTTTAGATACAGTAGTTGAGCGGTCTCACTTGAGAAACTTGAGCACCTGGCAGAGAAGGAGTGAGTCAGGCTGATCTTAGGAGGAAAGCATTCCAGGCAGAAAGAAAGGCCCTCAGGCAAGAGCCTATCCTGTTCCAGCAAGGAGGCCACTGTGTCAGAGAAGTGTGTGGGCACGTGAGCTCTGGAGGCCCTTATAAGGACCTTGGCTTCTGCTCTGACAGGTGGGAACTATGGAGGTTTGGGCAGAGTTGGTGACACTATCTGACTTAAGTTTTATAGGATCACTGAGGCTGCTGAACTAAGGCTACCATGAGTAAGGCGAGGGCAGAGGAGAGAGAGGTTAGGAGTCTTCTGTGAAACTTAGGCAAAGTGATGGTGACAGCTGACTGGACTCAGCGGAGAAGTAAAAAGGGTGAGTTCTGAGCATATTCTGAAGTAATCAAATGAAAAGTGTGAGAAAGGATAAAGATAATCCTAGGATTCACAAAAACACATTTTATTTTATATGCATGAATGTTTTGTATCTGTCTGTACCGCATATGTGTCTGATGCCTGTTGAGGTAAGAAGAATGTTTCGGATCACTTAGAACTGGAGCTATAGATGGTTGTGAGCCATTACGTGGGTGCTGGGCCCCAAAAGTAGGTCTCTGAAAGAGCAACAAATGTTCCTTTTTTTTTTTTGAGACAAGGTTTCTCTGTAGCCCTGGCTGTCCTGGAACTCACTCTGTAGACCAGGCTGGCCTCGAACTCAGAAATCTGCCTGCCTCTGCCTCCCAAGTGCTGGGATTAAAGGTGTGGGCCACCACTGCCCTGGATTAGAGTTTCTTACTAAGGTGATGGCCCCTGCTGTGGGGTCAGCAAGTTTGGAGGGTATAAGGAAAGCAGTTTTAGATATGTGGTCGTGTGAGCTTGACATACCTATCAGAAGCCAAACAGAAAGATATCAAACAGAGATCTGAATATATTGAGTCTCAAATTCAGGGACAAGATCTAAGGTGGTAATGTAATTCTGGATTTTGTCAGCATATTTATTGTCAAGTCTAGATAAAATCATCACCATGGCTAGACAACACATAGAAAAAGCCAGCCACTGGGCTCCAGGACACAGTAGTTCTTAAAGCTTTCTGAATTCAAGAGCCCTTCACAATATTTTTTCTTGTTTATTGATTTACTTAACCTAAATTTATCTTACAATATAGCCTTTACTATGTGACCCAGGTTGGCCCTAAACTTACAGTGACCCTCCTTCCTCAATCTCTTGGGTGCTGTGATGACAGGCACATACCACCAGTTCTTTCCATTCCTTTAAAATTGTGTGTGTGTGTGTGTGTGTGTGTGTGTGTGTGTGTATGGGCACATGCCTGCCTGTATGTGCAAAAATGCCATGGTACTTATGTGGAGGTCAGAAGACAGCCTTTGGGAATCAGTTCTGTCCTTCCTCCATGTGGGTCCTGGGGGTTGAACTCAGGTCATATGGGTTGGGCAAGAGCCTTTATCCACTGAGTCATCCCACTAGCCTAGACAGGGTTTCTCTGTGTAGCCCTGCTTATCCTGGAATTCACTCTGTAGACTAGGCTGTTCTCAAACTTAGAGACTTCTCTGCCTCTCCAGGGCAGGCTCAGGTTCTCTCTCTCTCTCTCTCTCTCTCTCTCTCTCTCCTCCCTCTCTCTCTCTCTCTCAAATAAAAAAGTTTCGAGCCGATAGGATAGATTGTTTTATTACTACTTCAAGCAAACAAATAAAGAACACCCCCCCCCAACCCCCCTTTGAGAAAGGTTCTTTCTAGTGGTAATCCTTGAGTCTTGCCTTAGCCTTCCAAGTTCTGGGGCCATAGCTAGGCCAAACAAATATTTATTATGTGATTATTATGTTCTGACATAGCCAAGTGAAGTAAGGGAAAAGCATAGACACTCTAGTCAGAGAGGACTATGGGAGGCAAACTCCAAAGCTAGAAACATTAAAGAGTGCTTGGACATGAATGGCCTTGTGAAGGTGTCTTTTTTTGTTTTCTTTTTGTAATGTTTAAGATTAAATCCAGGGCATACTAGGCAAGCAAACACTCACTGAGACATGTCCAACTCTCTTAAAATTAAAATTTATTTATTACTATTATTGTGTGATATGTATGCGGGTGGACATGCCAATTATTATTATTATTGTGTGTGATATGTATGTGGGTGAGTATGCCTATTATTATTACTATTATTATTATTATTATTGTGTGTGTGATATGTATGTTGGTGGATATGCCATCTGCACCAGTGTGGAAGTCAGAGGACAACTCTGTGGACTTCAATCTGTCTTTCTACAACTCAGGTTGTCAGGCTCGCATCTTTGGTAGAATGGCAAACACCTTTACCCACAGAGTCATCTCTCCCATTTACCCACTCTTTTTTAAGAGGCCTTAAAAGACCAGGTGTAATGGTGCAGACCTATAATCTCAGCAGTTGTGGGGGTGTGCAGGAGGATTAGGAGTTTAGGGTAAATTGGCACTTGAGTAAATTCAATCCCCAGGATCCACATAGTGAAAGAGAAACCACACGTCCTGATTCTTCTACACAAGCTCATAAACTCTCCGAGATCGGCCTGCCTCTGCCGCCGGAATACTGGGATTAAAAGCGTGGCTGTAATAATAAAAAAGTTTTTAGGTCATTCTTGCTTACACAGCCAGTTCGAGACCAGCCTGAACTCTGTGAGACCCTACCTCAAAAATAAAATAACAAAACAAAAGCAAAAACAAAGCAAAACAAAAAAACCAAACCAACAGGTCCGGAGGGTCCCGTTCCACTATGCCGGGAGAGGTGGAACTTTTACTTGCTGTGTTTCTCCTCCGGTAAAACAAAGCAGAAGGCTGCCCCCTTTTTCAGGGCGCCTTGGACTAGGGTATAGGAAGCGTGGCCACAGCAGTGCGCCCAGCGGGACCCCGCGTCACCGCGCAGGTCCCCGGGAGCCGGACGGGGCGGGGCCTTCCGGGGCCGAGCCCCGAGACTCACCTGAGCCGGGAGCTGTGACTCACCTGCCCTCTGCCCGCCTTTCCCCGCCTCGGGCTGTTCCCTGAGTCTCCGCCCCTCCTTCCCGTCGGGGGTCCGGGTCTGCGTGCCCAAAGGCCATACAAAAGGGACTTCTGGGGGTCCCGGCCTGGAGTTGCCAGGCTAACCGTCCGCGTGGGAGGCTCTTCCTAGAAAGCGCCGTCTGCGCCAGGCCCGGACTAGCGGTGTGGAGGCCGCGGGAGGCGCCGGGAAGAGCGCGCGGAGGGAGGTGCCGGGAAGGGCGGGCGCGGCGCGGCGCGGGGCGGGCCGGGGGCGGGAGCGCAGGGCGGCCCATTTCCTCCTGGGAGCCGGACGGGCGGGAGACAAAGCGGCGGCCGTCGGCTTGGCGCCTCAGGAGTTGTCCCGCGCTCGCCCGTTCGCCCGCAGGTAACTCTTCGTACCTTCCCTCGGGCCGCGCGGGGCCCCCTGGTGGGGCGCGGGTCTCCTCAGGCTGGGGTCCCGGGTGTCCGGCGCGGGCTCTCGGCTGCCGCCGCCCTAGAGTGTCGGGCTAGGGCGGTTTCCCGGAGCAGTCTGGGCCTGGGCGGGCGGAGCCCGTCGCTCTGGAAGCGGGGCGACTGCCCGGGCGCTCCCTAGGAAAACTTTCTCCTTCTTTCTAAACTTTGTTCCCCGAGCAGGGAGCGCGCGCGGGACCGACGTCGCGCCTCAGGCCGCACCCCTCAGTGAGGGACAACCGCGGCGTGTCCCTGGCGGTCGGGCAGTGGGTTGTTTTAGGGACGCGATTGTTCCCTGGATTAGTGCCGGCCACTCCCCTCCCCCTCCCCGCTGCCGAAACTTGGGCGTTTGCGGGACCAGAGGTCGGAGGAGCCGACATTCCAGCCCGACCCACGGAGAATGGGAGTCGTAGCTTCTTCCTGTGCTCCAGCGCTCTTGTCCTTAAGGTGCGCCACACCCGTGTGGACTTGTGGCAAGGAGTTTAATTTTTACCTTAAAATTACTCAGCCTCCTTTGCTGCGAAACCTGACGGACATTACTCTTAGTTTTCAGGAGTGGCTTCAGAGTTACTAACTTTGGGTTACCGAGAGCTGTTTTTGCTAAGTAGCCCAGGCTGGCCTGGAACGCTCGGTCTCCCTGCCTCAGCTTCCCGAGGGCCGGCATCTCAGGCATGCGATGTCAGTGACCCACCTTTCGACTTTAAAAGGATCTTGTTAATGTGTGTGTAGAACTTGGGGGGTGGGGATGTTCTTGACTGTATTCGTAACCTTGGTTTTCAAACAGTGGCCACCCCAATAATTAAGTGAGCGGTTGGCTCAAATCGAAGATTGATACCTTCTTATGTTCTGTGCCTTCATAACATTTGGTTTTATTTTAAATGTGTGTTTTGTATGGAATTTACAGTAATTTACGTTGTAAATCTATGCTTCATCGTATTGTATCTTTTAGGTGTTTCAATAAGGGTATTTTGTGTTTAGCGTTGGTTTTTAAAGACCACAGGTGGATTTTACCTTAAGAAATGGAAATTGTTGTGTTTGACTAAAGGATTGAGCGTTTAATTGTTCATCCTTCCTGACTTACTAGGTTAAATTACTAGGTTAAAATTTGTTTTAAAAGTAATTTTTTGTTTGAGGCCTGGAAGCTTCTCTAGTGTCATATCCTTTTTTTTTTAGTTCCGTTTTGGATCTCACTATGAAGCCTCAAATTGGCTTAAGCTTCTTGAGTGTTGGGATTCAGATGTGTGCCATTAACCTGTCTAGATCATATTGTGTATAATGCAAACAACAGAAATTTGTGGGAGCATGGATGGGAGTGTTAATAAGTTTATAAGTCTGGTCGCTCTGCAAGGTGGTGGCTTTGAACTGGGTGAAGTATGAGTTGAAGAAATGTAACAGAAGGAATAGGGGAAAACCTAAAAGAGCATTTAAGTGGAATGGTCATATTGGGTTTCCCCCTTTACTCTTCAACCCCTCCTTTTCTTGTGTATAATTCTAACCGAATATATTGTTTTTCAGCACCAGTTATGTGGTACTATCTCCATTCCCATCAGAAGCATTTATATAGTGATCATCGATGAGGGGTGTCTTTTTTTCTTTCTTCTCCTAGTTGAGTATCACTCACTGCCTTGTGCCTTTTCTCATCAAATCCTACCCCCCACCACTGTGGTATTGGAGAACAAACCTAGAGCCTTGTGCATGCTAGGCAAGTGCTCTCTATTTGAGCTGCACACCCCCTACCTGTCATCAACCTTAGCTGCAAACATTCAGTTTGTATTTTGAGTGTAGTTTCTCTCCTGACCCACATGGGTCTCCTCATATCTTGTAATTTTAAAGAACGTCACATTAGTGATAGGACAGTTATCCCTGGTTGTGATGGTATGTGCACTGGCTGAGACCTAGACAGGATGAAGGGATAGGATCCTTTGTAGGTGTAAGCATTTGGAGGCCTGGAGGTTCAGAGGAGATCTATTGTGAGTAATGAAGGAGGGAGAAGATCTCACCTAAGGTTGTCAGAGAAGGCAAAGGCCAGGTCACAGGTGGCTCTGTTTAGATTTTATTCTAAAGCTGTAAGATGCCATCTTAGGGGCTTTCATGATCTGAGCAGCATTTTATTCCTTGCTGGTGCTTAGAGAAAATTTGAATTGGTGTGTGTGTAAAGAGAGTTGAGTGGGTAAGGTCATGTGGGTAAAGGTGTTCTGAATGAATGAAAAGGACCCAAATAAACATTGGGTTAGGGTTGGCATCCAGGTGTCTGGGTAAAGCTTTGAACTCTTAGTCATGTCTCAAGATCCAGCATTTTCATTTCTGGTAGCAAATTTTGTGTCAAGTTTTCTTAGTAACTTCTGTTTGTGTTGTAATTTATTGATATTCCTGTTTGCTACCCTTGTTGGAAAGTGAACCCTGTAAACCTCAAGGCAGGGCTCATGCTCTACCTAACCTTTGGTTTAGTATCTGGTAAGGAGGGCAAATTAGATGCTGTGTTGAATAAAGGAAGGAGGAAGAAGATCTTTCTGGAGTCTTAAGCTTATGACTACAATGACAGGTGAGGCAATTGATTACAGTCAAATTGCAGTTTTGGGCCACTTGAGCTTTCTTCAACTTTGTCCCTTTTTCTTTCTACCCAAATCTAGTCAGTGACAGAATCTGCTCTATAGTGTTTTGTTTACATGCCTTTCTTTGCTTCCACTCGACCTTTAGACCTTTTTCTTCTCTCTCTCTCTCTCTCTCTCTCTCTCTCTCTCTCCACTGTGGACTACTCAGTAGTATTTGAGTAAGCTGTTTAGTTGCTTGTTTGGTTTATCATTTATTTAGCAAAGGGTCTTTAGTGAATTTAGTGATCTTCTTGCCTCAGTCTCCAAAATGCTGGGATTAATTGTGTACCATCACACTTTGCCTTTATTTTATTGCCCCCGTGGTTTTCCTTCTGGACCATGTTGCTGTCTCTTAATCACCTGGCAAATTTGCTTATTTTTTGAAACCTCTGGGTTTTCTCTTGGTGCTCAGTGCTTTGGTATCTTATACAGCTTCTATATTACATCTTTTATATTGTTTGGTAAATGTTTTGTGTGGACGACTTCTGGGACGTATATGTATGGGGGTAATAAGGTTTTTGAGACAGGATCTCTGTACGCAGTCCTGGCTGTCTTAGAATTAATTCTAAGTAAACCAGGCTGGCCTCAGACTTACAGAGTCTGCTTCTGCTTCCCAGTGCCAGGATCAAAGGCCTGTACCATCACTCCTTGTTTAAGGCTTTATCTTTTATAGGAAATCTTTCAAAATTGAAGTATAATTAGAGAAAAGTGCTTAAATTAGGATCACTTGTTCAGTGAATTCGTACAAACTGAACACCATGTATATCTACTAAGAAACAGCACCCCAGGAATTCCCACTATAATTTGACATTATTTGCCCTCTGCCTCTGTGTTTTGAAGCCAGGTCATACTGTGCTACTTAGGGTGATTGAGCTCTTAAGGTTTCTAAAAGAAAAAAAAGCCCCTTTAAAAAGTTCATGTTTATTATTTTGTGTGTTTGTGTGCACAAGTGCGGCCAGAGGACAACTTGAAAAAGTTGCTTTTCTTCTTTGAATAAATGTGTGGGTTCCAGTGATCCAGCTGAGGTTGTTAGGTAGGCTGGCGGCAGGTATCTTTACCTGCTGAGCCATCTTGGTAGCCCAGAGTTCCCACACTTATTTTTGAAACTTAATGCTGCAATGTAATTGTGCTGGCTAGTCTTATGTTTGGGTTCAAGAGCTTCTAAAGTCTAGCTTTTACTTAAAATTTCAGACCAATTTACTTTCATTAATTTTTTGGGGGGGTTGGGGGAGGACAGGGGCTGGTGCAGTGGCTCATACTGCAAGGCAGAATGGAGTTCCAGGCCAGCTAAGGCTATGTAGTAAGAGTCTGTTTCAGAACAAAATATTTTTTCATAAGAATATTTACATACATATACTCACACACTCACACATGTATGCACAAGTGAAGATACAGGACAGCTTTTGTGAATTGGTTTTTTTCTTCCACCATGTGATTCCTAGGGATCTTACTCAAATTTTCAGTCTTATTAGTAAGTGCCTTTACCCAGTGAGCCATTTGGCAGCCTGTATTTCTTACTTTTGAGACAGTGTCTCATGTAGCCCAGAATGGTCCCGGCTTGTTATGTAGCCCCAGCTGACCTTGGACTTCTGAAACTCTTGTCTCCACAACCTGAGTGTTGGAATTACAGGGTTCACCATCAGGTGTGTGTGGTACTGGGGATTAACCTAGGACCTCTTTTATGCTAGACAATCACTTAAACTAACTGAGCTACGTCCTTGGCTACCAGACTGATTTTCTGTTGTTTCCTGTCCTTTGTATCCTACCCTGGGTCTTTGGCGGTTTTGTTGGAATGCTTTGTAATAATTGCTTCTATACCCCTCCAAAAACTGAATGGCATGCCCCCACTGTTGCAGAGAGGATCCAACAATCTTCAAACTTGTAAAGATAAATGAGAGTGTTATATTTACTATCCTTCATTTATTTTAGGAATTTTATTTTATTTCACTTCATGTGTGTGCACCTGAATGTATGTGTGTGCATCATGTGTGTGTAGTATCCATTAGAGAGGTCAGAACAGGTGTCTGATCCTCTAGAATGGGAGTTATATAGACAGTTGTGTGCAGGGAACTGATTGTTTTTTTGTGGTAAGATGTGCACAACAGAAGTTACCATTTAAACTTTTTTCTTGTGTGTGTGCATGCTCATTGACTTTAAGTAAACACACATTATTATGCAATCTCTGCCAACTCCAGGGAGACCTGTGAGGGTCTTTGTGCCACCAGGGCTGACAGTAACAATCCACATGGGGCAAGAAGGAAATCCAGTTCAGCACAACACAGCATTGTTTCAAACTTAAGTCTGACACCCGGCAGTTTTTTGCAGGCATATTTAAGTAAATACAGTACAGTATGGAAAAATGGTTCCTGGTTCTCTAGAGCTATTTTTATCTGTCCAAGTGAATCTTCTACTCCTTAAACAGTAGTTTCTCATTTCCCTCTCTCTCTTGGCAGCTAACCATTCTGTTTTTCTCTTTGAGTTTGACCATTTTTATGTTCTCTTCCCTTTTCTTCTTTTACTTAATTTCTTTCTTTTTTTTTTTTTTTTAAATGTGTATTGGTGGTTTGCCTGCATGGATGCCTGTGTAGCACATGTGCTTGGTGCCATGGGGCCAGAAGAAGGTGTTGGATTTCACAAAGGCTCTTGTGCTCACAGATGGTACTAGGGAAACCAAGAATGTTAAATATGCAGGGTTGTCTTTTACAAGGAAAAGATGTATAACCTGCTTTCTGTCCAGGAGACTGGGAATGGGGGCTAATAACTTAGGTGATTCTTGTGCTATCTGTAGGGCCAGGCCATACCAAGCTTTCCCAAGCAGGACCAGAGGTAGCTAATAATCTAGGCAGCCTTTGCATTATCTATATGGCTAGGGACTCCCCCAGTTCCCCACAGTCAGTACCAGAAATGCTTAATAGTCAGGTGTCCTTTGTGTTATCTGTATGGCAAGTTTCCATAACCAGGACCAGAGGTGACTAATAGCCCAAATGACCTTTGTATTATGTGTATGACTGAGACCACACCAGATCCTCCCCGAGGCCTTTTAGATAATACATATAGCCTATTTCTAGAACCCATCTTCATGAAAGAAGTGGCGTGTATTTTGAGAAGAGTTTCGATGTAGTTATGCCTCCTGTGCACAGGGAATTGTGTTACACCAGGAAA
The DNA here is from genome assembly GCA_019843965.1 of Rhynchomys soricoides. NCBI lineage: Eukaryota > Metazoa > Chordata > Mammalia > Rodentia > Muridae > Rhynchomys > Rhynchomys soricoides. The sequence continues at coordinate 2,269,785 of JADRCH010000105.1, read as the reverse complement.
TTTTTTTTTTCAAATTTTACTGAACTTAAATATACCTAAAATAAACTGCCCAGTGTTAGATTCTAGAAGTTTGAACCAATGTAACGAATTATTTTGAGCTGGATTTCCATCTTGCTCCATGCAGACTGTTACTCTGATGGTTCTGGTGGTTCATAGATTTCCTTGGAACTGGCAGACCGTTGTGAGTTACCATGTGGGTATTGGGAATTAAACCCACAGGATCTTATGTGTTCTATGACACTGATCAAATTCCTAGCCTGGGCTTAAAAAAATTTTTTTTTTAGTGGCATACTAGAATTGTAGCTTTTATATATTTTGTTCCTTTATTTATTTATTTATTTATTTATTTTTGAGACAGGGTTTCTCTATGTAGCCCTGGCTGTCCTGGAACACCTTAGGTAGACTAGATTGGTTCTACTATTAGATACCTGCCTGCCTCTGCTTCTCCAGTGCTAAAGAAAAAAAATATTCTACATGATAATCCCTTACCAGAGAACTGATTTGTAAATACTTTCTCTGGTTCCGTGGGATATCTTTTTACTCCCTGTTGCTTGTATTCCTTTGTTAGACAAAAGTCCCATTGCACACTCCCCACCCCCACCCCCCCACACCTATGTAGCTCTGACTGTAGACTAGGGTGGCCTTGAACTCAGACAATCTGCCTGCCTCTGCCTCCTGAGAGCTGGAGTCAAAAGTGTGCACAAACATTGCCCCGCCTTAGAAGTTTGTGTGTGTATATGTGTGTTTTTGTTTTGTTTTGCTTTGTCTTTCGAGTCAGGGTTTCTCTTTATAACCCTGGCTGTCCTGGAACTCTCTCTGTAGACCACGCTGGCTTTCTAACTCAAAGATTAGCTAGTCTGCCTCTGCTTCCCGAGTCCTGGGGTTAAAGGCATATGCCACCACTGCCCAGTTCAAAACGTTTCTAATTTTGATGAAGTACAATTTGTGCTTTAGTTTTCTCTGCTTTTGGTGTCATGTCTAAAGTCATGGAATCCAAAGGTGTGGAACTTTCCTGTGAGTTTCTTTTCTACCCCTCTCAGCTAAACGGGACACTATGAGGGCAGGAATTATGTTATTCTAGCCATTTCACCTCTGTTTATTGGACATTGGAGTTTAAAAATGTGATTGCAGTCCTTATTTTATTTTGAAACTTTCTCTAACTTAGGCTGCCCTCCAACTCAATGGCTATCTTACTGCTCCTTTTTTTCCAAGTGCTAACATTACAGGTGTGAGCCACCACACCTGACTCCATCATAGAATTTTTAAAATATATTTTATTTTACTCATGTGTAAATATGTTTATGTGTATACCAGAATATATGCATACTTATGTGTGTGTAGGTGCTCACAGAGGCCAGAAGAAGAGGGTGTTTGATCCCTTGGAGCTGGAATTACAGGCATTTGTGAACTGCCCAATGTGAGTGCTGAGATCTGAACTCTGGTCCTCAATGATTGAGTAGCAAGTGCTCTTTAACTGCTGAGCCATTTTTCAGCCCTTAATATATAATTCTCTTGTAAATTTTATTTATTTATTTTAGATTTATTTATTTATGTATGTGAATACACTGTCACTCTCTTCAGACACACCAGAAGAGGGTATCGGATCCCATTACAGATGGTTGTGAGCCACCATGTGGTTGCTGGGAATTGAACTCAGGACATTTGGAAAAGCAGTCAGGGCTTTTGACTGCTGAGCCATCCCTTCAGCCCCCAATATATAACCCTTAAAAGGCCAAACTAAACAATAGAGTTAGAATTATGTGATGAGGTGTTTCTTGTTGCTAATTTTTCATTGATTATATGTCTGTTATCTGAATTATGATAGCATGGTCTTGGGAATTTTTACTCTTATGAGACTCAGCCTTAGTTTGGACTTTTTCATCTGTCTAATAAGATGATGATGATGATGTATGAAGGGTGTTTATTTTCACTTCTGATGTGATGGAATGCTAATACAATCTTTCTGTTATGGAGTGCTGGACAAGCTATATTTTTATTAAGTGGGTTTTTTTAGGGGTAAACTGATGAATCAAGTTAATCATTTATATATTCTCATGTTAACTTACATACCTTAAATTTCTGATAGTAGGGCTGGAGAGATGGCTCAGCGGTTAACAGCACTGACTGCTCTTTCAGAGGTCCTGAGTTCAATTCTCGGCAACCACATGGTGGTTCACAACCATCTGTAATGAGATCTGATGCCCTCTTGTGGTGTGTCTCAAGACAGCTAGTGTACTCATATATAAAAATAAATAACTCTTAAAAAAAATTCTGATAGTAAAAATTATTTTTTACTACTAGCTGCTATACTAGATGGTGAAGTCCTTCAAGCCAAGATGTTCATTTTTATCATTCTGCATCTGTGGTACCAGATTTGTTTCTTTGCTCATAGTAGGTAGTTGTCAGTGAATGCTAAGTTCCTGGCTGAGAGGATGGTTCAGGAGATGAAGTGTTGCTGCACAAGCATGTGGGCCTGCGTTCCTGTTCTCAGCACTCACAGAAAACAGTGGGCAGCACACTAGATCAGCCAGGCCCGCTCACCCACAGGAAGGCAGAGGCAGGCATGCACTACTATGCCTGGCTGCTTGTATATCTGTAACTTTTTTTTATAAGAATTATATATTGAACACACATGCACACATGTGTACAAATGAGCACACATGTGCACTTGTGCCTTACCGAAGGCAGCACCCCTTTATCTTAATGAGCTTTCTCTAGACCCTCTCTCTCCTTTTGAAGACAAAATCTTCAAAGGCTTGCTTTGAACTCAAGATCCTCTTGTCTCAGCCTACCCAGTACTAATACTAGCTAGGGGTTATAGTCATGTTGCCATGCTCAGCCCTACCAACTGGGACTAACATACTCTCTCCATATGTAAACACACTGAGGACCAAGAAGTACCATGATAACATTCTAATCACCTCTTTCCCCTACATGATTGCTTTTACATTTTTTAAACCCCCATCTCCCAGAAGAGAATTAAGAGAAAAATTAAGTAGGAGGATAAAAAGGTGTTGACTCATTACGTTTGGGGAGGAGTTATATTTAGCTGAAGGAGAACTAGCATTAGCAGAAGTGTAATAGTGGATGCTCTTCTGTTTCTCTGTCTCCCTGATTAGAAGCAGTAATTAGCAATAAGAGTACAAATTCTCATCTGGAGGGCAGGACCCTTATTTGCCCACCTGTCAAGCTGTTGGGTAAAATGTGCCTGGCTAGGGGGATAGAGAGTCACTGCTAAGCAAAGCTAAAATGGAGTAGAATTTGCCCAGCCTGCATTGATCCAAGCCTTTCCCTGGAAGTTTCTGGACTTTTATTTTTTATTTTTTTATTTTTTATTCTTTTCCAAGATGGGGTTTGTCTGTGTATCCCTGGCTGTCCTCCTGGAACTCTGTAGACCAGGCTGGTCTCAAACTTAGATCTATCTGCCCCTGCCTCCTGAGCACTGTGAGTTAAGGTGTACACCACAAACCGTGGCTGTAGGACCTCAAGTGTTCCAAAGTGGTTAAATCAGATAGACTCTGCCAATGTAGTTGTTTAGGGGGGTAGGATTATTGGTGTTCCCTGTAATGCTGTCTTCCTTCCAGAATTTGCCTTTTAAAGTTGAGTATCATTACATTGTACATGTGTACCATATTTTGTATTTATATGTGTGTTTGTGTAGTATTATGCATGTATGGTGCGTGTGTGTGTGTGTGTGTGTGTGTGTGTGTGTGTGTAGGCCAGAGGACAACTTTTGGGAGTTGGTTCTTGTCTTGAACCTTTGTTTTGAGGGAGATGCTTTTTTTAAACAATTTTTTTTTTTGTATGTGTGTGTATACATGCATATCATATGAGAACAAATAATGGGACTCTGTTTTATCTTTACAGAGTGAGAGTTTTGAGACTTGAACTCAGATGATCAGGCTTGGTGTCAGGTGGCTTTACCCAGTGAGCCATCCAGCTGGCTCCCTCTAGTTGTGCTTGCTGTTGTGTGTGCTCTAGGATAGCAGCCTTGGAGCTGTGGGTAGGTGATTCCATTTCCATAACTCTGTGTGACTGCTGGGATTACAGACAGACCATCAGTTTACCTGGAAATATTTCTTCTATTACAGTCATTAATTTTATTTGTATGCGAGTGTTCCTGAGTATGAGCACTGTATGCAGGTATCTACTGCAGCCAGAGAGGGCTCTAGAGCTGCATTTGTAGGTGATCGTCAGCTGCCTGCTCTTAGTGCCCCCTCTGTAAGAGTAGTAAGTGCCTTAGCTGCTGAGCTATCTTTTCAGCCCCTCCATTAATTTGTGTATATGTGGGCCATGGCACAAATATGGAGATAAAAGGATCTCTTGTAGGAATTGGTTCTCTCCTGTCATGTGGGTCATGAGGATTTGAACTTAGGTTGCCAGGCTTGGTGATAAGCACTTTAACTGCTGTGCCATCTGGCTTTTACTTCTTGGTACATGAAATCAGATGGCAAGGCTTGTGAGGCAAGTGCTTTTACCAATTGAGCCATCTCTCTGGACTCTACCACATTTTGATTATTTGTTCATTTGTTTAAGGACATTTTGATTACTCACAAGTTAAGCTTTTTCTTATAGCTTTAAAAATTTTAGGCCAGGGCTGGAGAGATGGCTCAGCAGTTAAAAGCAATGGCTGCTCTTCTAAAGGTCATGAGTTCAATTCTCAGCAACCACATGGTGGCTCACAACTATCTGTAATTGGATCTGATGCCCTCTTCTGGTGTGTCAAGGACAGTGTGGTCATATACATAAAATAAATAAATAAAAAGAGATTTTTTAGGTCAGCCATGGTGGCACTTGTTTTTAATCTCAGTACCTTCGGAGTCAGAGGCAGGCTGATCTCTGAGTTCAAGACCAGCCTGGTCTACATAGTGAGTTCCAGGACAGCGAAGGTTATATAGAGAGACCCAGTCTCAAAACAAAAATCAAAACCAAAACCTACCTCAAAACAGAAATTTTTTTTTTTTTTTTTTTTTTTTGCCAGTTTCTCCTCCAAAAATGTACTTTATCTGTGGTATGTCATAGTGTTTTTCTCTTTAGAATTCAGGCTCCATTGGTTGTCTGTTCTTTAGTAGACTAGTTGAGTGAAGCTAGAGGATTTGGGTGACAGATGACATTCCTTGGATGCGGGTGGAAGTGTCCTTTCTGCTTCGTAGTGAGTCTGTGAGAGCTCCAAGTTGCTGCTGGTGTCATTTAGAGTATAACCCTAAGTTGTCTGTCTGCCCAGCAGTGCTCTGTCTCAGATGACTTCAGACTCGCCTTCTCATCTGTAATCTTCCTTCAGCCTCTTTAGAGTTTGTGTTGCTGTAGCTCTGGAAGCAGATTATATATTATATAACTTCAGTATTAATTGGAACTTAGTATCCAATGGTTTAGATGTATGCTTGTGCAGTTCTTGGAGGTAAATTCTTTTTTTGGAATAGTATTCCAAAGAACTATGTTTCTTAGGTCATTCTTGATTCCTTGGACTCAGTAGTCCTTGTGCATCAGCCTTCTGATAACTCATGTTTTCCTTTGACCTCTGTGTGTTGTTTCATGCTCATGTCCACATTTGTTAGCAATCTCTCCCCCCACTAATAACACATACATATGTATAGAAATATATGCGTACAAAAATAGGGAAAGATTGAAAAAAATTTAAAAATTCAGTGGAGAAGACCACATTTTACGTTCTGTATGGGGATAAAGTGGTGGAGACATGAACTAAAAATAGGAGTTTGAGCAACTTCTGCTTCCTTTTGGGATATAGGGAGTTGAGTTGGGCATGAGGAAGAGCCTTACAGAGCAGCAGTGCCAGGGAGCTTGCTGAAGATGTTGCTTGTGCAGTCTAGTGGTCTGCTCAGCCCTCATGTTGGGGGGCAGGACTAACAGTGTAATAACTTGGGACAATCTGGCTTGAATTGCTTAGCTTAATTTTTCTGTGGGTGGTGAGAGCACAGTTCTGAATTAACCTTTATTTAAAGTTCAAAGTGTGTAAAAGTAACCATGCTTCACAATAAAATGTCATAATCATTATTTATTTATTTATTTATTTTTTGGTGTGTGAGTACACTGTCACTGTCTTCAGACACACCAGAAGAGGGCATTGGATCCCATTACAGATGGTTGTGAGCCACCATGTAGTTGCTGGGAATTGAACTCAGAATTTTTGGAAGAGCAGTCAGTGCTCTTAACCACTCTCCAGCCCCTTGGTTAGAACTTTTCAATGTTCATTATTTTCTGCTTTTTAAATAACTTGCGGGGTTGGGGATTTAGCTCAGTGATTGAGCGCTTGCTAGGCCCTAGGGTCAGTCCCCAGCTCCGGAAAAAGAAAAACCAAAAACCAAATCAAAACAAAAACCCAAAAAAACAAGGTAACTGGCACACACAACCTTTAAGCCGGGCAGTGGTGGTGCACGCCTTTAATCCCAGCACTTGGGAGGCAGAGGCAGGTGGATTTCTGAGTTCGAGGCCAGCCTGGTCTACAGAGTGAGTTCCAGGACAGCCAGGGCTATATGGAGAAACCCTGTCTCGAAAAACAAACAAACAAACAAACAAAAAAATTAAATTAGTGTTGGAATTTTACAATGATTAATCCAGTTTAATTTTAGTGTTGAAATTTATCTTATTTTTGAATTGCTAATTTAAAGGCTAATTATTTCCTGGATTAATTTTGATTTCCTGCCATTATATAAAGCTGTGTTTTTTCTGTCTTTTTCTGAGTTTGTGTTGTTAAAATTGGCAAAATAAGTGGACTATCTATTGTCATGAAAATGTTTTATTGTTTTAGTTTATATTTTATTAGTATTTGACTTCAGAATTGAAGATTTGAGATGGAAACCTGAGTAAGATTAGGTTATATAGTCATGTGCTGCTTCATTAGTCAGGTAAAGCTGCAGAGTGTTCTTGAAGCTGGAAGTACCATCATACCTCAGGAAACAGTCCGTGACCTGAAGGAGAGGGTCCATTGGCCTTGTGCGGTTGACTCCAGTGCATGCTTTCTTTCCAAGTAAAGATGCATTATTACCGCTTACTTATACTATGTTGGATATTTCATTATATTATATACTTCATTATTAATTTGGGCTCTTAATCATAATTTATAAAATATAGGGGAGTGAATAAGACAGATGCTGAAAAGGAGAGGCAGGTCACATCACCAAGGAGGCTTGTGAGACTTTCTGTTTCTGGGGATCTGTCAAGGTTTCCTTGTAATCATATGTTGTAATCATATGTCACCCCCCTACCCCCCCTTTTAAACTTTCACTGACCTAGGGGTCATTTGATTCTCAGAAAAGCTTTACACTGACTTTGAAGTTTATCTTAAAAAAAAACCTGTCATTTTAGAGAGAAATGGTCAAATGAAATGTGAGCTTGATCTCTTGGGAAGGGGTGAAGTTCAAGGAAATGGAAGATGCTAAGCCTTGGGGGGAAAATGTAAATTTATTTAAGACTAGTGAAAGATAAAATAAGTAGTGTTATTGAATAAGGCAGTGTTCTGCTGAATGTCAATAATGTTGGGAAGTATTCACTTAAATATAGACCTTCATTAAAAATCTTCCAGTGTGCAAGATGCTAGAGAGATGGTAAACTTCCCAGCTAATGATATTAGCCCTGGTAACGCAGTGCTAGGTGGTAGTTGCAATCTGTATTGATCTTTGCTATCTTTTTCCTTATTTCTTTTTATATGTCAGTGTTACTAGATGAAAACTGAAGCAGCTTTGAGTCATGTTGAACAGACAAGATTATAAGCATGTACCCTGTACCTAGGTAGAGTCTTATTTTAGTTGAATCCGAAAAAAACGGGTGGGCCAGAGAGAGGGACAGAGAGAGGCTGGGCCGTAAATGCACCTGCCTTTAGGCAAGAGGATTAGAATCCCTGGAAACCACAGAGTAGGAGAGAGAATTAACAAAGTTGTCCCCTGTCCTTCACTCCTCTGTAAATAATTGTTAAGCAGGGTTAGGAACAGGGTCTCTGGGTGGCTCTGGCTGTCCTGGAACTTGCTGTGTAGCTCAGGCTGGCCTCAGAAATCCACCTGCCTCTGCTTCCTGAGTGCCTGGCCAGGTTTTGTTTGTTTGTTTGTTTGTTTTTAAAGTGCTGGTTTACTGATTTTGGTGGCACATACCTTCAATCCTCTTATCACTTTGGTGGAAGACTGAGGCAGGAGGATTGCCATGTAAGGGCTTAATGGCAAGATCTTGTCTTAGAACAACCAACCAAGCTGGGCAGTGGTGGCGCACGCCTTTAATCCCAGCATTTGGGAGACAGAGGCAGGTGAATTTCTGAGTTGGAGGCCAGCCTGGTCTATAGAGTTAGTTCCAGGACAGCCAGGGCTACACAGAGAAACCCTGTCTCGAAAAACCAAAAAAAAAAAAAAAAAAAAAAACAACCAACCAACCAACTGTGATCCATGTGTGCTCACAGTGACTCAGTTTTATAGTTTCATGTGGCAGATTCTGGAGGAATCTAAAGCAGGAACAACCCTTTCGGTGAGGTAGAGGGCAAGATGTGTCTGAGTCTTGAGAGAAGATGAGTAGTTCAAAAATTCTGAAGGCTCTCTTGGCAGAGGGAAGTGAATGCAAAGACCTGGGGGCCTTCCTGTTCTCCTGGGGCAGGGCTGGGAAGGCTAGCGGGCAGTGCTGGTGAAGTTGGCTAAGTAAGGCTTTGACTTTATCCTCCTTGTTCCTCCACCCAATGACTGTGATGACAAGAGCTGCTTGTAGAACGCCAGGGGATACAGATTCATGGGTAACAGCCCTCCCACCCACACTCTATAAGCAGTTCTGAGAACGGAGCCCAGGGCTCAGCAGCTGCAAAGAAAGTGCTCTGTCATTGAGCCTAACACTGTTGGCTTATACATATACTCCAGACCAGAGATAATACCTAGGCTAGAGCTTTCAGAACAGTGTGCATTATATCAGTAGGAGGGTTATGCGGTCTGTGTTGACTAAGGTAAGAACTAGGAAGGGGAGAAAGGGGAGGGAAAAGAACCTGGAGTCTTCTTGGACGGACATGGTTGACTTCCAACCATAAAATTATTTTTGTTGCTACTTCACAACTGTAATTTTGTAGCATTTAACGTAAATATTTTTGGAGATAAGAGGTTTGCTAAATGGGTCTCACAGTTTGAGAATCACTGCTTTAGGAGACCGGGTCTAATGGGAAGTCTTTAAGTCACTGGAGGCCTGTCTTCCAAGGGGTTTATAGGACATTGGTGGTCTCTCCCCCACTGGCTAGTAAACTTTATTTCACCATGTTTTTCTTGGTGTGCTGCCATAGGTTTAAAGTTGTGGGGCCAATCGTTACACACTAACATACTTAAAATCATGAGCCAAATATAATCTTTTTTTTTGGTTTGTTTTTTGGGACAGAGTCTCTCTGTGTAGCCCTGGCTGTCTTGGAACTCCCTCTGTAGACCAGGGTGGCCTTGAACTCAGAGATCCACTATGCCTGACGGAAACCAATGTTTTAAAAGTTAGTTGATTATCCCCAGCCGGGGGATAAAAAGGAAACAAAACAAAACAAAATGTTGATTATCTCATGTATTTGTTACAATTATAGCAAACTCACTCTATATAGACCCTCTTCCCCTTTGGAGAGGATTTATTTTTAGCATTTCTTAAAATAATTGTTATAAACAGTAAGAATAGAATGATGGTTCTAGATTATATAAGTAAGGAGGAACAAAGTTCAAAGATCTGTAACGCCTTATAGTTTCTTAGGTTTTTGTTTTGATGTGGTTGCTGTTTTACCACCCACTCTATTTTTCAGTTATGCTGTGGTTGTTGGAAGGTGTCTGTGTTATTCACAACTGGAGACAACCACTTGCTTCTGAAGTGATGTCAGATAGATTTTAATTAGGCCTCTGACAGCTAGGGGCACCCTCCTTTAAGCTTTTAGAGCTTCTTGTGAAGAATGGAGACCTTGTACAACCTTAGCTTTTCACTTTGTGTTGTAACTATACCTGGAACATTTTTCTCCCCCCCCCCCCCTCGAGACAAAGGTTTGTATAGCTGAGGCAGACCAAGAACTCACTGTAGACCAAGAAACTGGCTTTAAACTGCCTCTGCCTCTCCAGTGGTGAGGTTGAAAGCAGGTGTCACCATGCTCTGCTCTTCCCACAACTTTTAAGGGGAAAATTTCAAACCTAACAGAGGAGTTGAAATAGTAAAGTGTTAGTTGCTTTGCTTATTGTTGTGACAGAATGCCTGACTGTGTAATTGAGAAAGGGTTTATTTTGACTTACATTTTGGGAGTACAGTCAGTCAATCATCAGATTTGCTATGTTGAAGTCCTGATCTCCCTACCTCTATCTCCCAAGGGCAGGGATTTTAGACTGGTATGGGTTCAGTTGGGTTGGTTCTTAGCCCTCTAAGGACCCCACCTACTTGCCTTTTCCTCCTGGTGCCGATATCCTCTCTTGTTTATTGCTTATGGTGTCACTGCGGTGTTTGTTTTTTTAAGTATCCAGCCTTGTTCTCTTGCCTTAGCCTCTTGTGCTAGATTGTAGGTGAGAGCCACCATACCTAGTTCTTTTTTAGTGGTATTCACTATTGTCTGGAATAGTGTTCTTGGGAGGAGGCACACAAATACTGGCTGAATGCATGCTGCTCAGTGGTTGAAATGCCATTGGATTTAGATTTTGTCCTTTGCTTAGTGCTTAGTGCTATTTCCTTTGGTATCCTAGAAACAATTAAAAATAAAAGGAAAAATATGAGCCCCCCCCCCCCCCCGAGTTTCTCTGTGTAGCCTTGGCTGTCCTGGGCTCTGTAGACCAGGCTAGGCTAGGCTGGCCTTGAACTCATAAAGATCTGCTTGCCTCTACTCTCCATTAAAGGCATGTGTTACTACCACCTGGAGGGAGTGTTTAGTTTTATTGGTGATGATGGTGGTGGTGGTGGTGGTGATGATTTTTGAGATTAAGCCAAGTTGTCATTGTTGTTGTCCTGTCATTCCTTCTTTATAATTCTGCATAATTGCACGTGGAGTGACATCTACTTTGTGCCAGAGGAGTACCTGATGTAAAATAGATCCTTTGGCTTGATCACGCAACACATGATGGATGACTCATTCAATTCACTTACCCTTCTGTAGCAGATGGGGAATTTAAAAAACTTTGTTTAGATTTGTTTTCTGTGTGTGAACATTTTCTCTGTATTTATGTGTGTATCACTTGTGTATCTGGTATCTGCAGATGTCGAAAGGCCCCAGATCTCCTGGAACTCCAGTTTTGGATGATTGTGAGCTATCACCTGAGTGCTGGGGTCTGAATCCAGGTCCTCTGGAGGAGCAGTCAGTGCTCCTAAACCATCTCCAGCTCCAGGGAAACTTGAAAACATTTTTTAAATATTACTTTTGTTTATGTGTAAATGCATGTGTATGTGGGGTATGTGCTTGCATTAGTGCAGGTACCTACACAGGCCAGAAGTAGGATCCTTACAACCGTGAGCTACTCACCATGGATGCTGGGGTCTGAAGAGCATTATACCCTTTCCAGCTGTATGGAAACTTTTTGCTCTGGTTATATATAGTTTGGCCATCAGACCTGACCGAGATGATGATACTGAAATTGTAATTAGAAATATTGGCTATAATTATAAGAAAATAATTTTCTTTTTAGTGAGGACTAGCTTCACTTAAAACTTAATATTTCCTTACTGCTCTTTTAATCTCAATTAGTTTATAGTGCAAAATCAAAGATGCTAGACTGGGATTTAGAGATTTAGTCAAATAAAATTTGCTTTTCAGAGTGAGTTAATTATAAGGGTTACCTGTTTTTTGACTGTTACCAAGAGATTTGGGAGCTGAGGTTCCTCCAGCTGTGTTAAGTCTGCTTAATGCAGATACAACCTGGCACACCTAAGACTGTATAGAGTAATTCACAATCCTGGATCTTGTGTGACAAGTTAATGTTGCTGTGGGTACTTTTAATTTCTAAATCTCCTTATTTGCATTTAAATGAACCATCCTAACATTTCATTAACATAACCTTGCTGTTTAAAAAATTGGCCTAGACTAGCTACCCAAGGATAGAAAAGCTTTGGAAAAGACACATTTTAGGAATGATGTGACCATTCTGTTGTAAATGAACTTGTAATGTCTTGTGAGAAGGTATATAGCTCTTTTCACAAAGAGGCAGTTTGCCAACAGTCAGCTCCCTTGGGTTCTGATGGAACTGTGCTGTATTTCCTTTCTTGCTTTTTCTTTCATACAGGTTGCTAGACAAGCAATTGAATCTCTTTCTGGATTTGTGGCGATATTTTGCATTATAGACAAGATCACTGTTTTTAAGATAATGAAGACCAAATAACTACATTTTAACTTTTCATTTCATTCCACTAAGTATAATTCTTCCTGGAAAAACTTAAGCTTGCTGTTTTTTATTAAAGTTGGCCAGCTCTATAAGATTTTATAATAGATTTTGGAAAGGAGTGCTCTGTAAGTTAATTGGAAAACTAGAAGCTGCCAAGAGCTTTAAAAGTTATTTATTTAGCTATTCTAAACAATACTATTAATTGTAAATAACCAGGAGACTATGATTAAGATGAAGGCAGGAACTTTTTCTTGGTAGGTTTGTGAATATTTTCAAATGGGTTGCATAAATTCAGTTCAGCTTACACTGCTGTGCCCTGTACAAAGTACTTTGCTAGCATCTCATGGAATATAAAAATGTGTAAGTATTGCTACCTTTAAATTTAACCACTGAGCCATCTCCCCAGCCCCCCTACCTTTAATCCTAAAACATGGAACATATATTAAGGTTGAGAAAATTAAGTTTAATAAAACATAAGTCAATGGATCTTAAGTTGTGATCTTGACCCCTTTGGGGTCACATCCTGCATATCAGATATTTACATTATGATTCATAACAATAGCAAAATTATAGTTATGAAGTAGCAACAACAATAATTTTATGGTTATTTATGTTATGATACAGTTCTGCAACATGAGGTACTGTATTTAAGGGTTGTAGCATTAGGAAGGTTGAGAACCGCTGACATTAGTGAAAGACCTTGTTGCTGCAGATACCAACCACCTTGCTTGCAAGATGCAGTTGATCTGGAAGCTTACTCCTGTTGGCTACCTTTTATAGTGGTGAGAGGTGCTACCTGTATAGATTAGTAGAGGGAAAAGAAGGCATCAGTAGTTTTAATTAGATGTGAACCTTACTGCAGTACCAACTGGCCAAGAAAGATCTGCTCTCTTGTGTAATAGTGGTGTGACTGTTATGGGGGTAACTGATCATCTTCTGATAGGATATAGGCCTACTCCACAGGAAGAAACCCATGCACAGCATTGTAAACTTGCTCAAAAATATAGGTTGGGAAGTCATAGGCACTAATGAGGAACTTATTACAGTTTAGTTAGATTGATTTAGTGTCAGTTAAGTATCTTTTAAATGTCTTTGGGGGCTGGAGAGATGACGCAAGGATTAAGAATACGTACTATTCTTGCAGAGAACCCACATTTGGTTCCCATACCCAAATCAGGCAGTTGACATGTAACTCCAGCTCTAGGGGATCCAAAACCTCTGGCTTCCAAAGGCCCCATACAGAAAGGGATTTGTAGGAAGGAGGGGGTTGTCAGGGATGGGAAGTAAAAATAATTAGAATGTGTTTTATACACATATGAACATTTTAAAGAACAAATTTAATGATAAAAAGGACACTTTGATTATAGGGCTCAAAGGATGTAGAATATGAAATTTAACATCTTTAAAATAAAATATATTTTTATTTTATAATTTTATATGTATGAGTGTTTTAAAGGCTTAGATTTTTTCAAAGCCTATTTTGTTCAGGGTTCTCAAATGCTTCAGTTTTCCTTCTAACCCACCGACCAAAGGTAGGGAAGAAAGATTGTTAATAAGACAAGGGAATTGTGGACCTGTTTAGAAGTAGTTCTTTAGGGGTGATTCCAATCTTCGTTGTCAGGATATAGGCAGTCCCGTCCAATAGCAAACAACAAACATGAATAAGTAGCAGCAGCTTAATCCAGGAGACCTCACTGCTCTGGTGAATTAGCATGAGTCCGTGGATGGAAGCGGCAAGAATCAGCCAGTATGTACTGTTGCAAGGCATTAGCAATGCAAGAGTGTCTGTGGGGTTATATTTATATTCTTTCTAAACATCACACGCCCTTTCAAGTGTCTGCTCCAGCAAAACATCATGCCCTCTCATGTGTCTGCTTCAGCAAAACACCCTCTCACCAGACAGCTTCCAGAAAAACATCACATGACACAACTGAGTTTCCAAAGAAACCAGAAATTTCCACTCCAGTGTTTGCTATATGTGCACCACATACATGGAGTACCTGGGTGTAGGCTTAGATTTTTCAAAGCCTTCTTCTTCTTCTTTTTTAAAAGATTTATTTTATGTATATGAGTACACTGTAGCTGTCTTCAGACACACCAGAAGAGGGCATTGGATCCCATTACAGATGGGTGTAGGCCACCATGTGGTTGCTGGGAATTGAACTCAGGACTTCTGGAAGAGCAATCAGTGCTCTTAACCACTGAGCCATCTCACCAGCCCCCTTTCAAAGCTTTCTTTTTAAATAAGGGTTCTTAAATGCTTTGACCCCGATTTAGCCCACCATCCAAAGGTAGAGGAGAAAAGACACGGGGATGTGGATCTGTTTAGAAGTAGTTCTTTGGGAGAATCCAATCTCTGTGTGCTGGGCTTCCAGCAGTCCAGTTCAGTAGTGTCTGTCAGGTTACCAACAAACAGTCCAGTTTAAAAGAGTCACCAAACACAAATCAGCCACAGCAGCACAGCCAAGCCTCTGCTGAATTGACATGAGCCAGTGGGAGTGACTAGGACCAGCTGAATGCCATACCTCTCTTCTGCCTATCTCTACAAAGTGAAGATCAGTGAAGACTTAAGACTAACAAAGAGTTGCACAGCTAACTATGCAAGTGCCCCATCACTGTCCATTGAGTTCTACTTTTTTTTTTTTTTAAGGATTTATGTACTTATTATATGTAAGTACACTGTAGCTGTCTTCAGACACTTTTTCTTCTCTCTCCAACCCTGCTCGCTCAGGCCTCCATTGACATCACATGTCGTGTCACATGTCTTGCCTCAGCAAAATATTGTGTGAGTTTGTATCATATGACACAACCAGACATTTCCACTTCATATCCCCCCTTTTGTTTAAAAATTGTTTTCTTCGTAACATTTAACAGTCTACACACAATAAAAATATAAGAACCATAAAACTAGAACTTTGCATCATATTTTAAACAATTTATGTATAATATAGTCTAACAAACCTTTTGTTTATATGTCTTCAATTTTTTAAATTTGTTTATGAGCTAAGAAAATCCAGTCCATAATACTATCCTCTCTTTGCATAATGGCCAGTAAGAGAATGAATTGAAGGCAAAATGACCAAAAACACAAGTTTAGAATCAATTTGATTATATATGCATCTTGTTGTCTTTGTTTTACAAGAATTAATTCTTTTTCTGCTTCAGCTGTTAGAGACCTTGGACTGTTTAAATTTGAATCTTCTTGTAATGTTTGAAACAAATTACTTAACTCATATGTACTTAATCCAATTGTAGGCCTCAGCCAGTTAATAACTGCTATTAAATTTTGAAAATCATTCAAGTGTTTTAAATTGGTCCCTATGGATCTGTAACTTTTGTGGTGGAATTTTTTTGTTGATTGATTTTATAGCCCAAATCACTAAATGAATCTCCTCTTCATGTTTTTTTCTGGAGTAATTTTTAACCCCCTGCATGGCAGAATTCTTTGTGTTACCTTAAACATATTCTCCAAAACGTCTTTATCAGAATCAGCCAACAGAATGTCATCCATATAATGATAAATGATAGATTAAGGGAATTGCTCACGAAATACTGACATAAAGTTGGATTATTTAACATTCCCTGTGCAAGTACCTTCCTGTGGTATCTCTTTATTGGATGACTATTATTCAAAGAAGGTACTGAGAAAGCAAACCTTTCCTGATCTTGCACATGCAAGGGTATTGTGAAAAAGCAATCTTTCAAGTCAATTATTATTATTATTTTTTAAAAGATTTATTTTATTTATATGAGTACACTGGAGCTGTCTTGAGACACCCCAGAAGAGAGCATCAGATCCCATTACAGATGGTTGTGAGCCACCATGTGGTTGCTGGGAATTGAACTCAGGACTTCTGGAAGAGCAGTCAGTGCTCTTCACTGCTGAGCCATCTCTCCAGCCCCCTAGCTTCCCTTTTTCATTGTGCAGTAAGTACCTTCCTGGTCTCAGACATCAAGCTTGAACACTGTTGTTCTTCTCCCACTGGTTTTTGCTTCCCAAGCACGTCTACCTCTATTCACAAACTCTCTAAGTGCTTAGCTAACTCTGCAATCTTATCTTACATTAGAAAATTGTCAGCTTTTCTCCCAATATTTTAAAAAAAGATTTTTTTTTTTTTTAAACCAGGAAATAAAACAAAAACCCCCCTCTGGGAACAAGGTAAGAGATCACTTATCGGCGTTGGCTGCTATTTTGCCAACCTTAAAGAACATTGCTAACCACTCATAACCTGATTTTTCCTCTAGCACATTAGAAGAATTACCATTATACCTAAGCCATATTGGGTGCCACCTGTAGGCTTGGATTTCTCAAAACCCACTTTAATAAGGGCTCTCAAACGTTTCTACCCTCCATTACAAAACACTCTCTCTCTCTCTCTCTCACACACACACACACACACACACACACACACACACACACACACCCTGTTCTTGCCCACCATCCAAAGGTAGGGGAGAAAAGATGGTAAATAGGACAAGGGGATGTGGACCTGCTTAGACATAGATTTTCAGGATACCAGCAATCCCGTTCAAAAGAGTTACCAACAGTAAAGTTTGGGGATTTCAAGGTGAAATTTGTATGTCTGGCTTCTCTTAAATTCAGATCATTTAAAGTAACTTTGTGATAATTGCTGGGAGTTGAGCAGTTGGGCACAAGCTTTTGAGTTGGTCTTTTCTGTAGGTCTGTCTGTCCATCTTTCACCTGGGGAGGCCAGGTGTCATTTTGATTTATTGGTGCGTTTATAGTTTGTCAGTGTTGTACTTTTGAAAGTGGCAGAGCCTTAACTTTCTCAGTGGAGCTCAGCTTTAACACTTGGGAAGCCCTAGGGCTCTGAAGTCTCAGAGTCAGGAAAGTAAAAGATTCAGAA